>KK118778.1:97167-113037 GCA_000611955.2 Stegodyphus mimosarum | reverse complement strand
CAAAACCCAATTCGACAAAATGAAATTAAATTAACAAATATATTTTAAAAATATTACAATGTGTACAAAATGCAACAATGCGTGGGTCAATAAATATTTTTTAAATAATTTTTAAAAATGAAGAAAATATCTTCACTAGCAAACCTTTGACCATGTTGAGCTTCGAAATAACTAAATTTAGTGTTAGTTGATTTGCATTAAGGAAAAAAAATAATTATAAAAATTAATTGTTACTGTAAGCCGTGCTTCAACATTTTTCACTTGCGCCAAAGAGTTCGTTTACTCAGTCACATTACCTAAATCTGCTCATTTTTATGTTGAGCAAAGAAACTAAAGTAAAAAAAAATAACAATAAATTTTATAAACATCTGTAAGCTTTCAGATTTTCTATTACTCCCAAAGGGGCATTTTTACCGTTTTATGTGTTACCTTTATTTATTAAATATCAAGTTCTTCACACTTAAAGCATAAAATTAAATTCGACAGCAATATCATAAAATTTTCAAAAGAGCATACCTTTAGAATTTCCAATACACAGTCTCGCGTGCTAAAAATAAAAATGTGTTTTTTTGTTCGTACACTGTTGCTTTTGCTCGCTTTGAAATCGTCGAGTTAGTTAATCAAAAAATCGGTTAATTGTTACTAAATATGAAAGCGAGAATAAAACAAATTTCAAATTTGGGCTTCTAGATGCCCGTATTTGGTGAAGGATTACGTTATTTAAAATTCGATGGCTTTAGGTACCGTTGTTTCATTATAGTGCGAGAAACATACATACATTTACTCAGATTCTTCATTATTTAATTTCTTTAAATGTAACACAGAGCGATAATATTTGGTGGCAACAATTTGAAACGTGAAGCGGACATTTAAAGTTTTCAACGCAAAATGCCAAAAGACATTAATAACTCGTCTGGGCAAATCGTGATGAATTTGTTGTAATGAATTTGTTGTGATGAATTTTTCAAGATTTTAACCTAAGATAATCCCTCTGTTAAGCATGCAGCTTCACGTAAAATATTCTATTCCTCCCTGATCAATGGCAGTGGTAATTGCTAAATCTTTGGTCCCGGGTCTGAATTCTTGAAAAGACTTTGATGTTTGTAAGAGTATAATATATTTGTGGAATGGTAACACTCAAAATATGCAGTGAGCCGAAACCTTACATAAGAAGCCTGGTGGCATGAGAAGAGATCATCGGATCCAGTTCCCGGGGAACTCTTTCTCGAAACTGGGATGATCTATACTCAATTTCTAAATATCAGTATAGCGTCATACTGTCAGTCATAAGAATATTAACGGCAAACCCAATTCTGTGCTTTTCGGTGCGATCACATTCGTGGATTTTTATAATATGACTTTCACAAATGTAAAATAAATCGGAACAACCAAAAACATTTGCAAGGCATTGTTTACTTTTTTAGTTCTTGCAGTATTAAAATTCCACGAAGATAAATAGTTGCGATCTGTTACTATGTTGTCCATATCCCCCTGTTCCTTTTTCCGTTCAACAGAGGTGAATTCTTTCCAGCAGTTCTAAATGAATCAGCATGCAGTCACAAATGTGATTCTACAACATAAATGTTACAAATGTGATTCTGTTCTATGAACCATGTTCCTGTTCGATTCAATTTGCTTTTGTCACAACTTTTCACGTTGCAGTTGCATAGCCATTTTTATCTAGTATGGTTACATCAAATGAAAGCTCAGGTGTTGTGACCTCATACTTTTCTATACGTGACTCTAAACCATGCTGCTTGGCGACTATTTTAAGATCGACATTATGATACGTAATAGCCAAAAATGCAAATACTGTTGTTAAATTGCAGCACTTTTGAAAATAAATCAAAGTGAGTAATGTTTCGTATAATTCAGGCTAGACTATTTATAATAAATTCTTTCTCCTTTCTTGGAATTAAAGCCATAAATTAAACATATGTGTATCACCTCATTGAGGAAAGGTGATATAGTGAACCAGGTAATTCATACTTTAATAATTTTACTAATTATTACGTTGATTCCATGCTGTGTTAAACATAAATTAAAAGACGCCATGTCCGAACACATGAAGAATAATTAAGAAATAATCTAGTCGATCATAAAGCGCCAAAAAGAAAAGTAATATCAAGAGTTTAGTTTTAAAGTAAATTTCCAACCTTCTTTAGCCAATTTGGCGTAACTTCTAGTTACTCATCTGAGGCAAATTGCCCTCAGCAGTGGTCTCGTCAGGGTGAATTAAATGTATTAAACTGCCAGAATACAAATATGGAGCTGGTGGGGGGTTCAACACAAATCGGGATTTTTTTCTTCTTTCCGGTTTAAATGGATGCCTAGGCTGGAGGTTTTGTATACAGTAGAAAGGGGCACCTGTGTTGTTACTGGTAAATCATTTCCCGCGCTTCTTGATAGACCGTTATTCAAGATGGAGGACAACAGTGTGAACGTCTGCGTGGAACAGCGTGTTGTGATGAAGTTTTTAGGGAATTAGGGCATAAAACCTGATGAAATTTGCAGAAGACGTCAGACTTAGTACGGTGATGAGCCAGTCGGTTGCAGTAAGACATCTGAATGACGTAAGTACTTCAAAGATGGCAGTATCCCTATTTCTGACGATCCCATTTGTGGTGAATCACAGCTCACGGTAGTCATTTCTGAAAACAATCAGCAAGTGGAGCAGCTGATCCTGGACAATCGTCTCATAACCTGTCGTGAAATTGCAAAGGTGTGTAATCTGTAGTCAGATACAGTGAACACAATAATTCATAATCATTTGTTGCTCTGAAAAGTGAGGGCGCACTGGGTCCCAAAGCAGTGTCTTCTTTTCATAGACACATAGGAGTTGAAGTCTGTAGAGAACTGAAGGAACGCTATGAAAAGAAAGGCCAGGATTTTCGGAATCGCATCACATTTGACGAAACATGGATTCACCATTTGACCCCAGAATCCAAAAGAGCATCGATGCAGTGGAAGCATACGGACTCACCACCTCCCAAGAAATTTCGAATAGTTGCATCTGCTGGTAAAGTGATAGCAAGTGTATTCTGGGATAAACAGGGAATTACTCACGTTGAAATATTACCCCATAGTATCACTACCAGAAGTGATTATTACGTGTTCTGGGTGATGTGCTCAATAGTTTACGGAAGAAACGTCTGGGTTTGATCACAAAGAGTGTTCTCTTTTTCCAAGACAACGCACGACCGTATACCGCTGAACGCACATTCCAAACAATCCAGGAACTCGGCAGAAAAATGTTAGTTCTTACTTAGCGCCAAGCGATTTCCACCTGTTTGGGCACTGATGATGAAGTGAAGAATGATGTCCTACAATGGCTCTGTCGTAATAATAAATCTTCCTATGCCAAAGCATACCATTCCCGTACAGTATATCAATAATTCCTGCAACTTTATCCGCAATGCCCTCAATCTATACTTCTGTAAAAATCTGCAAATGAATTCTGTTCTCTTAGTGCATACCTACATAGGACTCACTTAAGGTTTAACCTTGTAGGACATTGTACTGTTCCTTGTATCATATTGGAATCTTGTAATAATTTCCTTGTGGCTGCTTTTGGGGCAGTGCAGGCTTGGTATGGTTCAGACGCTGGGTTTCGCTAACGGGTGTGAGCGGCCTGGGTGGCTCCCATTCCTTGGTCTCTCCTGCTTCAGATAAGGGTGGACGTGGCGCCATACCAATTAACCATAATAGTAGACGGGTGGTGCCCACGTCCTCCGTCGCTTATCCGCTTATGCCAAAGCATTTCAGGCATTAGTTAAACGCTTGGAAAAGTGTATAACTGAAGCTGGAGGTTATGTGGAAAAATAAATCCACTTTCCGCACTCCGAATTTTTTTTTTTTTTTAAAGTTCCGGGTTGACTTGAACGACTCTTGTATTACAACGCGAGTGGAGTTTATACCGAGCACACATTCTATGTCGAAGTATAAAATTTACCATTAGACCTAAATGGTCATCAACGCATTAAAATGTGCACTCTCCAAGTACATGTTTATAATATTTTAGCTTAATCATACATATGGAGCCATTCCATTTAACTTAATCATATAGATGCAGGGCAAAAGATGTAGAAAACGAAATACATTTTCAGTCTGGATTTCATATACTCACGGATGTCTAGGAAAAACATCACTTTCAAATGAGAAGGCAGAAAATGTACCATCGCAACCCGATGAGACTTGCCAAACCAAGAATTCAAATAATGCAATAAGCGCATGCTTTACATGTGTGAAAAGACATAACGTAAAATGAATTCGAAAATAAAGTTCTAGTCTGAAAATTAATATTCAATATCAGTCTAGTCATTCATACATAATTCAGAAAACTTTCCAATTTGAGTGTTATCGTACATTAGATTTCATACAAATTGCTTTTCTAACTAGACACGCTGATGGCTAAATTGTAGTGAATGTTACGAAATGTAGCAAAATGGATTTGCAGTGTACTTATTAAGAGTACTTTTGCACAGGAAAGTGAATAAAAGTGACTTATACGAATCAAAACAATCATGACTTACAGATGAAATGAAACTCACTGGTATTTAGAAAATATTCAATTAATATGGTGTATATTTTCTATGAAATAAGTTCTAGCGAAGCATTAATAATAAGGAAAATAATAAAGAAAATAGTTTTCATTAAATGTTCGTAGTTTTTAATCAATAATGCACTGATATAGAATTCCCCTTTGTTTTACTTTTACTTCTAATACAATATGGTATTACATTTATGTTAAAAATAAACATGCCATTTTCAAAACTGTTATCCCAAGTTAACATGTCTGTGATGCTTTCAGTCAGTTCAACGCAAAAACAAGTCTGCACTAAAATATGCATATTTTATGACGAATCATGGCGCAAGTAATCTCAATTTTCGTTTCTCTTGCACACACGTTATGAAACTCAGAGTATTTTACCCGTTGCAACATTCGTGATGCCAACACTGAAGGTAAATTTTTAAACTGGCATCACGCTCTTCACTCAATTGCTAATATGCAAAGCTATCAGAATTTCCATTTCTTAGCATAAAAATACCCGATGATTTTAAAAACACATTCCATAGCGTTTTTAATAGATTTTTTTAGATAAATGTATCAACATGGATATAAGGAACTGAAATTGGGAAGTTCAAATACTGTTTGGTATATACTTGCAATAAAACTAAGCTTTAAAGACAAACGCTGTATTTCAATGAAAGTTAACATCTTCGTTATTGTCTGGAAATAACCTTTATTTTTTTCATCTGATTTTAAATGCATACGTAATATACATAATACTCAGCGTAAAAAAGCTAACCTTGTTTTATACCAAAAGACATTAATGTAAAAAAAGTGTCCTGAATTTCCCTGTCGAGAGATTTAGTTAGAATTGTTAAAATATATAGTTAATGTAAATTGTTTATTCTAAATACAATAATTTTAAAACCACAAAATTTGAAATGTATTTGTATCATAATAATTATATAGGTATACTCTTGAAGTATGCGGATTTAAGGGCGGCAGTATCTCGTGAAATTCGAAGTGCTCGTATACATTTTTGACAGCTTAAAAACTTAACAGTTAATTAACTATTGCGAACGGAAAGCAATAACAATATTGTAAAAGGTATTAGATCAATACATATTATGTAACAGTCATGTGCATTATATTCTGCGCTTTTACAAAAACAGTAAGCTACAGAAAAAGTTATTTCTTAAGAGATCTATAATATTTCATTGTATTCATAACTGTCATAATTTTATGCTATTTATATTTAAAACAAATTATCCATCTTTATTTCAGAACTTATCAGCATCGAAATGTAGATTACAAACTATTTAATTGGTATACGTATTTTTAACATTAAACATAAAAAATCAAAAGTTTCGTAATAAATTAGTGTTTAAAATAACTACTCCACCAAAGTTTTCTTCAAATATGATGACATTTTCTGCTTCTTTGGAGCTATGACAGCTTACCTATACACACTTCATATGAGAACTGTTATGTTAATTAGGGTGTAATGTTATTTAATATTAACAGTAATACACTAAGCAATTGCAGGTTACATTTTATTGTAGAGACGAAGGTAATGAAATGACGAACTATTATGCGAAAATCAGCGTTATACGGTCCGTTCAGAGGACAGAATGATTGTCAGATCATCTGTCACAGTGCCTGATTCATCGCTTTCAACCATCAGATGTGCGACCCGCACACGAGTGTCCACTATGACCATTCACAAACGGCTGATAGAGTGAAATCTAGTTTCGCACCGACCGTTACGCCACCTGCCACTCACGCCTGCACACTGTCAAGCCAAATTACAGTGGTGCTTGGCTTGATCAGGTTGGAATGGCTGACTGGGGACGTATAGTCTTTAGCGACGAATCCCGCTTCCAACTGTTTCGTGGCGATCATCCAAGACGTGTCTGGAGACGTCCAGAGCAGCTTGCCGATCCTGCTTTCATTATTGCAAGTCCCACAAACCCTCAACCAGGAGTTATGGTCTGGGGTGCCATTTCCCTTTATAGTCGAAACCCTTTGGTTGTTCTTAGAAGCACACTTACAGCACAACCTGTACTTGGGCGATATTTTGAGACCTGTTTTGCTACTGTTCCTTTTGCAGTAACTGGCCTTGTGTTTCAGCAAGATAATGCCCCACCACCTACGGCACGTGTTGCTATGAACTGTCTTACAGCTTGTGAAACACTTCCTTGACCAGCCATATCGCCAGATATCTCTCCAATCAAGTATGTCTGGGATATGATGGGAAGGCGACTGCATCTACCACGGAATGTGGATGACCTAGAATGACAGTTGGAGCAACATTAACAAGAAATACTACAGGAGACCATCCAGGAACTTCATCAGTCTATGCAACTCCATCTGGCAGATTGCATCCAGGTTAGAGGTGGGTCAACACCTTACTGAGCTCTTCGCCTTGTAACTATGTAACTCTGAAATAAATTATTCAGTTAAAATACAATAACACGCCGAACAAATATTAATTTGGAAGTCAAACAACAAAAATCAGCGTTGTATTTTCAAATTTTCACAGGACTAGTTTCGATGGTTTTACCGAACCATCAGCCTCAGCTGCAAAAGCGCAAATGAACGAGATGACATATAATGATTAGATAAGATTAGAAAGCCTGGACAGGAGACAAGCTACTGGCGCCATCTGTTGATGAAACCAGAACTAAAACATTTCTTTAAAGGCTGAAGGCGTAGACGATACTTTTACCCTGTTTGAAGATAATAAAGATGATTTAAATAAAGTTCTTTCAACATTGAATTCCACTCATCCTGCTATTGATTTCACTTTTGAACTTGAGACATGCAATTCTCTTCCGTTTCTCGAAATTCTGGTCGTACGTAACACATCCAACTTCAGCACTACGGTTTACCGTAAATCTTCATCGGTTTGCCTTCCACCAGACTTCAAATCATGTCATCCGACTAAGCAAAGTTAGCTTCATTTTATTCCTAAGTTTTCCGTGCTCTTCACGTTTGCTCCTCCAAACTATCCCTTGATGAAAAACTAAATTATTTAAAAGCAATAACTATTGACAGGGGCTTTTCACCCAGCATTATTAATCAAGCAATTAAAAAATTCTCATCACAACACGCCAAAAGGCAGACTCTTGTTTTAGGAGATTATAAAAATTATGTTGTCATTCCCTTCTTTCCATCAATCAGCTATAAAGTTGCACGTATTTTACAGAAATTTAACGTTCGGGTCGTTTATTCTCCCATCAATAAACTTATGAGTTCCATACTCAAGAACCCCATTCCGGATATGGATTCCTGGGGTATTTACCGAATTCCTTGTCAGTGTAGTTTAATTTACATTAGCCAAACTAAGAGAGTCTTAACATTTCGCGTTAAGGAAAATGAGTCATGTGTTAGAAAAAAGGAAACACAGAAGTCTTCTGTTGTCCAACATTGTTGGTTCGAAAATCACACTTCCAATTTCTCTACTGCCAAAATTATTCAAAAAACATCTTCCATTGGTGAACTGGATTTTCTAGAGGCATTTCACATTCAAAAAAATCTTTCAGTTCTAGTTAACAACCCTAATTCCAACCCATCTTTGCCTTCAGTCTTTAAAGAAATTACTTTTAGTTCTGGTTTCATCAACAGATGGCGCCAGTAGCTTGTCTCCTGTCCAGGCTTTCTTATCTTATCTAATCATTATATCTTATCGCGTTTATTTGCGCTTTTGCAGCTGAGCTTGATGGTTTGGCAAAACCATCGAAAGTAGTCCTGTGAAAATTTTTAAAATATAACGCTGATTTTTGTTGTTTGACTTCTAAATTAAATCATTCAATTGTTCTCAAATTTTAATCATTTTCTATTATGTCTATAATCTTCCTATCCACAAATTTTGTCTCCACCGAGCAACTCCTTCTTGGTGCATCTATTTTTTTTCCTTATAGAGTGCATCTTTGAAGCGTACTAAGAAATGTTAGAGAATTGTTCCCTCATGAGGCAGATTTTACAGTAATAAGAGTTTAAATTAAGGTTTGACTTTCATTTCGAGTTTTAAATACTTCAGTACATTTTTTCCCTTTGTAGGGATTATAATTTTTTTAAATAACCAATTTAATTAAACTTTACCTTACTTTTCTATAATCCTTCATTCCCCTAATTGTCAATGCCAGAATATTTAAATTTGGTAGCTCGCGTGAATGAATGCAAGTTCTGCCTTGAGGAGTAAAGATTTAAATAACGAGTTCTAGAAGAGTAAGTTGAAGAGTGTGGGAGAACACTGTGCTTTTGTAGCGTGAGCTTCTACTTAGCATTTATTGCTGGTTAACATGGCGTAACAGCTATTACATTGCTGCCACAAGAATTTCAAATCTCCTTTAGGAAACAGGATATTCTGAGCCCTGTAGCGTAGTTCTATTACTTGTTAATATCTTCGAATTTTTTAATTTAGTTCTTGTTATTCGAGTTTCCGCTCTAGTGAGGCGTAATGTGTTAGCGTCAAGTCGACACATTGTGAATTTTAATAGAGTTAATAAAGGCTTTTTTATCCTTCTCTTGTGTGGTTTCTACACGCATTTCAGCTGTTACATTACATGATAGACCAGAGGGTCCTGCACCTTAGTTGTTATTCTTTTAAACTTTCTTAATAATGTAGCGTCCGATAAGCTCAGAAGTCACAAATAAGTTCGATTTTATGAGAGTAAACTAGTCTACTTTGATTAAACCGAATGCCTTAAGTGAGATCAGTTTATAATCAAGCTCAGAGAAAAAGTTAAATTTCCTATAATACTGATAAATATCTTAAAGAACATAGGAATATATTTAAAGTTACTGAAAGTAATGAATCAACGATATTATAAGGGCAGAATCACGTATTTTGGTTTGAAGTACTGTATGGTTTATCCTAAGTTTATTAACAGTTATTTTAAGTTTTATATCTTTCCTATCTTATTCAAATTTCAGCTTACAATTTCCTGCCAGAATGTAATTTAAAAAACGCAGTAAATTCAAATGAGAAAGAGAAATATTTAAGTCGATACTTCACCGACTTCAAGAGAGATAGTGTGATTACCTGACTAGCGCGCGTTTGCCTTTCGCTAAGTCCTCTCTTAGTTAGTACGCTCGGCTATATCTTAGCCCTTGCTTGCCTTGGCCGATTTAATTAATACTTAGGCGCCAACTAGTTAGATTCTCATATCTTCGGCTATATCTTTCAAATAGCTTAGGTAAGCTAGTTTAATTTAAATTATTATTATTTAAGTTCAAGCCCGAGTGGAAGCTTTGTGTAAAGTTCCAAGTTGGAACTGATTGCAAATATGCTGACAAATAAAGGGTTCTGAACCCTCCTTAAGTCTTACGTGGTTTGTTCACACACCTAAACGATTATTCGCTTGTTAGTGTTCGTGGGGTTCTAAGTTAGAACTTTAGAATTAAATTAAGTAACCGCCCCCCATTTGGCGCCCGAAATTGTTCTTAACGAACCATGCCCCTGGGTAGTGAAGATTTCTCGTTGACCCCTCCCACCTTTCAGTTCCCTCAGGCACAACCAAACCCCATGGAGGGATTTGGATATACCTTGGAAACGATGACAGCGGCGATGAAGCTAACAGCAACTTTTGAGGGCAAAGGATCCGTAATGACTTTTCTACAGCAGCCGGCGTTACACTTCACGTTATATCCTGTCAACCAGCCACAGAGAATAATCATCGCTACAACGAATGTAAAAGGTCAAGCCCTCAGCTGGTACTAGAATATTGGCTAGAGTTTGTTGGAGGATCCAGGATGCGAAATGTACACTTGGGAAAATTTTAAGAATTCCCTATTGAAAGCATTCCCAGTTGTAAAAGACCGCGCAAAACTGGAATCAGAATTATTTAGTAAATATCAAACTAATTTCGACGAATTAACAGACTTCATCTTAAGAAAGTTTCATATTGTCAAATTATTATATGTGAAAAGGCCTGCCAATGAAATCATCGACATAAATTTTCCGCGGTTGCTTTCATCAATTCAGAACATTCTAGAAGTCAGAAATCCGCAAACGCTGGAAAGCTTATTTCAACTAGCTGTTAAATTTCAGAGTAGGCGAACGGCCGAAAACGCGCGTAAGAAGAATTTTACGCAGTACCCAAGGTTTCACGCTCAGACGAAACCTCAAGCTCAGCAGAATTCCTCTCGACAAGAAAGGAAAGTAGCAAAGCCGGATGGAAGGAAAGCCGGTCAGACCAAAGCGTGGGAAAATACAAAACAGTTAGACCAAGCGGGCGAAAAAAAGGATTTAAACTATTCACGGTGACTAGAAGGAGGGTAACGTCACCGTGTGAGAAGGTAAATCCCTGAGAAATGAACCTGAATACGGTAGTCGTTCAAAATTTGGCCTTGCCAGAAATCAAAATACTACTAAACGACGTCCCTACGACCGCCTTACTGGATATCGGAGTTCAAGGCAGCTTCCTGTAGCAGGATTTATTTAAAAAACATTTTTGTCGTTAGAGACTGTTTAAGACAACGGGACAATGCGGGACTGTTGCCGAAGGCAAACAGTGTGTCTGCTTGGGAAATGTGGGGCTGCATGTTCAAATACAAAATGAGATGCAAAAAAATTAATTTTCTTGTAGTAAAGAATTTATTAACCAGCGGTCATATTGGGGGTTGATTTCTTACGCGCAGCTAGCGCAAAAATTAATTTCGAAGATTCTACCTTACAGTTCAAGATGGATAAAGTAGAAGTTGAACAAACTGAAATGCCAGAACATGAGCTGAATCACCTCGAAGAAGGAGAAAAAGACAAAATTCAAGATCTGGAAAGAAATTTTCTCAGTTATTCGATGAAAAACCTGGTTTCTGCCAGATTGTCTCGCACAGCATCGATGCTGGTAATGAGCTCCCATTTCGGTCTAAGCCGTACAGGTATGACCGTGTGAAGGAACACATTCTCGAGTAACACATTAAGAAAATGCTCGAGAACAAGATAATTACGCCAAATACTGTCCGCCATGCCAGTTCTGTAGTTTTATGTAGAAAGAAGAATGGACTGCCACCCGCAGATCCGAACGCGTGGAGATTCGCAGTTGACTACAGAAAATTAAATAGCATAAAGAAATACCTCACATTTCTCCTCCCGATAATAGATTAAATTATAAGAAAACTTCGGTAAACTAATTATATGACAACTTTAGACCTGACGTCAGGCTATTTTCAAATTGCAGTAAAACACGAGGATGTCGAAAAGACAGCTTTTATTACAAATTCAGGATTGTATGCCTTTTTGAGAATGCCGTTTTCCTTAAGCGGAGCTCCGGCTACAATTCAAAAAGCTATGGATATTGTTTTAAGGCCTTAAGGCCAGGCTTGGGAAAAAGTACAGTCATTTATCTCGATGATATTGTTGTAATGAGCGAAACCCTAGAGGAGCACATTAAACACTCAGAGGAAGTTTTTTACATTATTGAATGAAGCAGGCCTCAAAATTAATCTTAAAAGTGCAAATTTGCCGCCAAGGAATTGAGGTACATCGGCTATAAAATCTCGAAAAGCGGTACAGAAACTCACAACTCTAACATTTTAGCGATCAAAAGCTACCCACCGCCAAATACGGCTAAGAAGTTATCATCCTTCCTGGGGATGGGTTCTTATTATAGTGTATTCATTAAAGATTTTGCTAAGATAGTTTAACCTTTGTTGGTGTTTAAACGAAAAACGACTAGGTTCACGTTGACAGCGTGGGCGAACATGGCGTTTGAGGAATTAAAACACACCTTAATTAATGCCCCTGTTCTTAAGTTCCTGGAAGGGGATCAAAATTTAGAAATATCAGCAGACGCATCAGACTACGCAATTGGTGCATTTCTTTCCCAAAATGGGCAGCCAATAGCTTTGTTTAGCAAGACACTTAATCACACTCAGCGAAATTATACTTCAACTGAGTGGAAAACTCTCGCGGTCTTACTATCGGTGCAAAAATTCCGGTTGTTCTTTGGGAGTGCACCGATAACTAAGTATTCAAATCACGCAGCAGTTGGTCGCCTATACTCCGAAAAAAATCTTTCGCCTCGGTTCATACGTTGGACACTAAAACAGCAAGGATTTAATATAATAATAAAACACACGCCGGGGAAAGAAAATGTAGTTGCAGATACACTTTCATGGATTAAGATCGATGAAGACGAAAATACAATTAAATGTACGATGCTAATTGCGAAAATAATTGAATCCGGGTAACAATAATCACCGAGTTAAAAACGGACCTAGAATTTAAAGACATATATTTAAAGACCGATCTAGAAGATCCCGAAAATTTTGAACATGTAGACTTAACGGCTATTCGCAATAGGGCGGCCCATTATGAAATTATAGATAAATTGCTTTTTTTACACGAAAACAACCAACGATAATCAAGAATTCCGGCCGGTAGTCCCATTGAGTCTACGCTTAAGTATTGTAGAGGAGGACCATGACTCTAAATTAGGAGCCCATCTTGGTGTTAGGAAAACGCTGGAAAGGGTCCGCGAAGCGGTATATTTTCCGCAGTTAAGCAAAGTTGTGGCGGAGTATGCACGGTCATGTCACTTCTGTCAATTAATTAACGACGTTAATTACAACCCGGCCGGATACTTAAATAACATACAAACTACATTCCCAAATGAATTGGTTGGCACTGATTTGCTTGGTCCCTACCCTAGAAGAAATATTAATAAAAACAGATATTTGTTAACCATCGTGGATCATTTTTCAAAATGGGTAGAAATAATTCCCCTTATACGGGCTTCAGCAAAAATAGTAGCAGATTCGTTTCTAAATAAATATATTTTAAAATACGGGACCCCAGTAAACGTAATATCAGGTAATGGTAGGCAATTTGTAAGTCATTTATTTGAAAACGTGTGGACAGGCCTTGGTATACGCCATCTAAAAATGGTACCTCATAGACCGCAATTAAATATTGCGAAACGCGTAAATAAAAATATAGTTGAAATTATTCGGGGATATGTTAAGAATTATCATGACCGTTGTTGGGACAGCTGCGTCAATGTATTTGGCTTTGCCTTCAGAACAGTAAGGCATGACACTACACAAGAAAACCCCGCAGAATTGAAAGAAAAATTTTAACGCCTCTCGATAAGCTATTTTTCGTTCAACAAAGACAGGAAGAATTTAAATTGAATGATATTCAGAAATATCTTAATGAGACCATCAATAATTCTGATGCGGTGAGCTCGAAACAAAAATTATATTATGACAGAAAGAGACGCGACGTAGAATATACCATAGGCCAGAAAGTGCTAAAATTAAAGCACTACTTGTCATCTGCACCCGTAAACAGGGTAGCTAAATTTGAGCCCAGGTTTGAGGGCTTTTCTATCATAGAGAAAATTGAATTCCCTACGGTTTACTTAAAAGCAGAAAATGAACAACAAACTATTGCTAACATCGACCAGTTGAAGCCATACTATAGTCGTACGGATTTTCAAGTTCTACGAGATTTATTGCAGGATCCTGGGAGTGCGCCAAGAACATGGATTTCGCCGTCGCCCAGGAAAGATCCCCCAGCAACAAAAAAGAAAGCCGATAACTCTGAAGAAAGGATTGCGAAACGAACGCAACAGCAACAAGGTTCGGGCGCTGCCAGAGTGAAGAATACGAAACAGAGAAAAGTTTCTCTTAAACAGAAGCCAGGGCCGATGGGGAACCGGAAAAGTGGCTTCGAAGATAAGCAAAGAAAACGTGCAACTACAGAGCCGAAACCAACCACCTCAAGAGAAACCGCAGGAATATGCCAGCCGAGATTGATGAAAAGAAAACCACCCGAGGACACAAGATCTAATCCTTTTCAGTAACCCAGAAAAACTAAGATAGTTGTCAAAGATTCCGAGTTAAGTTATGGGAGATACAAAGCAGAGAGGAAGCCAGAATTCCAGAATCCTCAACCCAGAAGAAAAACCGCCCGATTCAGGTCCCGAGAAATGAAAAGAAAACCATGTGCGGAAGCAAATACCAACCACACGACTGAGATTCCGAAGTTTGAAATCACCGACATGGCAAGAATTCTGCGCCAAGATAATGCAGGATTATAGAAACCAAAAAGATAAGTGCAAATTTTCCTTGTTTTCTATTTTCTATTGAAAGTTCGATTTATATCATGTGTTTCAAGTTGCTAAATACGGTTTAAAGAAAGAAATTGAATTCTCAAGTTTGAGAGAATGTAGTTGTAATTACTTGTTAAACAGAAAAGATTTTGAATTCGCAAGTTGGCGAAAATTTATTTTGTAAATACTTTCTTTTTAGAATTCCCATGTTACGAGAAACTAATTTGTGAATATGTTTAGTCGAAAGACTTCAATTGTGTTAACTTAAAGATTGTAGCGAAGATTTGTGAATTCTTTATGGCAACTATAACGAATGATGTAAAATGAATTTAAAAGTAATATGTGTTAAAATGTTCTATTGAATGTTGAAATGTTTATGTCAGCTTTTAAACTATTCCAAAAGTTCAACTTGTTCAAACGTAAGTTTTGGTCAAACATGACTCTAAATACTTTGTATAAGAGATGAATGGAATGAAAGTATAGATTGAATGCGCTTAAAGTTAGGCTCTCCAGGCTTCACATGAAAATTTTAAAATGCAAGCTCTATTTTAGGACATTAGGTATAGTTTTGTGTTTAAGGAGTTTTCTAAGGTGTGGAAAGTCGAGTTTATAACAAATCATAGTGGTTGGATAGTGGTAGTATGTCTTCGCGAAAATACAACATAAAAACCTTGTCTCACTCAGAACAATTTCTGGAGAGCGTGGGGAGAAGAAGAATTAAAGTTTCGTGTGAATGAAAATGTTTGAGGGCCAAAATAATTACGAGAAAGTGTGTTGATATCACATGGAAACTGTTATGAAAAGAACTAATACTTTTTCCTTCCAGAGGACTGGAAGGTCAAGACTGACATTTTATTGAATGAAAAGATGAAGTAGACGGGTGTATAACCTATTCAAATTGTGAATGTGTATTTTTCTTAGTTTTAATCTAGCTTTGTATATTTGTCTAAATTTGGCACTAAACAGAAAAAGTTTTAATGAAGAATTTATGAAAGAGCGCTTGAAAAGTTGAAAAGTTTGATGAAAAAGTATTTTTTTTGTGTAGAATTTACACTCTTAAACAAGGTCGTTTCGAGATCTTATTCTTCGAGTAGCTAAATTCTGGTAGGGAGAGATGTAAGGTTTATTTATCCTAAGTTTATTAACAGTTATTTTAAGTTTTGTATCTTTCCTATCCTATTCTAATTTCAACTTAAAATTTCCTGCCAGAATGTAATTTCAGAAACGCACTAAATGCAAATGAGAAAGAGTACCATTTAAGTCGATACTTCAATTGTGTTAACTTAAAGATTGTAGGGA
>KK118778.1:82227-97140 GCA_000611955.2 Stegodyphus mimosarum | reverse complement strand
AACGAATGATGTAAAATGAATATAATATTCAAGAGAGAGAGTCTGATTCCCTGACTAGCGCACGTTTGCCTTTGGCTAAATTCTCTCTCAGCTACTACGCTCGGCCATACCTTAGGCCCTTGCTTGGAATTGCCGATTTAATTAATACTTAGGGGCCAACTAGTTAGATTTCTGATAGCTTCGGCTATACCTTTCAGATAGTTTAGTTAAGATAGTTTAGTTTAAGTTAAATCTCATATTATTTAAGTTCAAGTCCGAGTGGAGGCTTTCTGTAAAGTTCCAAGTAGGAACTGATTGTAAATATTCTGAAAAATAAAGGGTTGTGAACCCTTCTGAAGTCTTACGTGTTTTGTTCACACACTTAAGCGATTATTCGCTTGTTAGTGTTCGTGGGGTTCTAAGTTAGAACTTTAAAATTAAATAGATAAAACCCCACAGTACGATGAAAGTAAATTTTTATTGAAAGGATATGGCAACAGAAAAATGACTGTTCCCATGATACTTGCTAGAATATCATTCCTTTTTTACAGGGATGAGTCATAAGATATTTTAGTTGATATATTTAATTCTCATTGTTCCAATGCAATGGTGCTTATGTCTGCAATAAGAGTGGCATTAATTTAGTAAGTGTACAAACATGTTTAATTAGACTAATATTAGAAGAAGCATCATACTTCTAATACCATGGGAGAACATAAGCGGCCGAGCGGTAAAGACGCTGAACACTGATAGTTCGGTCCGAGGTTCGAATTCCGCGAACGGGCTGGCTGCATGGGCGTTTTCGTGGTTTTCCCCATGTGTAACGTGTATACGAGCCAGTTTCCCTTAGAAAGTCCTCCACGAAGGCATCCCTCCCTTTAGGCAAATAGCCCTCGTGTGCTTTGCCATAAATGAATAACCTAACCTAACCTTCTAATACCATGAAATCTAAAAAAAATCTTCATCGTAAAGAATTAAAAGGGGAAAACTATTTCTTTTTCCTGTATGTTAAAAGTACTTATCATAAATGTGAGTTTTAAAGAGATTTCAGTAATATAAGCGTATCATAAAAAGCCATTTTTCATGAAGCTAGATTTGTAATGCAATCAGGCTCACTTAACAGTGTTAAATGCGTATAGTTTTGGTTAGGTTAGGTTAGGTTAGGTTAGGTTATTCAATTATGGCAAAGCGCACGAGGGCTATCTGCCTAAGGGGAGGGATGCCTTCGTGGAGGACTTTCTAAGGGAAACTGGCTCGTATACACGTTACACATGGGGAAAACCACGAAAACGCCCATGCAGCCAGCCCGTTCGCGGGATTCGAACCTCGGACCGAACTACCAGTGTTCAGCGTCTTTACCGCTCGGCCGCTGGTGGGCCGTATAGTTTTGGATAACACTTCTTTTCAATTAAATATTGCCGGCTGTTATCAGCAGCGAAAGTAAAAACCAAATTTTAAACTATCAATCCATTGTTAAGAAAATATTATATTGCATTCGTGTATTAATTAAAAATTTCCTCTCTGTATTATTTAAAATAATTAGTACTTTTTCAATTTGTTTTTTGTTTCTCACTTACGTGAGCACCTATGTCTTGGAATTTTTTGATGATCAACATACATGAATATACAGCGAAATATTACATATTAATCTCGTATACAACGAATTTGAAAGCATCTCTTTTAAATATAATGATGCATTTATCTTTCAAGTGTTAAACAGCAAAAAGGAATTTATTTTTAAAACAAATTAGAGTTTAATAACGGATCACTAATGGAAAAGTTCTTCTTCTCCATCTTTTATAGGTAAGCTAAGTCGATCACGAGTGTTGTTAAAATACGCGATTTGGCAAATGTAGAGGTTAAGTTAGGCTTTTAAAACAGCTTTATGAATTCCTACCATAAATAACAATATTTTCAAGTTCACTTAATCTTGAAATCTCGTTTATGAAATAAATGTATGACATTTCGTATAACATTTAAAATTTAGGATAAATGTTCAGTGTTTTGCCAAAGTATCCAATAGATTACCTTTCGACGAGGTGCTAAAATCAGTACTCTCTTTGTTATTAGTAAATATTTAGAGCTTAAATTTAAAATGGCGTTCGAAAAAAATTAATCATATTTCACTTAAACTAGTAATATTTCATTTAAACGTTGCAAACTCTTGTTGATGCAAAACTAACTTATTTTAATGATATAGAGTAGCTCAAACTGTATTAAAAACTTTTATTCCGACTCTAACACGGTTTATTATTCTTTATAATTACGCACTATGTAAGTTTTATAATTCAGATATTAAAAATTCGATAGTTTTAAGCTACGAAATTTGTGTGGCTGAACTAGGGTAAGAATATTGCTGTTAGAGTATGTTATAATAAAATCAAAATATGGGCATGTCTTAATATTCGGTGAGTAATATATCCATACAGAAATTTAAACTTTCGACTATTCAGCCTTAATACATTTTGTTACATACATACAGTGTTTTTAAAACAATGAAAGTTCTATTGATATGAAAAATTTTTTGTACCGCTTTGAAATGGTAAGATTAAAAAATATGAATTCAGTTGAAATATATAAATTATGAGTATTCACGGCTAGTATAATAAACATATCGCCTTTTTTTAGGTTTATATAATTCTTCAAATTAAACACTAAATAGTGAGTAAATAAAAATGTGGTTAAATAAGTATAACTTTAGAAATTTTAAATGGACCTAATATTAAAAAATGTTAATTAATTGCTAATTTCACTTTCAACTAAATAAAAAATTTATGAAACGTGCTTCAAAGGGGCAATTAGATATTACTAGAAATAAAATTTTGCCCTTTTTGTAAGTTCACTGGCGTCCGAAATAGTTTCTGTAAGTTCATTTTAGTTAACCTTCTAAAGAATTCAAACTGTTTCTCTAAAGACTTATGAGAACAGACACTAGAGATGTCTCAGATTTAATCTACAGGCATATTCCCCTTTTAGTTATGAAAACTCTTGTTCTAACACATTTGAAATTACACATTTGATACATTAGAAGATGTGTGCATATAAAAGCAGGAAAAAACAAGCTTAGGTTTTTGTGGATTTTAAATATATGTGTGTCAGTTTCCAAAAACATACTTCTTTAGGCTGCAAAAGTTTTTTTGCACGAAATTCAAAAAGTTTTATTTAAAACCTAATCCAGTTCTTTTCTCTAATTTTACAGAAGGATAAGGAATTATTTCCGTTTCCAGTACGTATGCTAATGGTGTAACTAGTAACATATCCAGCTAGCAAAAGGAAATTTTAGAATTCGAATTCAGACGAAGGTGTCTTTCATGTTTTACGTTTCGCTGTTCCAAATAGACGATAAGTAGTCACCACCTTGGTTTAAACGTCTGGGTCTCTAAACGGTCTCCACATTCCCCTTTAAGTGGGGGAAATGTAATTAATTATTGGTTCCCTCGTCAGTGCGCTCGTAACTTAACTGGCAGCACGTCCGGCTAGCAATCAAACAAGTTGGATTTCGAAAATCAGCTAGTGCATAGATGATATTTCAGCTCTCCTACACCGAACACCCTATGAACTTATGAAAAATACCAGTATAAGAAACACTTCTTAAGTTTGCAAAAGTAGCTAGATATCGCTACCTTAAAGAGATGCAGTTATTGGATGAAAGTTACTTATAGTTTCATAGATTTAAGCTTCTATATTTACAAGTTATAAAAATATAATGCCACATTATTGTTACAAATATTCACTATTATTTAATGATGTCTAATCATGCCTGTGTATAAGCCTTAGAACATTGATAGTTTATTTGTCTTTAGATCTTTTCGGTTCCTGGGGAATAAGAGGACTGGCTTCATGTAGTTGTTATGGTTCCCGCATGAGTAATGTGACTACAAACTATTGAAAATTTAAAGTTGTGTTCTGTTGCTTTGAATGCATAAGCATCTGTACAACCATCCATGCTTGATGCATAACCACAGAAAAATAATTTTATATTTATAATAAGCATTCATTTTAGAATACAACAAATTTCCAAGATTTCAAACTCACTAGAAATGGTGTTTTAAAAACCCTTGAAATAACCGCTTGAATCAATTTACTTATTTAGATCTTGTAAAACTGACACTTTCATTCTTATTTTTGCAGCCCCAGATATACCTAAGAAAAGGACAAATCCCCATGCTTAGCTGCAAAAAACATCGGTTACTTTATATTTATTTTTCTTCCAAACCCAGATGTTTCGCTCGATTTCGAGTCACCACGTTCACGACTTTTTCCTCTAGTGAGTATTTCGTTGAGTAAAGAAAGGAATTTCAAAAGAGAAGGTCGTAGGTGGAGGAAGCAGGAGATCATCGTCGAGAGAACTCGTTCATGGTGAATTCGTTGATTCAAGTGCCCATTTTTTAGATTGCTAGCAGCAGGTTGAGTGGGAGGAATTTAGGACAGTGGTCAAAATAACAAAGTCAGGTTATTGTTCGCTACACGCAGGAAATGTAATTATAGCAGAATTACAATTTCCTGCATCCCAGATGATGAAAACAGTCATGTAGTCATGATACTATTATGTATTCTATCATTTAACATATATTTATGCAATTGCATACATCAGAAGATTATTGAAATAATTCTAGTATAGCTAGACTTGGTAAGCTTTGATCCTTGGGTGAATGGATTCTGAGATATGATGGCATAATCCATCTTTTCGCAAGAGAAATAATTTGACCTCCAACTCAAAAAACAACGAGTAAACGCAATATTCGAATGAATATTCATCACTTATACCTCTTTTCCTGTTGCTTTGAATTGCTGTTATTCCTGCTTGTAATGTGTACATATCATAAAACACTATTCATTTATTTGTAGATCCCAGCGTATTCTTTCTTCTTTTCATAATTCATAAGACTTCAGGTTTCTTGCAAGCTACCTGCATGCTTTAGAAATTTTAATAATATATTCAGTAGTTAGGTTAGATTAGCTCAAATCTATTTGCAATTATTCCTGAGCATATTTGCTTACATGAGACACGACTTAATACTATATAAAATACGTAAATGTATATCACAGCAGTTTCTATCGGAAATTTAGTAACAGCATAGAAACTTTCTGTTTCATTCTATTGTATTGTATCGTTCTGACTCATCTCATTTGTCTGACAGTAATGTTAGAACAAACCCACGAAATTCTTCCTGCCAAGGAGAGCAAGACTGCGCTTGTCATTGGCAAGAACATTCAGCATCATACAGGTGACAGTACGACTTCTCTCAGTTCCGCCCCCAATTTGGATGGAGGGCAGCCGGGGAGGATGGGTTCGAGTGTATCCCACCTCTCTTCTTCTACCATCAACCAACCTCTCGAGAGGATTTTCGGCTCGGCGTATATCTATAGTGCCCCCATGCCTTAAAGACACTGTACATTTACAAACATCCCTGCCTTCTGGGGGATTCGAACCCGGCCTCTTCGGTACCGTAGTAGGCTTCCCTAACCACTATATCGTCTGAGCGGCCCATGCTGTTATAAAAATATAAAGTGGCTGCATACATTAACAGTAATATATGCTATCTAGCGTAAAAAGGCGTATTTTGATAATGAAATACGAACCATGTTGCTGTTTTTTAACCTCTTAAAGATATTTATAGCATTTAAACGTCTTTTTGTGCCATCAATGTTTTCTTATAATTACAATTAAAGTAATTAGCTTCGATTTATCCATTAAAAAGCTATCTTAAGTTTCATAAGTTAGCTATACTTTTCAGGGTTATGGATTTTTATACATTAATATCCTATTAACTGCTTACTTTCTTTACTTAATGATTAATCACCGTGTGTGTTAAAACTTTTAATATATTGACACAACACAGTTTTATTTGCCTGAAGATAATATTCAAACTAATATACTTAACTTAATATCTTAAAGGCATACTACATTAAAATATTCAAGTATATTAATACTGCACTAAAACAGACTTCTGTTTTCAACAATTTAGAGGGTTCCATTTAGAGTTTAAATAAATGGAAACTATCTAGCAGTTTGTTTTGATACTAGTACCTACGAGGTTTTAAGTGACACTTGCCTCACAAATTAAAGGAAACTGTGCCTTCTCTGTTTCCCTAATTTAACAAATGCTCACCATTAATGTTTAAACATTTCTTACAGATGCAACACTTGCATTATTAGACCTCTATTTATGCAAAGTAGTTTCAGTCGATATGAAAGAAGACAAATAAGGCATGATTCAATACTGAAAACACTACTGCTTCAAAGGAATATTTACGTAGGACATTAAAATATGTTTAATATCTGGATCTTTCACCTCAAATAACGTAAGCCCATTATGAATTTTCACATTTCTTAGCAAAACAAATTTTTCTTTTGATTAACTTGTTTTTAGTCGAAAAAAATCTATTCATTTCGCAGATCTATTTACAATTTCGTTTATTGCAAACAAAAGTGTGCAGTAAACTAATTCTGAATAGAAATTGTAGCAAAAAATAATAATAGATAAATAAATTTATGCGAATTCTACTTTTTAAAATTTATCTACTTCCAATAGTAATTGTTGCATAATTTAAATCTTCTGAAGAAACTAAATGCTAGTGTAATCGGTTCTTTATCGAACTTCATGAATAAAATTGATCAGTAATTTTCAGCGAAACTTCGTAGAGGAAATCATTGTGTGGTTAAAAAAAACAACTCAATCTAGGAGTTCGTAAAATATAACTAGAAATTACGAAAAAAGGTAAACATTTCATTTTTGCAAATAATTAGATAGAGGCAATTTTTAATGGAGTCATTAGTTTTTTCGATGCAGGAGACGTGAAAATGCCCACTACCCTCGCTGGGATTCGAACTCCGGACGTCCAGAATACGCGTCGAGTATGCTTCCAGTTACAAAACGAAGAAATGCTGAAAGGAGGGATAAAGTAACTTATATACTCCCTCCTTTAAAGGGCGACTGGGGATGAGGGGACCCAATTGCCAAATCCTGGTGGTGACGAATTATCGGCAGCCACCTTTTAGTTCGGACGCCACTGTAATGTTTAAATCTCTTGGCTACCATCTAGTGTTACAGTCTATGTAAATATTAGGCAACTTATCGCTAGGTCTAAAGTATAACAGAAGCTGTGAAGGGTGTAAAAGACATTTATTTAAAACTAAATAAGATAAACAGAAAACACTTCTAGCGCTTACAATTCCGCTAGCATTTATGGCGAGAACCTTAAAGCAGTGGATAATACGTAACGTTTACCTTTTTATAAACTAGTAACCAAAGGCTGCACAGAGCATTTAATCGCGAAGTTGACTCAGAACTTCAACGGCATGGATTTCAACTATTGGCAAATATAAGGCAAGGTTGAGGACAGAAACTCTGCGCTAGAATAGCAAACCTAGTAACGTGGTCTCAATAAGCAGAACACGTTCTGTCTTACAATCTCGAAACCTATCTATGAATACTCTCGGACTGATAATTGCTTATACAAATTAAATGAACCTAAAAGTAATATAAAGTCCACTTTATGATGCTGAAAATTTTGTAAAATATCTCAATAATATTCATCAGTTTATTAATGAAATTTATTTTAATATTTGTTTGCAATATATGTTAAAACATTTCCTTATTACTTATCTTATATAAGCCCCACGAAATTTATTATGCATTGCAAGCGTAGTGAATTTTTTGACAAATTACATATTTATTCAGATTTGGTAATCATTTATTATTGTCAGTCTTCGTAATCTACTACATTAGGTTGCAGTTCATTAGTTTTATATTACTAGTACTATAGCCACCACAGACAGATAATACAGCAGTACAAATATTATCAATATATTTCCTTTTATTCATTTCTTTAGTTCGAAAATCAGAACGTTTTTACATTTATATCCAACTATTTGCCTCTCTTTGTCTCATGTGTGTGTCTAAATCATGCAGCAGGTCGAGTTTATGAAAGATATGGGTATGCTAAACACACATAGACACCTTTTTTAAACCGCTCAAGCAAAATGTACATCTTTTTATCCTTTAGAATTTCTGTCAGTTCAAAGCAACTGCTGTAGTTAAGAGATATTGTTGGTAGTAGACTTTTTGGCGCCTTACCAGAAAGATTATGGTGCTCCAAACGCAAGTCAGATACATGCACATATTAGCGGTAAACACAAATGTAAAGCAAAAACGAAGTTATAAAATCTAATGAAGCGATATAATGATGTATGCTGCGCTAAGACAAGTGTACGAAATTCAGATGATGGTTTCAAATGTAAAACAGGGGTAAAGGCACAAAACATTTAATTCATTAACAAATAAAGAAATTATTTCAAAACAAATTCAAATCAAATAATAAAAACAATCTCTTTTAAATAAGGATTAACTTCTTTCCCGGTTAATCGGTCAAGCGAAAGTCACCGGCATTAAATTACTTCAACCAAAGTCTTTTGAGTTATGGACAGTGACGCATGAAACATGACGACCTGACAGAATACTTATGTTCGGGCAAATAAGTTCACTGTGAGCTTGCAGTAGATAATTATGAAAAACTCAAGAACTGAAGATCAGGCTCAATGGAACTGATTCTGCTAAACTCCATTAATACTGTTATTCAGTTAACTTCTGACTTTGAGACATCCAGTTCTCTTCAGTTTCTCGACATTTTGGTCACACGCGACATATCCAAAATCGGTTTTACTTGTTTACCGTAAACCTTTCTCTGTTTATCTTCCACCACACCTCAAATCATGTCATTCGACTAAACCGAAGTTAGCTTCGTTTTGTTGCTTCGACATGACAGAGGCTTTTCACCTAACATTTTTCTCCAAGCGGTTAAAATATTTTCATCACAACACATCAAAAAGCACTTTCCTGTGTTAGGAAATTATAAGAACTCAGTGTGCCCACCAGCAGCCGAGAGGTAAAGACGCTGAACACTGGTAGTTCGGTCCGAGGTTCGAATCCCACGAACGGGCTGGCTGCATGGGCGTTTTACCCATGTATAACGTGTATACGAGCCAGTTTCCCTTAGAAAGTCCTCCACGAAGGCATCCCTCCCTTTAGGCAGATAGCCCTCGTGTGCTTTGCCATAATTGAATAACCCATAACCCTATAAGGACTCTGTTGTCATTCCTTTCTTTCCATCAATTAGCTAGAAACCTACACGCATATTACAGAAATTCAACTTCTGTGTCGTTTTCTCTTCTGCCAATAAAATTCGCACTTTTATACTTAAGAATCCCATTCCGGATATGAACACCTGAGATATGTCTGGAATTTCTTCCCAGTGTGGTTTAATTTATTTTGATCAAACTAAGGAAGCATCAAAATTTCGCCGTAAGGAACACGAGGGATATTTTACGGGAACGAAACTCATAAACTTTCTGTTGCCCAACATTGTTGGTCAAAAAAATCCTATTTTTCATTTTTCTGTAGCCAAACTTATTCAAAAAGCATTTTCCTTTGGCGAATTAGATTTTCTAGAACAGTTTCACATTCATAAAAATCTTTCAGTTCCTTGTTAATGACCACAATTTCAGTCAGTCATTACCCTCTGCTTTTAAGGAAACTAAGCCCACCGGCGGTCGAGCAGTAATGCCGCTGATCACTGGTAGTTCAATTTGGGGATTCAAATGCCGGCAAACGAGTTGGCTGCACGGGCGTTGTCCTGGGTTTCCCCATGTGTAACATGTATACGAGCAACTTTTCCTTAGAAAGTCATCCACGTGTACATCCCTTCCCAACCCTTGAATGCGTTTCCATAATCAATTTAAAAAGTTAATGTAAGGGAAATATTCCATAATTGTTTCCATTTTTCCATTAATAGATGGCACCGGTTTCTTTATTATCGCTTGATTTCCCTATTCACATTCTTAACACGTTACCTCATCACTGGCTTCTCTTTCGTTATTTGCACTTCTGCTGCTCAAGAAGTAGTTTCTATATTTAAACCTTTAAAGTTCGTTATGAATATTACGATTAAATTTATGAATTCTTCGTTGATTCGTGTTGCTTTAATTACTCCGATAATCGTTATTCGGCGTGTTACTTTAACTCGCATAGGAAATTATGTAAAGTGTGGCAGGTGTTTCACCTTTTCAAAAATGTTCAGAAGAAAAGGAAATAAGCCACCAATATCCGAAACGAAAGCTTTACAGCTTTTAGTAAAGCAATGTTCCATGCTGAGTAATCAACTGTCCAGAAGTCTCTAATAGTAACAAAGCTCAATCATGTTGAATAGTGGCTTGAAACACTTGGAAATGGGGGTTGCAGAGATATAAATCGGCCTCCTGAGAAATCTCACACATTTTCTAAAGGATTAAAATCTGGGGAATATGCGGGCCACTTCATTCGTTGAATTTCGGAATCGGTGCAGCGAGACGAAGACAAATATTATCGTCCGTTATAAGGATAAAATCATTTAGTATCATCATGGTACTTAGGAAATAGGTACCGTATATTCCGCCGTGTAACAAGCACCTGTATATAAAGCATATCTATAACTTCAAATTGCATTTTAAAATTTTTTAGATATATTCGCCGTATAACGTGCACCTTATTACGAAAAATCCTGAAACATACATGCTTGATACTCATATCTTCTCAGTTATTCATTGAAAGATTTTTGCCAGGCTTTGGAACAATGGTGTGCTGAATGAAAAGGCTATAAGGGGAACAAAATATGTGTATTCTCTAGAGAGTATGTAATCAATGCAACGCTGCACAAGAATGTATTTCTAAGGTCTTGTGAAAAGGGGCCATATTTTGAGGTAAGAATGCACTTCCGACCAGAATAAACTCTCGGAATTAGGGATCAGATGCAATCTCTTCTGTAGTCATTTGAAGTGAACTTCCAAAGCTTTAGTACACTGCTGGCCACCCAAATTGCAACACCAAGAAAGACAAGAGATATCACAACAAAATTTATTTCATAGATAACATGTTGACCAAATATCAAATGATCAAATTTATAGACTTCTGTGAAGTGTGGTTCCTTCTAGAATCAGTAGCCAGAGTAGCCGCCATTGTTGGAGATCACCGCTGCCACACGCCTCAGCATTGATTCAAAGGGACTTTGGATGTGTTCTTGGGGTACAGCAGACCAAGCAGCTTCCAAACGTTGCCAAAGTTGATCTGGTGTGGCAGCTTGGGGTGTAAACTGGGTCAACCGTTTAGCAACCATGGACCACATGTTTTCTATAGGCGAAAGATCCGGAGAGCGAGCCGGCCAGGGAAGCAATTCAATCTGGCGATTGACGAAGACCCTTGGGCAATGCGTGCCACGTGTGGTCGCGCATTATCCTGTTGAAATATGGCTGTGGGCAAGCCCTGAAGGTAAGGAAGGACAACTGGCTCCAACACCTCGGAGATGTAGCGCTGGCTGTTTAAAGTACCGGCAATGCGTACGAGAGAAGTGCGAGAGTGGTATCGAACACCGCTCCATACCATTATAACCTGTGCAGGACCCGTGTGGCGGTGCATAACGCAGCTGTTCAGCATCCTATCTCCACGGTGCCTCCAGACTCGAATCTGACCATCGTGGTGTTGCAGACAGAAGCGTGACTCGTCAGTAAAGACAATTTCATTCCATTCTGCCATCCACATCCTTCTTTCATCGCACCATTGGCGGCGGAGACGTCTGTGGTTCTGCGTCAAGGCTAGACGAAGCAATGGACGTCTTGCGGACAGACCACTCTGCTGTAAACGGCGTCGAATGATACGCGCAGACACTGGATGATGCGTTGCATATTGAATGTGCTGTGCTATGGTTCGTGATGTGACTGAACGATTCGTCACTGCCATGCGCACAATGTTCCTGTCATCACGTGAAGTGGTGCACTGAGGTGGATGCGATTGAACACGTCGGTCCGTCTTACTCTCCTGCATCCAATGGTCACATAGCCGCATTACAGTTGTTTGGTTTCGTCCAACACGACTACCGATTTCCCTGAAAGATAATCCACACTCTCGGTAGGCCACTATCCTTCCTCTGTCGAACTCGGATACTTGATAAAACGATGATCGCTGTTCACTACGAGGCATAATTGATTTTTTTTGAAAAAACCACAAGAAAATTACTATTGCCGAACTTGAAATCGTCGAAAACTCCAAGCCTTAAATAGCACTTTGAAGGGGCGCCTACGCTGAAATTCTTATCATTTGCATATCTTACCTCCGCTAATTCATGTTGTAAATTTCATGTTATTTGCATGCTTCCTTCAGGGTGTTGCATTTACGGTGGCCAGCAGTGTAAGTCGCATTTGCTTTAGTTGAAATACAGTTGATCTACTGTTCGTTTTAGTAGTAAATAAGGCTCCTGCTAAACGATACAAACACAATGTTGGTTTAAAATGCAAAGTATTAAGTTTGCAAAAGGAAGTGGAAATCTTGCTGAAGCAAGGATATTTGGCGGTGGTCAAAGCTTCATACGTGAGTGGAAGAAAAATGAAATCACAGTAATTAATTTGTCTAAGATTAAGTGTGCTTTGTTTAAAGCAGTAACGAAATGGCATCATCCAGAAGAAAGTGTTGCGAAATGAGTCGTAGAAAATCGACAGAATGGATTAATTGTAACAAGAAGTAGCATAGTTTATTTGCTTTAAAGTGGGCCAAACAAATGCAAATGATAGTGCAATTTTAAGACAACATTGCGTTGGTGTAGTCAATTTATGGCTATAAATAATTTAGATTTATGCGAAAAGACAAAAGTTTCTGAAAGGCTTACGAAAGATTTGGGCAACAAATTCATAAGTTTCTAGAAGTATGTTATTGATATACGAAGGCAAAAACATATTTGTGTTCACACCTTGGAAATATGGATGAAACGCCAGTAATGTTTGTTATGCGAGGAAGTAAAACAATTGATGTGAAAGGTGTAAAAATGTTTCACATAAAAATATTAGGTTACAGAACATCTCACCTCACCGTAGTGCTTCCCTCCTTAACGGTCGGTACAAATTTAAAACCCATGCTTATTTTTAAAAGAAAGACGATCCCGAAATGTAATTTCTCAAATGGTGTTTTCATTCATGTTCACGTGAAAGGATGGATAAAAGAAAACAGTGCGAAATTGTGGGTACTAAAATTTTGATAAAAGCCTCCTTACAAAATCCAGTAAGTATTTTAGTTTGGAATATGTTGAGATCCCATCTAACGGATAATACGAAGAAATTGTTGGAATAGTATAATACAGACATAGCTGTTATTTCAAGCGAATTAACGCCATTTGTTTAACCTTTAGATGTGTGTGTCAATAAACCATTCAACGAAACTTTAAGACAGCATCGGAATACGTGAATGTTAGAAAGTGAAAAAAAAAATTTATGAAAGGATGTTTCGTAAATGTGTTTTTGACTTATGATCCTCATCTCAAACTTTTATCCGAATTTGTAGTTAATGTACTTTAGAAGCAAGACGGAAAAGTAAGTGAAACCGTTAATGTTAAGAAAATTTACTAACAGAAAAATTATAAATCGACCTCTGTTATTCGTGTGCTTCAAATCACAAAGATTATCAGGCGAATATTCATAGAAACGTATGTAAATCGATAGCCTCTATACTATAATCTGTATCTGATTAATGTTAAGCTGTATGTGCTTAATGAGAAATGAACTGAGTTTACGTGAGGGTATTTGTAATGCTTAGTACATTTTACAATGACATTCGGGTGAATGTGCGTGACATTTTCACCAAAACAGTTTTTATGAATGCTATCGAAAGGTGTGTTGATAACATCATTTCGCACACATAGTTGAAATGATTCACATTGTACTGGGACAAAGTTGAGAATTCGAAACCTCAGACACTATAATATCTCAAAAGAGACACCTCGCACATCAAGTTAATATATAATTGTTCTTGTAACGTGCTATATATATTTATAATATGTGAAATAATCGTTATATTATGTATCCTCCAAATGGTCGTGTAGTGAAGCTAGCTGAGCACTGAGGATTCTTCTCAACTTCAAATCCCAACGTTCTGCATTTACTGCGGGGATATTTTTATGGCTTTTCCATTGTGTAACGTATGAGCCAGATGCCGCTAGAAAGTTTTCCGTAATGGTGTCCCTTCCATTACGCGATATAGCCCTGTTGTCCTTCGTGTTATTTAACTAGACAAAGTTGTTACTTTTTTTGGATGTGTTATATTACATTTTTCTTACTGTATCATATAATTGGTACTTGATGTATAATCATAATTTTGAACAAATTATAAGATACAGTTCTCTTATTGTCATCTAGCACTCTACCGCTATTAGAATTTTTTTGAGCGGAGAAACACGAAAAATCAGCTATGTTTTCGCCAGGATAGTGTCTCCGGACGTCCTAGTTGCTCCTTTCACTTGCTACCACATATATCACGAAGACGAGCTGTGGGGAAAACTAAAAGTCTTCCTAGTATTGCTAGCAGAAATACCTGCAAATCTCGTTATTGCATATTGGTTCTCATAAACTTGGTATTCATAAAATTCATACAATAATGATAACTTAGACGTACTTCGTAACTTAGACGATTCGACTTCATCGACACCATCCAGCAGGCTTCGACGAGAGCCCTTGACAGCATGACGCCTAACGCCTTCTAGAAGGGCTTCGAACGGTGGAAGACGCGCTGGCAGTGCTGTGTTGATGCTGAAGGGCCATATTTTGAAGAATTTTAGTCCGCTGTACTTAAATGTCCAATGAATTTCTAGTTCTGAGGTAACTTAGACGATTCGACTTCATCGACACCATCCAGCAGGCTTCGACGAGAGCCCTTGACAGCATGACGCCTAACGCCTTCTAGAAGGGCTTCGAACGGTGGAAGACGCGCTGGCAGTGCTGTGTTGATGCTGAAGGGCCATATTTTGAAGAATTTTAGTCCGCTGTACTTAAATGTCCAATGAATTTCTAGTTCTGAGGAAAGTCTTGAAACTTTTGAATCACACCCTGTATATATATATATATATATATATGTGTACGGT
>KK118778.1:55018-82158 GCA_000611955.2 Stegodyphus mimosarum | reverse complement strand
TATATATATATATATATATGTTATTTATATATAAGAGGTTTAACTATGTTATACAGATAATGTAGAAAGTGTTATAAAAACCAGAAAGTTTTATTTAGCTAATGCAGCTATTCCTTCAACATACAGCTTGCGTCAAATTCTGCAGTTAGAAACCAGCATGCCTATCATATTAGGTTCTACTGCACTTGGATATCATTGCTTCATTTGGTAATTATTAGGAAGGAACTTTCCCTCTTTTTCATTGCTGATACTCCCTAGGGTCTTTAGGAAAACGTCCAAGGAGGAATTTTGGAGCGGAGTTTTCTCTTTAATGTAATCTGTGTTATTTCTAATCCACGAATTTCAAAATGCCGACGATTCTATTTGGGAGAGCTTTCGACTTCGAAGTTCAATTCAAACTTGAATCATAATTCAAAATAAGTATTAAATACTATTTATTTACACACATCTCTTATATTACACTATTTACACGGTTAAAGGTTAATTTTAAATGAAAAGATGGGGGATAATACCTCGTTCGCATCAAATTTTATTAAGAAAAGTCGAGTAACCGACGGCTTACTTCAAAGTCTGTTTTTCGACTTCCTGTTGCCACCGGCAGAAGCGAAACATTCTTTCATTTCGCGTTCGAATTGTAACATTTCTCCTGCCTTTTGATTTTTGACAAACTATGAGAAAATCAAAACAAGTATGGAATGAAAATTGAAATAGCAATATAAACTGAAAAATTTAAATCTTACTACAAGTTAACAACTTTACCTAGGCATAACATATATCTTGAATATTTTAAACTTACTTAATAAACTCCAAACTTACATTCTTTAAACAACAGGCAAAAGATTCTTTTCTGAAAAATACTAATAAATAGATTAGTTCATTAAAACCGAATAAAATCGAAATGCATACAGAATTCAAAGAAAAGTAAAACAAATAATAGTACTGAAAACAGATTAAAATTAATTCAAGTTCTTTGGCTTCACAATTTTTCTACCATATCTAATAAACTGAATGTTTGTATTAGAATTTGCAGGTTGACAGTCTTTGGTAATAGCTATTAAGTCCTCTTTTTTCCAGTATTTCCTGAAAATATAGATGATTCAGCAGTTTTGAGCTCGAAGATAGATTCTTTATTGTCTATCTCCATTTTAAATATTCTTTGAATTGGTCTTAACAATTCACCACTAGATGTTTTTACTTTCACCACCCTGATGTTGTTGTCCTTGCCTGGGTATCTTTCGATTACACTACCCATGGGCCAGTCTGTTCCTTTTCTTCTATCGTCCTGTACAAGCACTAAATCACATTTCTTGATGGTTCGCGAAGGTACAGTCTTTGGTCGATGTACTACTAGTCCAAGATATTCATCTCTAAATCTTTGACGAAATTCCACACGTAACGTTTGATGATATCGCCATAAGTTGATTTTATCCAGACTGTCCAGATCTGGAACACCCTCGGTTCAAACATCTTGAATAAAGATATATGGGAGTGCACATAAATCGGCGGAATCTTCTGACTCGTATGTCAATGGTCTGGAATTGATATTTGCTTCTGCATCACATATGATAGTTAGCATTTCTTCATATGAGAGCAATGATTTTCCCAGGACTTTTCTCAATAATTTCTCTCCAACATGCTGCGGTTGGTGGATTTAACTTCCACTGAATTTTTATTGTCGATGAACTTTTGATAATTTGGTTCCTGTGAACAGATTTGAGTAGATTCCTTGCTCCTAGAATATTTGTGCCGTTATCGCTGTATATTACTCTAGGCCGTCCTCCTCGTGCTATGAATCTTCGAAATCCGAGGAAAAATCCATTAGTCGATAACCTTTCGATTAATTCTAAATGAACCGCACGGTAAACTCCGCAGGTGAAAAGCAAGATCCAAGCCTTTCTATTTTCTTTTAAATAAAGTGGACCTGCTATGTGGACACCCGTCACCTCAAATGCATACGCATCTCTGACTCGATCTTCTGGGAGAGGACAAGGCAGTGTATCAAGAGCTTTCACCGAATGTCTCGTGCACCGAACGCACTTCGATATGACTTTGTATTTCTTTCCTTTTATTATCCAAATTTTTGTACCAATACTGGTCAAAAGAATTTGAGTACCAGCATGTAAAATTTGTAAATGGTAGTCGTATCATTCTTTTCACTAATTCATGTTTGGATGGAAGTACAATGGGGCACCGGAATTTCTCATCGTCATGTCTTCTCAAAATCTTCGTTTTCAATCTTACAATTTCTTCTCCATCACTGAAAGTAAAATGTTCCTTCAACTGTACTGCTTTAGAGAATGCTTCTTGTTGAACTATCTTCAATTTTCTTCTCAGCAATGTCCAGTTCTTCAAGACTCAGGGTTCCGTCAAAATTTCTTTCTCCATTTCTACAATTATTTATGAATTTTAGAATCCAAGAAATTATTCTCGCAATTTTAAAGTAACTCGAAAAGTAATTCAAATACCATTTTTCAGCGGTGATATTAGCCAAAGTCGAAATAATGTTCTCTCGCTTTTCTTTCGTAATTTCTTTTTCGTTAGTAATAACTTCACTAGTTGGCCAATCTTCATTCTTCATAAGTCATTCTAGCCCTTGCCACCACCGAGATTTCACAAAACTCTTAATCGAACACCCTCGAGTGGTATATCTGTGGGATTCGAATTTCCTGGAATATGACGCCATTCAGATTTCGATGATAATTTTCGTATTTCGTTTACTCTATTTGCAACAAATGGCGCCCAATGGTCTTCTCTTTGGATCCAAGAAAGAGAAGTGCTCGAATCCCTCCAATAGTTCCCAAGAACGTTGTCTCATTTGAGTGCTTGTAAAACAAGAGTTGCGAGTCTGGCTCCTTTACAGCAGGCTAGCAGTTCTAGGTGATTCATGGTCATTTTCCTTAACGGACTCGCTGTTCTTTTAGCTAGAAGAAAATGCACCGATATATTTTCACGCGTTTCTTTTCCTAAATAAATCACACATCCATAGGTTTGTGTACTTGCGTCACAGAACGCATAAAGACTATCATTTCCAATTATATCTAAAGCCCTTGGAATTCTAATGCAGGACAAAAGTGACAAATCATCAATCCACGAATAGAACTGTAAGTCTTCAGGTACATTTGTATCCCAAAAAATTTTTAACAACCAGGTCTTTTGTATAAGCAGTTTTAATGTCAGCGTTATGGGACAAAGAAATTCCATTGGATCGAAAATGCAGTGTACCGCAGACAATATGTTTCTTCTAGTAAGATTTACCGATTTGTCAGTAACAGTCTTCACATTACAGACAAAGCTGTCATCTTCCTTATCCCACAAAATTCACAACACTGGAGTAGGTCTTAAACTGTCTTTAGATTTCAAAAGCGGAGTGTGTTTCCACCCTCTCAGATCGAATGACGCAGAATCTAATATTTGCTTCGATTCCTCGATGAATCGACTGAGCATCTCCTCATCAGGAACAGATGTGATGCAATTGTTTACGTAAAATGACGCTTAAATTTTCTGCTGTTTCAGGATATTCAGACGAATTCAATCAATGTGGTGGTTTAATACAGCAGCTAATAAAAAGGGATTGTAATTCAATCCAAAAACAACGCGTTTATATCTAAAGACTCTAAGTTCTTTCTTCTCAAAGCCCTTCCACCATAAAAAACCGTAAGAAATTTCGATCACTCTTATTCACCGACATTTGCAAAAATGCCTTTTTTATGTCTGAAATAACTCCTATTCTGTGCTTGCGGAATCGTAAAATTATAGAAATAATTTGTGCCAACAAATTTGGACCTCTATCTAGACAATCATTAAGTAAACGAGAATTTTTGTCTTTTCAGGAAGCATCAAATACCGGTCGCCGTTTTGTAGTCGAAGTTTCTTTGAATACCACCTTTATGCGGTAAATAGTGACACTGATTATTCATTTCGTCTTCATGGACTTATTCCATAACTCCGTCATTTAACCAATCTGTGAAAACATTTTCGTAATCGTCGAATTTGCCCTTTTGTATCAACCGATGTGTCATATTGTTTAAACGCTGTTTAGCGATATCGAAATTTTGACTTAAACGGTCCTTTTCTATTACCCAAGGCAACTGAACCTCGTATCTTCCTTCTTAACAAGAAAGGTAACAGTTTTGTTAAAATGATTCAACAAGGCAACATCCATTTCCTTTCTACATTTTGTTTCAACAGGGTCTCGAATGCCCAATAAATCTAATTTCCACAAATTTTCAATCTTCGATGAGTGAATTAATAAAGAAGTCACTGCAACAGCATGAGTTACGTTTTCCCTTTCATCAATATGATCAAACAATTTTCCTATTAAAATCCAACCCATTTTGGTTTCCATTGTAACTAATGTTGAGTTCAAACGTTCAATTTTCCTCTTTACTAACTTCCAGTAATTATCAGCTCCGATGAGTAAAGATACGTTGTTGCTGTCTAAAGATTCGTGATCAACATCCGCTAAAATTATTCCCCTATCTTTTAACACCTCCTTAATATTTTCGGTAGGATAGTGTAGCTCAGCATTTGATATTTCATCAGTTTGCAAAACCTCAATTCCTGGTTATAAAAAATGCTTTTCATTTTTACTTCTACTCGCGCGCAGCTCTGTTTTGTAGGCACCTGAGATCCGAAATTGTGAGTCATTATTTCTTCTCTTCCCACGATCTTGTTTAGATAGTCGTTTCTGAATATAGGAGCTTTGACTAGCGCTGTCAAATAAACAACGAATTAATTTATTACGTGACCTACTTTTAAGTTCTACTGTCGCCCGTCTGTAAAAATATTTTACTCTTTTCACTGCTAATATGATTGCACGCTGAATTTTCTATACTTTTTGATTGCAATATTTCGTGTGTTTTCTCATTTATGTAACAAAGTGCTGCATTATGTTTTTTATGGCAGTATACACAAGAATTTTTCTCTGAACAATCTGATAATCTATATCCTTTAGCTAAACATAAATAACACCTTCTTTGCATTTTTAATAAATTTCGTTTTTCTTTTACGCTCATATTACACTTTTCGCTATTATGTGTGTTATGCTTGCAGAAAATAGAATTATCTTCTTTTAAGGGAGCTAATAATTCGGTAGCTGACGAGGAATTAACTTAAAACTTATTGTTTGTGTACTTAAAATTACTTTAGCCTTTATCAAAATGTTTATTCTTTCCGTTCGATTGAACGGATTTCGGTTCCGGTTTGTTAACTGCGTACGTTTGTTCGCGGCATTAAATTTTTTTTCAAGAAAGCAATTAAACTTTTAACATCAGATTCCTCTTTTGGATCGCGCTTTCGGTGATATTCAAGGATCAAATCATGAGGCAATAATTTCAATAATATCGGATTTAACAAGTGTCCATATGAACCCGAAGTTACACCTAAATTACTTAAGCTTCGAATGCTTATTTCACAAGCGTCCTGTAATCTTCTTAGTGTATTTAAGTTAGAAGAATTTTTAACTGGTTCTATATCCAAAGGATTATTCATATGTGATTTTATAATTTTCTCTGGTTTTCCAAAGCGTTCTTTTAAAATTTCTAAGGAAGAATCGTAATTTTGTTCCGTTAACTGAAATCTTTCAACGACATTATAGGCTTGCCCTATAATAATAGAAAGATTTCAAGTATACACCCAATACAGATTTAAAGTATACGAATTTTTCATTCTTGGTCAACGCTTTATTTTGATCAATCGCAGTTTGAAAACTGTTAAAAAATTCTAACCACTTTCCTTCATCTCCAGAAAATTTCGGAATATTTTACTTCGGCAATTTCAAAGCCGACGGCGATAAATTTATTTCAGAAACACATGTATTCAAAGAATTTGCATCTGATTAAGTTTTCACAGATTAATTTTCATTTGCATTACATTTATTTAATCTTATTTTAGTTTTAAATTTTGCAGACATAATTTGTTCATTATATTTATCACTTGCTGAAATATCCTTTTCAAATTCTTTAGCATCATTTAACTGAGTTTCGGTTTGCGAATTCAATATTTTCAGCGTGTTTTCTCTTTCACGAATTATTTCATCCATTTCCTGCAATTTTTCAATATTTGTGTTTTCGATATTTTCTGATAACAAAGTTTCTGTTTTTCTAATTAATTTCGTAACGCTACTGCATTCATTCGTACATTTCTGCTTAAATTTTTCTAAAGGTTCCATGTTTAAAATTGAGAAATACCAATGTTGAAACTCAGTTTTTTTTTCAAATTTTCGAAGAAACAGTAATCGCTTACCTGTTCACAGGTAATCCATCTGAATCTTCCAGATTCTAATCCAAAGGTCCCGTTTTTGAGACACCACTAAAAATGTTATTTCTGATCCACGAATTTCAAAATGCCAACGATTTTCTCAACGAGAGCTTTCGACTTCAAAGTTCAATTCAAACTCGAATCATGACTCAAAATAAGTCTGAATGACTATTTATTTACATACATCTGTTATATTACAATATTTACATTGTTCAAGGTTAGTTTTAAATCAAAAGATGGAGGATAATTCCCCATTCAAATCAAATTCTATTAAGAGAAATCGAGTAACCGACTGCTTACTTCGAAGTTTGTTTTTCGACTCCCTGTTGCCGCTGGCAGAAGCGAAACTTTCGCTCATTTCGCGTTCGAGTTGTAACAATCTGCATCCTGTCTTGCGATACCCATTCAGGGGTTCTTTCATCAATTGTCGGTTATTTTCTGCTTCATACTGTTTAAAGATCCATATACTATTTTATTAAAGGCATTCTAGGCCACTAATTTATTATCATTCAATTTTTTATAAATGTCATTATCTTGTAAGTGTATCCGAATTTACGAACCAATTAATATTATTTCCTTACTTTCGCGTCGCTGAACTCTGAAAAATGACTTTTGGTAATCAGAATTTTTCCATTTTTGCCCACGAAGTCTAAAAAGATTTATTATTTTGTCGTATTGTAAATGTAGACAGGGTAGCAGAACCTTGCTTGAATATTAGATTTGGAACACATATCTAATATTTCTGTCGTCTTGGTATGAACGATTCTTTTGTTTTGCGGTTTAAATATAAATTTACTTCATTACTCGGAAGAATATTGCGATGTTTATGTGTATGTGCGCGAAACTGAGTTTTCAAAATAAAGAACAGATTTTGCAACTGAGATAGCTTTCAAAACGAAATTTCTTATGTATATCCAGTCTGACCATTCTTTTCAATATAAATGAAATGTTTTGAGTATTGGTGCGAAAATACAATCATTTTTTAACCCAGGTCTAAATCCATGGCTGTATTTCTGCCATAGCGATTACCACCGAAGTCCCCGAAATGAGAATTTGAAGGGGTATTTCCTGTAGTCTCCTCTTTTTGATTATAATATGCCTTATAGGTCAATGATTTCTGAATTATTTGAATTTGCACGTTTCACAGCAAAAGGAAAACAATATATATATGATTAAATCAATTCCCACTTATGGGAATTTTAGCTACGTAATGGCACATTACATCCGCTTCATCCAACTCTATAAAACTACAATTCTTCAATTCCATACACTTTAAAAATCTTTAGAACTCTGTCTTGCTGTTGCCAATTATTTTTGTTAAATATTATAATCCCATTTATCACAGTCATGTACTATTATTTATAAGTTGTTATAAAATAAATTTTTACAGCACGTGGGAATTCCTAATAACGACAACAAATAACATTATTTGTAAGTCTTAATATGTGAAATTTTAAATATGTGAAATTTTACGTTTTAATTATCTTTAATATGTGAAAAAACTGCATTAACATCAATTTGAACAAGATATAGGGAGCGTGTGAGCTAATAGTAGAAATTTAAAAAGGCAAAATTTATTACTATTCGATGAATCTTATAGCAGATGCAGGCAAATAAGAGAAAACGTCTTTGATTTTGGTTAGTAATAGTTAGGTGTTAAAATGATTTTAATGATTTACTATAACCGGAGAATGATGGAACATTTTACGCTCATATTCCTAATATGATACATAAATTTTCTTAAAAGGCCTATTGTACGTATCCAAATAATCAGAAAGCTTTTTATTGCGTGTTCTTTTATTTAATGACCAAGATATTTTACTGTACATTTATTTACAATTTATTTAAAAGCCATATGCCTCCTGGCATGTTTACAAGCGTTATGCCCCCTGGCATGTAAATTGATACATCATACTAGTTTTCTGCCACCTGGCAGATACGATGTAATTATATCAATTATCGGTAATACACCCGAAATATTGGCGTGTTCGCTCCATTTACGTTCTATAACGCAACTAACTCTTCGTGAGGTGCGCCTTCTCGGTACAAATCACCGCAATCACCGAGGAGGCCAAAACACCTATTTTGATCCATATTGCAATCTTTGTTATCTTGTGTTATTAATAATAAAAAAGTTGTTTCAAAATTGTTGTCAATTGTCAATTGTTTCAAAATTCAGGTATACACAGAAGTAGAGACTACCAGAGTTTCGCCATTGATTTGCACAGGTACATTCCTACCGCACTACTGTGAAGCCCCGCCCTAGTTTTGATGGCAAGTGCCCCGAAGTTTGAATCAGGAGCCAACTCACGGCTTTTCCCCCTACCATCAAACCATTCAAAAAGAGTCAGTATTTTAAGGGACCTCATGCCGCATAGAATTTATACGCTTACGAACAACCAAACCTTCCCCTGGTTTCGAGGCCCTGGCCCATCGATATTGGTTAACGAAGTAGCCAGCTTTGCTAACCACTATATCGATCAGTTTGAAAGTACAATCTTTCAGTGCATTTTGGGAAACAATGACTCAGCTAAAAATTATACTTTTTTCACATGCATCTCTTACAGCCCTTATTTTAGCTATCCAAAATCTGCAAAACAGTCTTTCCGATTGCTTTGTTAAATACATCGAAGTACTCTAGGGCTGTTCGCTTAATAAAAAGAGGAGCTTTTGTCGAGGAATCTCTAAGGAAAACTGCTTATATTTATTTTACAAGGGGGAAAGCAGAGGGAATACTTATGCAGCGTGTTACAAATTTATAAATATACGAATCTTAAATTTAATCGTTCATGATTTAAATTATATATTATCGAATTTCAGTTCAATCATTTAGGCTTTAATTTGTGTATTGTTATATTGCAGCATTTTGTCAGCGCGTGGTTGCAGAAGATTCGAATGATATGCCTTGAAAACAAAATTCCAGTTAAGTAAAATAGTAACTACTGTGTGTTTTTCTCTGTTTTATGTTGCATATTCTGTCTTAATTAAATGAATGACAATCAACATGCACAGATTTCTACCCGTATTCATTCTTTTTTTCCACTCAGCTGCTGCTTTGAACAAAAGTTTTGTTTAACACTTACTTGGCTGTGAATAACGCTGAAGTTTGAATGAATATATTTGCCCTACAGTTTTGCTGATAGTTATCTTTCAAAAAAAGGTGCCACTATGATATTTTATTGCGTTTTTATTATGGCTACAGAAATTCAACTTTTATAATTGAAGTTTTAATTTCATCCCAAGGAAAAATCATTTAATCCATGCGTTGAATAGTAGCGTAGCTAAGGCCAGCCTGCATTTTAAATGTCTCAAAACATAATTTAAACTATGTATGTTAATTTACCTATGTTTGCTAATTTTGCATAAAAGATTTTTGTCATTGTATGCGAGGTAAGATATGTCGACACAGTATTTCCTTCAGTGTAACAAAATATCAGCTTCTAAGTTTAATTCATTTTTGCTTGTATCATAACTAAAGGCGTTCGTTTGAAACATGTAAACTGTGGTGAACGATGTACGGAAATTCTAGATTTTATCCCCTTGAATCAATGTCATTCACCTTGAATTTATTTCTTCGATCCTTCAATACAATTTTATTCTTTAAATTAAAAAAAATATTATAATTATTCAAAAATGTGAATAAATGTTGCTTAATGATGCCAAACATTTTTAGCATGATCATCACTGCCGACACTTAGCCCTTTTGCTTATTGTACGCGTACGTGTACAGAGAATTAGAGCTGTAATACAATTTTCACCTAAGAAGAATTAAACTGGTATTATCGTTTTTCTTAGCAAATAACATGTATTCATGTAGAACACTTAGACTGCGTTTTACCTTTCAATTCCTTAAGTGAATCTGAGTTATTAAAAGTACTTTATAACGAACTGCACTGGTATATTATGCTACGTAATCAGTGTGTCGAACTTACTTTATTTCTCCCAAAGTAGTAAGCTCAAGCCTAGTATTTCACCCCCATGAAAGCTTGTTTATTAACCTAAGAGGTCTTAGCGAAATATGGTAGCCGGAAAATCAGTTGCTTTTAAAGCGTGCCTCCTAATGTACCTTTTACAAATTCAGCTCACTCATATTTATGGCGTTTTAGAGTTTCAAAACCCATTTGATATTGAGCAATACATTTAAGTGATTTTCGTTTCTACAGTACAGAATTGAAAGATTAAAAAATCAAACGCGAAATAACGAAATGCTGAAGCAACTTAATTGAAAAATCCTAGGTTTTAACCCCGATTTTGACGTGATTCAGAGAAAGGCTTATAACTATGCCATCTCTTCTTTACTTACAATTTTAGTAATATTTTTTGAAGCAATTTAGCCACCTTTTAGTTTTCAGTTTTCCTTTGAGAAATCAGAGTAAAGAGTGCTTTTTACCATTTCTCAAGCTCGAGCTTTTCAAAAAACGTAAAGAAAATCCAGATATCGAACTTCTGAACGATTCTGTCTAGAAAAGTAGTCAGTCACTCAAAAGCTCGATTTTATGGCGCTTTCGTAAAAATTCGCGATTGAACCTAAAGATGGAAAAGGGAATTCTAATGCCATTTTATCATAATTTTAAGATAAATATATAAAACAAAAATCCTTTCAAAATGCGCATTTTGTCCTTCTTGTAGGAATGCACAGTGCGTCTGTAGTGTGAAGTTATGTAATGCAAGGATATTAAACAGAACTCCAGTCGACTAGAAAGAATACGTAAATAGATTGAAAAAGATCAAAAACAGTGTTACAATTTCAGATCTAATAATATTTAGTCGTCGTAAAACTTTTTTAAAACATTAAAATGAAGACTGTTTTAATAATATATTAGGTGCATATTGATTGCCAAGTAATGAAACATTTAGTATTATACTAAAGAGTTAAACAATTTTGACATATGGAATATATGAGGTGTTCTGATCACAAACGACGCAGCTCCATATACTACAAGTGTAACAAAAAGGATTATTCAGTTGAAAGAGTATTGAAAAATAATGAGAAAAGTAAAATATTTTTTGTGATAATATTAACATCTATCCCTTGAAACCTTGAAGCAAAATGCTTGACACTCGATTACGACATAGAAAATGCAAAATCATTTCAAAAGTATGAAATTACTTGGTTTCCTCCATTAAAGGCTTAAAATGTGTGAATATAATATTAATAGCACGGCTTCATGTCCATATAGATTAGTAGATTAGTACAAATTACATACACTCTTCTCCTCATGACACATCTGGTAATATGAATCTTGAAATAGACAAGAACTAATTTTGAGTTGGAAAATTAAAAAATATGTATTGTACGAACAAGAACTATATTTTAGAATAAGCATCATGTCTCTTTTATTGACATATTAGGCCTGGTCTTGTAGCATGTTTTCTGATTCATCTTCGGTAGAAAATTTTCTAACCTACTTCAGTTTGTGGAAATCCACCTCACGAAGATTTTCGTGGTAATAAGTCATTTCGTTTATAATGTTTTAAAATTTCATAGCAACTATTGCTGTTCATTCAAGTTACTTCGACCTCATTTTCAGAAGTAAATGATATTGGTTAGTAGATTTATCGCTAATGTATTAAACAGTACCACTTTTGCTAACAGGATTCTTTCTTCTGAATTTGCTTAGTAATGAAAGGCGTTTTATGTTTACCTAGGATTATCTCGTTTGCTAATGGATTCTCTTTCACATCTGATTAATCAGATGAGATCCAAGTCTGTGTCATAAAGAAGATAACTCTATAAAAGAATCATGAATTTATAGATTGGCATTGATATGATGAAAACCAAATATTGTTGGTAATTGGTATGATGGAAGTTCTAAGTATTCATAAATAAAGCTAGTGCTTTTGCAATTGATTGCAATTGAAGACATGACGGTTATGTAGAAAAATCATTAATAAATTTAGTTTTAAAACAGGATATTTTCGATAATTTCACTGGAAAGGATGTTTACAGGATTCATAAAAAATGAATTAAAGTAAAAGATGATTCTCAGCTTCGTAAGACATGGACCTTAAACGATAAATACTTTCTGCCTAATATCTTCTTTTCTATATCTTCGGTATTACTAAAACGATTATTATTACATATGAGATTTTATTGCAGAAGATCATGTAGATAATTAAAGTGTATATGTGCTAATTAATAAATTAAGGCATAAAACTAGTCTACATATATTTAAGTTTGGTAAGGGATTTCAATATCACGAAAGATATTATTAAAATATTTGTATAAGACTTTCTGTATCAAATTATTTATCTTTATTTCTATAGAAGGTTATATATTTTTTACATGTATGTTTGGAATTAAACTAAAATAATCTTAAAACTTTATAATGTAAATTCCTTACATTCACAAAATATGATGACTGTTTTTTAATTTTGATTTACAAATTTCAAACCTCAAATTCATCTGAAGTAAGATCAATTTCAGGATTGTTATGGTATGAGAGATTTACATAGAAGGCAATTAAAAAAACTGAAGAAATATAAGGTTAAAGATTTAAATAAGACTACTTTAACTTTTCTTTCAAATCTGAGTTTGAGCTATCAATGTAATTTCTTCTTGTGTCAAAAGTTGTTCTCTCGTGGTTGGCTTGAGATGTTAGCTTTGTAGATTTGACAGCAGCCTCTCATCGACCTCCAAAATTAGGCGTTGCCGCATAGTTAAATATCCACTTAATACTTTGAATTGAGCAGTGTTAATTAACCAATTCATGTTTCTTCAAAGAATTTATTATTCTTTTCAATTCCTTATTCGCAGGAAAAAGGTTTCGCCACGATCATTGTGCACATCTATCAACGTTTTTGTTCGAAATACAAGACGCTTCACAGCGGCAATAATTTATTCTGATGTTATATTACCTACTAATTCAACATGTACAGCTCTAGTAGCAAAACACAAAAATACACACATGTAGCATTTCATTGGTTTTCCCCTTCTACCTTGTCTGGGTTCAATTTGAAAGGATCCAGCGTAATCAGTTTGAACTTGAATGAAAACCGTCAACAGATTTATTCTAGACGGTGGTTAAGTCCGACATTATCTGGGTAGATGTTTTAGCACGCATACAATGGCATTTAACACATTTCCTAATCTGCTGTCTTACAACTGACCTAAGTTTTATTATCTAATATTCTATTCTAATCCCCGATAGCAATAGCAGAGGTCCAGCATGAAAATTAGATTCAAGAAAATAGAATGCAGCAATTACAAAGCAAATTTATTTTAAGCTTTTATTGCAACTTATGCATAACTTTCTTTCTATATTTATTTTCATCTTAAATAAATAGCTTGATATCTGTGTAATTTACTATTAACAGATGTATATCATTTATGGGATCTAAAATCTCTTTAATCTTAAACTTTTACATCAAAGAAATACATATAAGCTTAATATCATACCTAATGTGTATGATAGAAGCATGAGAAGGTATTTTTATATTATTCATCTGAGTATATCAATATTATCCACGCACATTCTCTTTTAATTCATGCTTTATAGAGCCTTAAATGCAAAAGAAAATTTTATAAAAATATTCGTATTAACAAACACCGACTAAACAAACACTGATGTTAATCCTATTTGACGTGCCAGAAATGTATGGCATTTAGATCAGCGTTACTCGAAACGAAATTAAAAAGTTTCAACATGTTAAAAAAGTAATAAAATAAAAAATTGTCTTCTTTAAATTTTAATTTTCAAAGCCTAAAGACATTTTTTTTGTTTGCGTCTTCCCACGTATACGGTCTTTTATGAAAATTGAATAATAAACGAAAAATCGATTCTTGTCGAAAAAGGCTGAATTTTGCTAAGCATTAAATTAACGTTGCAGCAATTATTATTCCATTCTGCTGCATATTTTTTGCGTTCCCTGTCACGACTCTTCGCATTCGCCACGAGCTGCTATGTTTATGAAGAAACGATTTAATAACGAAATAAAAATTCCACTTTTGCATTTATTTCACAATCTATATTCTTTAAAAATTGTATATTTTAAATTTTATATTTTTTATTATATTTAGTTGATTAAAAATAGAAACGCAAATACAGTCGTAAGCTCATATAATGTCATTAATTATTGCCAGCCCATTCTCCCATTATGATCGAACGCCATATCCCAGACTAGAAAAAGATAGATGTTAGATATGTAAAAAATATAGTATAAAAATGTCAGACCCTTAAGTCTTTGTAGAAAGTACATATAAACGATGACAGAATTTTCAAACCAAAACCAAATATGATGAAATTAAAGTTAAAATTTTTCAATATTTGTAATGAATTTTATTGTAAAATATTTTAACTAACAAAAATCAATATAAAGCCAACACAGCAATAACGAGGGTATTCAGTCTTAAAACCAAGTTACCTTTTAGTCTCGCGTAACTCTTCAAGACTAAAGAATCAGAATGATTCAGCATTTTTTTTTTAAATCTTAGCTGTTAACTTAATCTCTAACGTAAAACATTCCATAATATCTCAGGCACGTCTCAAGCACAAGTCGCGATTTCCATGAGGAGCAGTTTAATATTGAACAAGCTAAAGAATTCCCTTACTTTTCTGCTGGATGATTTAACTGGAACATTAACGTTCTGAAAATTCTCCAGGCAATTTCGCATGAGCATAACAGGTCATGAAAGTTACGAGAAACTACTTCTTTGTGGGTTAAGATATTTTATTACTATGGTAATTCATGTGGTTTGCATGAAACTTGTAATAACTGAATTTGGTTGTCTGACGACATTTGCTACTCTGTATTGATGAAATGTATGAAATGAAATCATGCGTCATAGCATACTTCGCGTTTTACTGCAAATTAAGTTAAACTATCTTTTCCTCATTTTATATTTTGACCAAAAGGTTCTTGAGTAAATGATCTTGGGTTTCTTTGATCAGAAAAATATTTCTGTCATTCTACTACAATTTTGTTTGCCAAATTTTGCACTATCTAACACAGCTAAACGTTTTCCAGATGTTCCTGCTACAGCGGAAAGCTACAGCAGTAAAGACGCTGAACACTGGTAGTTCGGTCCGAGGTTCGAATCCCGCGAACGGACTGGCTGCATGGGCGTTTTCCTGGTTTCCCCCATGTGTAACGTGTATACGAGCCAGTTTCCATTAGAAAGTCCTCCACGAAGGCATCCCTCCCTTTAGGCAGATAGCCTCGTGTGCTTTGCCATAATTGAATAACCTAACCTAATATAGAACACAAATCAAAGTATGAGGGACTAGATTGAAGCTCACACAATAAAAGCTGAGAGAAGAATAGTCATGGCTATCGACACGACAAATAAATGCATTGGTATTGCACATGGGTAACATCGCATTGCAAATCCTAAGCCTAAAAATGTCCATACAGCTATATCTGCTACGCACTAGAAGATAATTTTTAGTATACACAAAGCTAATTCTTATTTCAAATTCCATCGCTTATCGTAGGTTTCGAAACAGAAATAAGTTCATATATATACTTTTAGGGTAATTGAAAGTAATAATAATAACATTCTTTGTTTTTAATTTTAAGTTCATATTCCACTAAAACAGGAAAAACAGAACAATAAAAAATAGCACTGATGTCAAAATATAACACGGCAAAAAACTGAAGGTTGACATTTTCAGAGCTAGATGGTAGTGGCAAGTGATAATTAAAGTGATTTTTCAGAGGGCATTAGCAAATCAAATATTTAAAGGAAAATAACAAAGTTTAAAACTTTGCTTTTAGATATAGTTATAAAACGCATTTCTGGTTTTTCTTTTAACATAATTTTAGAATAACATTTCCTTAGATAATTGCTTATATTTATAATATTTTACAAATTTTCAAGAACTGAAAATAAAGAAAACAAATGAAGATTACAATGAAAATAAATAAAGAATATAAAGAAAATAAATTAAAGTTTTTTTTTAAATCCATGCTAATCATTTTAAAGGAGAAGTCCATGATTTAGACAATAAGTTTGTAGATTAGTAAAATATTGCGTTATTGCAAATTCTTAATTTGCTTCGGCCCACCAGCGGCCGAGCGGTAAAGACGCTGAACACTGGTAGTTCGGTCCGAGGTTCGAATCCCGCGAACGGGCTGGCTGCATGGGCGTTTTCGTGGTTTTCCCCATGTGTAACGTGTATACGAGCCAGTTTCCCTTAGAAAGTCCTCCACGAAGGCATCCCTCCCCTTAGGCAGATAGCCCTCGTGTGCTTTGCCATAATTGAATAACCCTAAATCTTAATTTGCTTCTGCCTCTTGCTGATCCTTATATATTACGTAACTCAAACTACGTGTAAAACGTAGCTTTGAGGAATTTATTTCACTTGTCTATGACATCAAACTAAAGCATTATTTAAGAATTCTGTTATTGAGTTATTTTAAAGAGCTAGAAAAAAAGAATTTTTGAATACGATAGTAAATCTTTAGAAAGAAGATTATGGATTATTTGCAGACATTTCTTGTTATACATATCTAATTTGGTTCTAATAATAATAATAAAGAAGCTTTTTTATTAGTATGACTAATACTCCAAGACATTGCTTTTATGTTTTGATTCAAGAAATGAGATAGAGATCTCAAACTTATTCCATTATGCCTATATATATTTATAAAATTATTCTTTCATTATAACATACAAAGTACCTCTACCCCATTTCGTAATACCCAACACACGTAACATTAGTAACATAAAATCCAGACCAAATACTTAAAATAAAGGTCGTCTGTATAAAGATAAATTTGAAAACATCGTCGATTTTGAGATCTAGCTTAAATACGTTCTGGTAAGAAATATAATTAAACTTTACGTACGATAAAGATTACTGTTATGTCAAATACATGAAATTTAAGAATTGATGTTTTTCTAATGAACCTTTCAGGAAGCCAATTAAATTTTTATGTAAAGAAAGTAAAAAATATGTAAAAGATTAAATTAGCAGCATAAATTTCCATTCTCAATTCTAAAAATAGTAACCTCTCTATGCACTGTGTCATTTCTAGATCAATCCATGTCATATGACTCTTGCATAATTCTGATGATGTAAATGGAACTAAAACTCAAGCAGCCAATAGTAATTTTATAGAAGTATTAACTATCCAATCAAAACCCATTGAGAACCAAAACTAACTCAATCTGAATTAAGATATCACTTTGGACGTAATGCACTTGCTCGCTGCTCCTCGGCCTAGTTGGACTGCTGTCTGCTGCTGCTTTCTTCTTGCTGCAAAGTTATCAAAAATGTAAACCTTTTGAAATAGGCACAAATAATGTGCCAAGTTGTTTATGGCCGCAATATGTTTACTGAAAGTAAAATGAACCTTTAATCTGCCTCAATTGCCAAATTTTTTATTCAGTGTGGCTCGGTATCTCAGCATTCTACGACACCAAATTTCCTGCTGGTCATTTACTTCTAAATTTGTTTTTATTGTTTCATATATATGGATATATAAGAACAATTGTTTAAAATCTAATATAACCCTATCTAGTATTTTCGCGCATTAAGTTGCTAAAAATATTAGTAAAGGCATAAAGTAAGAAATTTAGAACCAATTTTACAAAGACCAATATACAGAAAGAGAGAGAGAGAGTTAAAAGTATTTCAAATTTCAATTAAAACATTTTATATACACACAATTTCAATTCAAAATTCAGTTTGGAAGTACGGATGCACTATTTCTTGTAAAAATAATTCTTGTAGGTCTCTCAAGTATTTATTCACTTGTTGAGCATTAATTGTATAATCATTTATAAAATCTAAATTCTAAATTCCTTCTGAGAATCATGAATTTTTAATCAACTACTTACTGGATAGTGACTGTCATTAATATCCGTCCCCAAACTGATCACTTTAACATGCTTTGCTTGAATTACTAGCTTACTTACCAAATAGGCTTCACCAATGGCCAAGGGTTTAAGACAGCTGAATACTGTGCATTCGACTGGGGATCAATCCCAAGTGAACGAGCTGGCTGCATGATTGGGTGTTATGGTTTCTTCTATGCGCAACATGAATACGAGCTCATTTTCTTTAAAAAGACATCTACAAAGGCAGATATCCCTTTCCCTTAGGCTGAAAAATCCCTTCTGTACTTTACCATAACCAACCAAACAAGCTTGTTGTGCATCTTCACATATTTTCTAACCTTATGCTAATATTTGTCCATCGCTACAACTTAACATTACGTAATTATTTGTATTTTGTCACAGATAATGAGACACGATTTGTTATTAAAACATTTACGACTAAAAAGGCAAGCTTTTATCATAAACATGTATTTATGAGCCATGAAGGTATTTATACTTTAATTTTCCTCATTTCACACATATAATTTAACCTTATTTGAATTATTATTGAATAATTTATTAGGAGTGATTTATTACATATTTTAATTGAATCAAAATACATTTGGGCTATGATATACATAAATGTTATAAACAATATTTAAACTTTTACAGCCATTAGTATGCTTATTGAAATGAAAAATAAGCCCCTAGTCAAATGAAATCATACTTTGCAATTCAGAGCGATTACTCACGTGATGAATCGCAATAGTTATGGCACAAGAGTTTCCAAAATTCAATTGATTCTTATTCAGTGATCAAAGGAAATGTCAACTGCACGTTAACGCAACTCGCATGTAGCTAGAAAGGATTATGCATATTAATCTTTACACCTGAGCCCAATATAACGCGTCATTTTATTGATGACATAGCTTCATTAATATAATTGCAATTAATTTCAAATCATTTATCAAATTTATTCTCAAATAAATACGAGAAGTTTGATTGATTTACAGAGACTGTTTTGCAGTGTTACTCATTTTTAGAATGATTTTGATGAGATAAAATTAAAGCATTCTGTTAGAATATTTAATTTCAACTAATAAGTTTTAATCTAAATTATTCTCCTATGTAGTTATATTATCACCTTTTAAAAATGATACATATAATTGATTAGTATTATATATCTTTTCTTTTCATAGAGAAACACATTTGTTCTGTAGTTAAACAAAGTGTTAAAGTTATGAAATGACCGTTTCCAAATGCAAAATAAGAAATATTAGTCATTCAAAAATCCGAGGTATGGAAAGTATTATTTTCATACATGAAAAAACTTTTAAAAGGTATATCCGAAGAAGGTTCTTTCTTTTACAATTACTTCTGATATAAAACCTTAAAAAGAACCCAGTATAAGTGTCAGTAGTAAAGAAATCTGTAAGTAGAAAATAAAGCGTCAAAATTAAAGGCTCGTCGCCTTTTATCTGGTAAATGGATGGATCCTGAACGAGTTTTTCTAATTTCTTCTGAGAAAAGTATGCACCTTTTTATTTTGGGAAGGGGAAACTTGAAAGCTGCTTTGCTATTATTTACTCGTTATAATTTTTTTACGAGAATTAATTAACAGAACACAAACGGAAACATGTTGTGAGAGTTCATGATGCATGGATTTATCTAAAACGCTAAATTAAAAAAAAGAAAGATGTACTTTCGCAAAGTTTTGAGAAAAACATCAAAACATTTATTTTAAGAGTTGGATGGAAGTTTAAATAAAGGATATGAGCAATACTAGTTTTTCGCCCTAGGAGAGGATGAAGTTAAAAATACTAGAGGATTTATATCATCACCCTAATTAGTGTTATTATTGTACCGGGAGGTAAAAAATGAGCTCACCAGATATTTCAAATATATAGACTTTTTTAATCAGATATTCAGACTTTTCTAATTTCAAAAATATGGTTTAAATAAAATAAAAATAACATAGCCAAATTTTCAATTTATCTTCTGGAAAATTTTCCTCATTTTCGTTAATTTTATTTTAGACTTTACTTCATTTATTAATGATAATATATTATTTATTTATGATTTATTTCCATTTTAATAGCCTTGTTGACATCATTTCAAACAGGACGAATACACTGTGCAATGCTATGATGTCATTAAATTTCAGTGAAGTTTCTTCATTTGTCTTATTTAACAATTTGTTTGAAAATTCCAATGCTCAGTCATGGTCATCTCTGATATTTTCCATTCGGCTTCATTTCTCTTCCTTTGCATTATGTTTCTTCCTCTCAAGATGCTGCCTCAAGAATGGCCTTGACCTTGTAAAATCTTATAACCTTCCTCATTTTCTAAACTTCCTTCTCTCTCTCTCTCTCTTTTTTTTTTTGAGGGCAGGTTTGGAAACGAAAACCATTTTCACGAGACCCTTCAACGTCAGAATATTTCTCTTTTATGATATCAGAGATCAACTATTTTCAGACATGAGTTAGATATAAGCTTTCAACTTTATTCCAAGTCTTATCTGTAAAATTCACCGCATTAAAAGTTATGATTTTCCCTCCTCCACATCTTCCTTTCGCTGAATAACAGTAGAGAAGTTTCTGAAGGAAACGCAAAATCATGACACCATTGAACTTCTTCTAATCTTTCGGTACCGCTTATCATTTGAATTCGAAAAAGGCAGCTCTAAGAGACTTTCACCTAAGGCTGGTAATCAGTTGGGACATTCGCTATTTCCATATGGATGATGAAGATTTGAAAGGGCTGACAATAACTGGTGCTCTTGTAAAATTCTCAAACGAACACTTTTTATCGAAATTATTAATATAAGTGGCGGCTGTTATTGTTTTCCTTCAATCTATTACGGAGGATCACTTTATTCCTACCTATTTAAGATAAAGGATGCCTTTGCGGAGAACTATTTAAAGAAATTGGCTCTGGTGTTCTGGATACTCATGAGGAAAACCAAGAAAATCCCTATGTACACAGCTAGTTTGAAGAATTTCAATTTTTATCGAGCTACTAATTCCCTCGGCACAAGATGGGCCATTTATGAAAGTTCGAGCAATTTAATGCTGAAAATTTATTCGGAAAGTTTTAGATTTTAAATTTATTACTTTTTTCAGAGGTAAAGTATTTTTATTATTTCACTAATGTAAATTAGTATGCTTCTTAAAATTGATAAAAATAGTCATTGCTTCAGCTTTTTAAAACCTAAATTATGTTAGATTCTACAAAAACATTCTATGTCATATTAAACATACATTTTATGTAGATGTCAAGACGTCATCTAAATACCAAATTTCCGTTGATGTTAAACAAAAATTTCAGTTCTGGGAGTAGTCTACTTTTACAAGCTTTTATTTAGCTCACCCATGGTGTTTGTAAAAAGTTTGTCATCGATGTTTAAACTGCTTCCTGGCAAGTTATCGAACTCCTATTTTGTACACACACTGTTTGTGGATGATAGAAAGCAATGCGTTGAAACGATTACTTCAAAATTAGATTTAGATTTTTTTTATATATAATTTCATGTTAAAACGATTTTTTTTGCTCTTATATTTGTTTAAAGAACAAAGTAAGCATCTCAGAATTTTATTGTTTGCACCATCGGCCAGGAAACAAAAACTTTCAGGCGAAATTTGTGTCAGAATTTTAACTTACACTTTTTTTTATTTTGAGGGAATTTTCAAAAGCTCTCGATTTTTTCGATTATTTGATGTTTATTTTTTCAAACTTTCGGCATCTGAATATGTATCACAGACAAAGCTTTGAAATTTTCACGGAATATAAAACAAACTCGTCAGATCTTTCAAAGAAAAAGTCATACAAAACTATTAAATCGCGTTTTCTTCATTCTTTTAAAATCATATGTTTCAGAATGAAGTAGAAGGCGGAAAAAGGCGGTTCTTCCTTGACCATCGGTTAGAAATGTAGTTTAAATGTTATTACTCTAACACCAGTTATGTTACAGTCTTCTTCTTGTTTTTGTGCATATTTCTATACAATCGATTTTATTTATTTATCAAACATTAGCAATCTATTTTTAATTAATTATTTTTTTTTTGTTATATGCACTTGAGTTCAAATCGTGTACAGATGCTTGGATACAACTACAATGTGATGAATAGATTTTTTTCAATTTCGATTTACAGTTTTTAATTATTTTTCTTAATTTGCTAATTTAAATTTTGAAAAGATGTTTCGGCCATATCTTCGTTTCACTGCAAAGTAAAAATATCGATATTTTATTGTTTACACCATTAGTTATAGCAAAAATTATCTTGACTGATATCGAACAAGTCATTAAGACTAAAACGAAGAAAATAAATAATCATTTAAATAATACTTTTTTATAAAGAAAGCTTTTGTTAAAAATTAATTACTAAAAGTAATAAAATAATTTTCATATAATTTAATGGGAAAAATTAAATAAATATTTTTTTATAAAATCCATGTTCAGTTTTATATCACAAGTAAGAGAAACAAGGACGAATAAATAATGAAATCTTAAAATCGACATGTCAAGTTTATAATACATTAAACTTTATAAATTTACCAAGGGCGCTTCTCATTTGTATTAATAGTGATAGAAAATTGTAGATAATGTTCGTCGAATGAAATACATAATCTTTTATTCCCATTAAACTACGTAATAAAATATTTTATTACTTTTAGTTCATTAGGTTTTTCTAATAAAGCTTATTTTATAAAAGCGTAAAAAATGGCTATGAAATACTATTTAACGATTTTTCTATTTGTATGGTAAAACATAAAAGCAGTAGAGTATTAACGATTAATCATATTGAAACTAAAACCCCGTATAAATATTGAAGTTAAACTTGTTTGCTTTATACCAGTAATTATAAACTCGAAATGAAAAATAAAATTTTTTGCAAACGTAATTTGTCATAAAACAGAAATTTAAGCAGGCCGATTAAAATTTATAAAATTATAATGCTACCTCTAAGCGTTCCGTTAGGAACTATAAGTGTTCGCCCACTACAGAAATTCAACTTTTGCTTAAATTGTTGTTACCTTGTTGCCATTCATCTGAAAATCTTTATGTCTAGCAAAATGATATTTGGTCGCAGCATTTCTTGGACACAAAATTAAACTAAAACATAATAACGTCATGTGTTGCTAAAACGAACTGATAATTGAAAACAAAATTCTTTAATATTCGATATACTTTTCTACAGCAGATTTTGGCTCATTTATTTCCTTTTGATTCTTCTAAACGAAATTCTTAAAATAATTTGAGAGAACTGCAGTTTAAATTCTCAGTACAATGTTTTTGTTTTACTTGTAATTTCTTTAAACCCATGCACATATCTTAGCAGGCTCAAGATGAAATTAAGGTACCTAATAGTCAAATTTCCTTAATGTTCCGTAATTTTATCTTGAACTTGCTGAGACTCATTAATATTATTAAAAACCCATGAAGTGAAATTAAATTTTAAGATGATATGTTTAAATTCCAAAAAAGCGAAATCCACGAATTAATTATTTATCTAAATTAATGCGTAGAAAAAATAAAAATAAAAAGGTCATATAACTGGTGTCTTCCCCAGAAATCCAGTTATAAGACACGAATGCTTGAACTATGTATGTATATACATGTGTGCATGTATCTGTGTTTGTGTATGTATGTAAACTATACATGTGTGTGTGTGTGTAAACGTATATATATATATATTGTACAGTCGTTAGTTTATATCGTGAAAATTGTGCAGTGCCCTCGCCAGGATTCGGAATGGTCCTAGTTCGGATCCCGGAGAAGGCATGGTTTAATTATCCGTCCCTTCATAGGAGGCAACAATGGCCACCAGTTGGGTGCTTCCAATAAGAAAATGGCCATCACTTCCGCCCTTATAGTGGCTCAAGGCTAATGGCTTTTAAATAAAGCGCCCGACCATTAAAAATTGGTAATAAGTGGTTATGGAATTAGTGATGCGTTCGGCGCAAAACCTTTGGAAAGATTATGCAGCACAAATTCCAGGAATCACACATAAGAGAAATACATGCATCTACAGTAAACATAAATTTCAGAATGTTTGGCGACATAACTGTGTAGAGACATTAAGTTTGTTTAAAGCAGGAGAGATGAAAAATTAGCAATGCCTTCGCCCGGGCTCGAACCACGGACCTCTGGAATACGCGCCCAGCGTGCTGACACCTACATCAAGAAGTATAGCTACACCACGAAGTTTACATTTATATTTATAAAAATAAAGCTCAGAATAAATCTTCGTACCAATGCATTTAAACGTTTCAAAAAATTTTACTAGAACGAATTAGTGACACTTTTATTAAAGCGTTTATTATTTGTCCTTTATTCATTTAATTAATGGACAGAAATTTCCGACATTACGTCGACGGCTGTAAAATATATGTATTAAAAATTTTGTATTTCCATATACGTTTTTTCTTAAATTCACTTTTTTGTTAACTGAAATGTGGAACAAACTGAGATGCATATTACAGCATTTAAATACAGGCTTTACCGTGTTGTTTCTTTATTGATCCTTTACCTTTTATACTTTCATCTTTATCGATGCCGCTGGTTCCGGTGTGTTACTTTTAGAAAAACATTTTTTTAAATCCTAATTTAGTATCCTTATATATTTTCAAAATGATAATTCTGAGCAAATAATCATTTGTTTATGTATCATAAAGCAAACATTTTCCGCCTAGAAATATAAGCCTGAGAAGTCAAATAATTGCTGTTTTAAATTTATTTTCTAAAAGAATAATAAAAATGCACGAAACATCTATATATTCTGAGAACAAAAATATCAGCTCTATAATGTAAAAGAATGACATTGAACTTGTGCTTCTTAAAGCAATTAAGATTCACACTAAATGTTAATAATAAAATATTGATAATAAAAATAACAAAATTTCTTTTATCATTTACTAGATTGCTAACGCAGTCGATCGTAAATTATGGGAAATAAAATGTGAGCAAAGAAGAGAAGACGAAAAAGAAGAAAAGCAATTAAATTGCCTTTTACAATGCATAACCAAAAAAAGGGCAATCGCTCAAGCAACGTTGGCAAGATTCATGAGTAAATCACGTTAGTGGTTAAAGATTTTCCTTAGTTTTCATCAATGAGTATAGCAGGCTTGTAGTAACATCAGCTATACAGTACCTTTTGACGTACTCCATGTATTTGTTGATATTTGCTTGAAAATTTACGACTGAAAACTCCTTTTACATAATCGCAAAAAAATTGCAGTTGCCGGAAAACAGATTCGAATCGCTGCGAATAGTATCACAGTAGTAGGTTTCTCATTTCTTTTTAAAACGCAAGTCTCATTTTTTACTTTGCCGCCTAGCAATCTTGCTTACCTTTTAGTTTCCACAAAGGTATTTCAGCTCTTTCCTGAATGAAGGTTACTCGATAATCGTTTTCCTGTGAAATATGTCGGTAGCAAAAATAACATTTTACGGAGCAGCAATCATCATTCATTTATACAGGTAAATGTTTAAAGCGTTACTTGACTTCCAAGAAAAATCTGTTGAAATGCATCAAGTAACGTATAAAAACTTAAAACTGCACTAAAAGACTAAATCGTATAAAACATTATAACGCCCATATAAAAAGAAATAACACTAAGTACAGCAAAGTTTCGCCTTTTAGAATTAGTCCTCATGAAGTCAAAGTACTAGAAAACTGATTGGTGATGCAAAATACGATGGTATATTAAGGACAGTCGCAAAGGTAAAGTATTGGGATACGAAGTTACACATTTTTTCTGTCCTATTATTTTCCATAGAAGCCAAGACTACTTGCGAAACTGCTCTAAACATGTGTAGCTTTTTTCAATGAGCTCTGAACACTGATGCTTCGACTAGGGCTCTAATCTCGAAGGAAAAGCTGGCCGAGTCGGCGCCTATTCCCGATAAGCATTTTCAAGGTTTTTCCTATGTGTAACGTGACTTACAGGTTGCTTTTTTAGAATGTTATCAACGAAAGCAAAGCCTGCGAGTACTTCGCCATAACCGATTAAACAATAGCCAATAATAGAAAACGGTACTAACATGGGCATTTTGTAAACTTAAGTAACATTCTGACATGCTTTACCCCCCCATATGCCTATTTAATTTTTATAAGAAATTATTGCACGCTGCCGTCCATTCTTTTGTGATGCAAATGGCAGTACATGAGGAAGAGAATTGGAAGTTATGTAGTTCGAATCCTGGAGAGAATATATTTGCTTTCTCACATTTCTCGCTCCAAAAATCCAATATAGCTTTACGGTGGCTCCCGGCTAATACGTTGGGGCCATAAGTTCTGTAAAAAATTTAACAAACAAACAAAAAAGAACTCCCCACTTAAAATCGGTTAAGTATACGCTGGAAATTATTATTAAGCTTTCTAGATATGTTAACTGTTTCTTACGAGCATATTATGTAAAAGTAAAATCGAACCTTTATATTCTCCAAAATAAAATTACTCAAGTAACATATCCATTAAGCTTCAATTATTTAAGAACGAAAATAAAACAACTTAGCTTGCAAATTCACAGATATTATAAAGTATTTCTCCCGCCTTCTTAGCATGTCTTCGTGGTATAGTGGTCAGCACGCTCGGCGCGTATTCAAGAGGTCCGTGGTTCGAGTCCCGGCTAGGGCATTGCTCATTTTTCGTCTTTCCTGCTTTAAAAAAATACCTAATATCTCTACAAGATACGTCACATGTAAATTGTAACCAATAGTAAATGTACCAGTCCTAAATTTAATAATCAAAGATTTGAAAATTTAATGAACGGATTAAAACTTTTACAAAGTAAATTCCAACTTGAGATACGTTGAGCTCCACCTCAGGTTTATTTAATCAAATTATTAGTAGCTATTTCTTGATCTTTTATGAATGAATTTTAGCCATAGAGCGAACAGTTCATAAAGTGAATTTCTTTGAAATCTTTTCAATTTAAGCTTAGTGCAGTAACAACGCTCAATTGGCTGGAAGAGAGTGGTAAATTTAATTTGCAAATATACATACTCCGTCCTGCTCTTTAAATTTTTATTTTACCTATCGGATGGCTCAGCGCTTACAAGCAATAGATACCTAGTTTGTCGAAGAAACCTAAGCAGGTTAAAGTCTTATAAATT
>KK118778.1:3709-54970 GCA_000611955.2 Stegodyphus mimosarum | reverse complement strand
TTAAGCTAAAGTATACATGACGAAATCAGTGCTAAGCTTTACGTCTCTTTCGACAAAATAACTGATATCTGTACTATATTCTTAGAGTTTATAAAATGTAACAGTCAGATTAATGCTTGTTATTCTGGTTCAAAATACCCTAGAAGTCGGTCTGTGATGAAAAAATGAAATTCGAGAATAGTATCCGTTGTTATACCCGTGCAGTGAATATTTCGAAGCATAAGAAAACGAATAATTCGGATTCCATAACACGTTCCCCTCCCCATGAGAAATTGACTATTGTGCAATTGTTCCGCGGGAGCTTCTTGTCGGAGACTTTCGTTGATGGCATTTTATTTGGTTTTATAATTGTTTTTTTTTTCTTTTCTGCTAATTTGATTATTTCTCATAGATATTTCAAATACATTCATGTATTTTTAAATACATATTTATCACTTTTTAACGTTTAAATTGTAGCTGCTAAAATTGTGCACTTGTAAAACGCTCTTCATAAAAAACTTGGAAGAAAGAGAAACGGAAACTTTTGGCTTAGTTCCGACTGCACTCGAGTACTTTAGATGACAATAATAAATATGCACCACAGAAAAAGGAGAAGTTTTAATTTTTTGGCATGTTTTACGATTTCGTTTAAATAATCTTTTTGGTAAAGTTAGAAGGTATTTCTCCCGCCTTCGTTGTGTAGTATTCAGCACCCTCAGCGCGTATTCGAGAGGTCCGTGGTTGAGTCCCGGCGAAGGCATTGCTCATTTTTCAACGCTCCTGCTTCAAAAAATCCTAATGTTCCCACAGTGGCGCCCGAACAAGAAAGGTAGTATATGATGATTTTTCACCACCAGGATTTGGCGATTGGGTCCCCTAATCCCCAGTCGACCTTTAAAAGGGGGAGTATATAAGGTATTTCTCCAGCCTTCTTCGCATGCCTTCGTGGTGTAGTGCTCAGCACGCTCAAAGCGTATTCGAGAGGTCCATGGTTCGAGTCCCGGTGAGGGCATTGCTCGTTTTCCATCTCTCCTGCTTCAAAAAAGCCTAATGTCTCTGCAAAGTAATGTAATAGCCTTAAAAATCGTATATTTAACAACATGATGATCTTAATACCTTTCTGTTTTATGAAAAAATTTTAACAGTGTATGTATAATAAGAAAAGAAGTTTTTAAAATATTAAGAAGGTCTCGTCAGAATAAACATGAGAAAGCGTTATTTATTTTACGAAAACATATCACGAAATTAACTGGACTTCTTGAAGGCCATCTACAGGACAAAAATCGCGAAATAATCCCATTTTAAATCCAAAACAACTCACAGCTACAGCTTCCTGTAAATGATCCATTCTAAACATGAGCAATATTTCGCCTTTTTAAGATCACTTCCAAGAAGACTGCAGTTGTCTAAAACTGTAGTTTGTAGCCTTAGGGAGGATAATTAATTTTTTAAGTATTGGTTCCCACTTCAAGTATTTTTTAACGAGGGATAATTAGATTTTTTCTCTATTTAACCGAGATTTCCACCCTTCAGAAAAATACCTGGTATTAAGCTGTATTCTATTTTTCGTTTGTCTTGTGAAATATCAAAAGTTTAATTATTTAGGTAGCCAGATTTAATAGGCGATTATTAGCAAAAAGATTATCTAAATAGAATTTCGAAAGATTAATGCACTCGAGATTTCTCCGGAAATTTTTGTTAAAAGTAGGTGACACTTATATTTACCTTAATATTTATTCTGTAGTGTGTAAAAGATAAATTTCTGTATCCCTAAATTAATATGACTGCTCATTAAGCACAGCTATGTTTTAAGAAATAATCCGTCATTTGCCATTACAAGGTTTCGTATAATTCTAAACAAAAAGAAAATTTTAAGATATTTTAAATAAATTAACTGTTAATAAATATTTTTTCTTTAATCTACGTATACTTATAAATGAGCAAATGTGAATCAATGAATTGACTAATCATTCTTTCACCATACTTTTTATTAAATAAGAAAGACACTTGGAAAAAGGCATATTGTGCAAGTAAAGAAAAGGCTCTTTCACATAAAAGGCACCAGCAGTCTTTTGTATTTCCTTAGAAGAAAAATTAAAAGAAAGAATTTCTTTTCTCATTCATTGAAAGCAGGAAACTCAACTGGCGTATTCTATACATACCATCTGTCTTTCCATCAAGAAAAATTTATTTACAATCCTGGGAATAAGAGATGGCAAAAGAACGTGATTTTCAGGACAACTTGACATTGAAAGAATTTTTCCGAACACAAATGACGATAATGAAGCCAATTACGTTTCTCTTCGGAATTTCCGTCATTCGTGTTATTCGGAAGGATGTGTTTTCCTTTCACATGAAAAGCTATATAATTTATTAGGCATATTTGTCTACTCTAAGGATTACAATGAATTTTGTATGAAAGAAGAAATCAACTGCTGCGACTACTCACAAATCGAGTTTTTTTTTAAATTTCAACGGGACATAGATTCAAGAATAAAGTGTAAAATTCATTAGGTGCAAACAAAATGTAAAGGTGCATAATTGCTATTAGATATTTGTAATGAAATAAATATACATCCTTTTACGTTTCATGAGTTAACAAGCTATAATCTATCTTTTAATTTATCTTGAATAAAACGCCATTTAATAAACTTATATGCAAAATACTTATAGTAAGAGAATTATTATGAAGCAGATCTCCATTTAACGCAGAAATGCAGAAAATTGCAGTGTTTTAAGTATACTTTTTATGTAAATATTTAAAGAAACCTGTGTTTTTTAGATCGATTATGACTTCTAATCGTAAATGTATGTCTCTCCTTCCGACTTCTTGCTGCATATGGTTAATATTAAAATCACGATCCTGTTGTCCAACAGTGTTTTCTCTAATCTGCAGGAAAAGTAACATTTACTTTTTGCGACATTCATGTAAAATGGATGCAACATTCCGTTTCATTTCTGCGATAAACCCCTACAACTCTCCACATTTGGAAATAATCGAATAATGAGCCATAGCTGTAAACACAGGTGCCCACCCAGATCTTTAAAGCTGAAACATTTTACATTTTGTTATGTTATTAAACATTTTACTTTTTTGTCTGCCTAAAATTACAGATATAAAGATAACACTCAATGCGACTGACAAACCTTTTCAGGGTTTATTAGGTATTCCTAATAAAGATTGTTTCTGTCGTAAATAAACCTTCTATTTTCAGTAATAATGACTGCTACATTACGCCTTTTCTATGAGTTCTTTCGCAGAAAAACGCAGTCAATTAGACATAGGTTTAAGTTAAAAACATGCACAATAAAATTCTTCAGAAAGCTTGTGATTTTTATGCATTTCTGCTCTAATTAGTTTGCTATACATAAAAATTTACACATACGCAGATTTAAAATGCTTACTGAATCTTGGGTCTTTGATTTTCCTTTGAATATGGGGAAATTTAATACACATTTCATCTTAAAACTCGCCACTGAAAAAATAACTATTTCAAAGTTTCAGGTATTTTTACTTTTTAATTTATATCATCGAAGCAGCAACTTATTTTCCTAACATTTTTCACTGTAATTAAGATTTTTTAGAAGTCAGTTCTAATAGCTTTTTTCAAGCATTTTGGCATTTTTTTTAGTTAATGTTCCGAAGTCTTAGGCCAAGTTAACGTAGGCAGTCAGAATGCTTTATTTCTGATGAACAAGTATTTACATAACAGTTTATCTCGCATAAAAAACTACGTTCTCAGCAATTACGAAGTTTTCTTGTTTATGCGATTTTATTTCGTTGGACGTCCATTTACTTGGCTCTCAAATAACGTCTATTAGACACGCTACGGTGCAGCGCCGAACTCCACACTCATAATCTATTTCCACAGAATCGAAAATTTGCGAAATCTATTCCCGCGTCTAGCACTCCATTGAAACTTGAGAGCAGCAAGAAGTTTATTCTCCGTAAATGAATCTAGAGTATCAAGCGAACATGCGCAACTTCTAGGAGTGGAGCCTCAGGCTCGTCCCCCCCCCAACATTCGGCTTTCGAAGCGGAAAAATTGCTTGAAAATGTCTTGTTGATAAAATATGGGGGCCATAAAGGTCGGGGCCGACATTTTTGGCGCATTAACCTGTAATAGAAGACGATGTATGAGCAGGAAGTCCCATGTAATCTATCCTCAACCAGACGACGAAAACCAAAAGGGAAAATGGTGTATATCTTATTTATGCTTAAGAAGTCAAGATATAAATCTCTCATGCATGCTCTTAATTTTTAAATCGGAGTGCACGAATTTAAGGTCATCGTTTTTTATTTTGCAGAAATTTTAGAAAAAAATTAGGTTTCTATGAAAACTAAGAAAGCAATTATTTTATTTTATTTATAACACAATAACATGCACTAAGTATATGTTCATCATAGGAATGTTTTTACGTCAATACGCACACATACAAACAGAAACAGTAACTGTAGCCAATTGTGAGGAAATAAAGTCTTCGGTAAGAACAAACTGTTGATCTGATACCAAGTAATATTCTCTAGTCCAATGTTGCTGTATATTTACTATATTTTCTTAGCCTCAATTTTTAAGGAGGTATATAATTTCAAAAGTGGTGCTTAAGTATGTATAGATGAGGTAGGAAACTTTATCAACAATGATCCGCTTGTGCGTCAATTAATGTATGCTTCTTCAAATAAATACCTGCTTTATTTGAGGCGTAGGTATCTTCCCTTCGCTTGCTTGCTTTGTCGTAATCAAATAAGCCAAATCCATTATTTAAAAATTGGAGATATATACACAGATAGTATTAAAATTGTTCATCAACATGACGATTATTTTCGCAAATTAAGCTCATAAAGGTTTTTATTATTTAAAAAATTTTTCATAAACTAACAATTCGTTTATTTTTGGCTAAACTCTTAATTTTAGCTTGACAAGTCTTTTAATGTTAAATCTTTCACGTCTGTATATTAACTAGATTAAATTACAGGATCTTACTCTCTTTGGCCACGTAAACTCTTTTAGATCCTACTAAGGAGCTTGATGACTCTCGCACAGGCGTGAAATAATACCAGCCCAGAAAATGCTCGAAAAATAACCCTTTATTTTCCTCAACTATGAACAGAGGAACCTACTTTGTGCTTTACAATAACAACGAAAACTTGCGGGGGAACTTAACAATCATAAAACAATAAATTCAAGCCTTAAAAGTAATGCTGCACTTTAAGTTAAGGCTAACTAGATTGACTCAAACACCTATCCGGCGTAATAATTATTCAAATGGCCAAAAAGATGTATCAGCAACTTGACGTAACAGCGAAGTCAGATACGAAACGTGAGCTGTGTAGCGAAAACACACTCTGAATAAACTCCAAGATTCATCCTTTTAAATATTTACTTCACTTAACTTTAAATTATCATCCTGGCGAGGACACACGAAAGGAAGTTAAGGAGTTCAGGAAAGATAACAAAAGTTTGAATAATTGGTTAACTGAACTAAGGGAAACCCTACATCTTCCCTGGCCAGAATTTAACTATCGCATAAGAAGCCTTTGAAAGCCTGAATAAGATATTTAAATTCTAAACCTAAATATGAGTCAAGCTTTACAATCTCAATATTAACTTTCTGAATTTAAACTTTTACAGGCGAACAATGAAGTAATATTTTCGAAGGCGAACAATGAATGAAGGCGAACAATGAATAATGAATTTCAATCTTCTTTGTATTTTTTTGGTTTGACTCTTTCCAGATGACTGCTTCCAGGTAACTGGAAGGAAATAGTTTAGAATTTGTTTCCCAAAATTCACATTGCGACCAGTTTTAACATTTTAAACAGTTAAGTATCTTCTTTAATGGGGGTGCTTTTACTCATTTCATTCTTTCCAATAATTTACAACTCCCCCTTACTTACTCTCCAGTATGGTGTACTGCATATGGAAGCGTGTGCCATGTAGAATGTATACAACACTATCACTAACCCAGATCCCACTTCTTAGAAACTAGATATCCTAGACCTGAGAGAAACAATCAACATTCAATTTTCAGCCTAAGATGCTAAATCTATTGGAAATTAACAGTGTTGGCTGGAGAGCCTAACGTTTATTTGCCATATAGCTTTAAATTAATTTTACCTTATTTTAGTACAATTCACTACTAGCTGAGATAACCCTTTCATTCAAAGCACATTTTTCAAGCATGCAAGATACTTTAGTTATTTAACAAATCAAACATTTTTTATATAAATAAATTTAATTAGCTGAAAACAAACTCAATTTAATTGTATGCAACACTTTTCAAAAGTTCGTGAGTATCGAATTTATTTCTTAAAAATAAACAAACGTTTCCTAAAAACAGTCTCTGCGACTAAAGTTAACATTTCGTTCTAATTCAGCAAGGATTACTTGCTAGTAGTTGCATTAGGTTTCTTGCTTCATACAAAATTGTAAGCTTCTTGCTTAATACAAAATTGTAAGCTTCTTGGCTAATATAAAATTGTAAGCTTCTTGGCTAATATAAAATTGTAAGCTTCTTTTATAATACAAAATTGTAAGCTTCCTTCTGTATACAAAATTGGAAGCTTCTTGCTTAATATAAAAGAATAGAAAAGTGCCTTGCTTAATTAATATAAACATTGACCTCTACTGAGGCAAAACTGAAATAAATATTTTCGCCCAACTTCGCACTAGCTTTAAAATAAACTTAAACAGAATAAATTTGACTTCTATTTTGTTTGGCGAAGTCAATCATACTTTTCTTTACAAGTTCTTCCAATGACGGGACTTGGCTCATATATTGGATTATAATTACCTACCGTGGCTGGCCGTTTCCATTCTTCCCCCTCGCAGGCTGTTTCCTTTTCACTCTTGTTTTTGTCTCACAAGCCACCTTCGTTTGGCGCTGATCCACATCTGGAAGTGGCCGAAGAAGTTCCTTGGGCTGGCCAGAGAACTCTTGCCTCGTCGGTCGTCGAGGTCCTTCGTTTCTCAGTAGTTTCTGACTCCTGGGATGGTCCTCTTCAACTCGGCGTTGCCGTTCTGGCAGTTGCGTTGGACTCTTGTCCTTGACCTTCTTGCTTGGCGGCTAGATTCTTGATCTCTAATGTCTTAATTCCCTTTCCTACCCTGTTGTTCGCCGGTTGGTGGATCTTGTACAGGGTCTTGTTTCGCCTTCCTTTCTCAGTTTCGTGTTCCTCTCTTGCGTTGGTTCGAGGCTCACCAGCGGCCGAGCGGTAAAGACGCTGAACACTGGTAGTTCGGTCCGAGGTTCGAATCCCACGAACGGGCTGGCTGCATGGGCGTTTTCGTGGTTTTCCCCATGTGTAACGTGTATACGAGCCAGTTTCCCTTAAAAAGTCCTTCACGAAGGCATCCCTCCCCTTAGGCAGATAGCCCTCGTGTGCTTTGTCATAATTGAATAACCAACCAACTTGCGGTGGTTCGTTTTCGTATGTTAATACGTTTTTTGGCTCATCATGTGGAATGGATTCTTTTCTTTTTGTTCCTGGCAGACCATTTTTAGATGTTGAGGGCCCTTCACCTGTGTTTGGTGCTTCAAGTAAAATATCTTTAAAAATAAGCATATCCTTTCGGTCATAGTATTTTGACTTGACCCACACTGGCAGTGATATTGCTAGCTCTTTCTCCATTTAAGTATACAGCCGAACCACAGATAGGCTCAATAATGTAAGGGTCTTCAAATTTGGAATAAAATTTGGATAAATGTTCAAGTGGAGCGCAAGACAACGAATGTTTTACTTTCAGCACTTTACCTCCGACCTTAAGATTAGAATGTCTTCTTACCTATGATAGTAAAGTTTCTGTTTTACTCTGGCTATGTCTCAGTTTCTTATTTCAACGTTTAATTATTTTTTTGAATATCATTTAGTTTAAATTACGCCTTCCTTTTCTGGACAAAGAACAGTTTGTCTAAGTGGGTAATTACTTTTCTCTGCAAAAATAATTCGCAAAGAGTTTTTATGTATTGTGCTTGGCCATTCTCAAGGCAAAAGCTAACTCATTGACGCAGTCGTCTCAACGTCGGTGATAAGTTTTTACGTAACTACGGATGATTTTTATAATGTTCTTATTTACGCGCTGGGCAATATATGACAGCTGTCTGTGAAGAACGATCTGTAGGAGGCGCATGTCAAGCCTTGCATACAACTCTTCGAAAATTTAGCTTATAAATTGGGGGCAGTTATCTGACATTATACCCTAAGTGGTGCAACACATTTTAGAACGTATTCATTTAAAACTGTGTCGGATACAATTTTCGCTGAGGCTGTTTTAAGGGGGACTATTTCTACCCACTTCGTTGCTTCTTTCCACGTGGCCATTGTTCTTCAGACTTGGATGGCGTTGCCTCCTCGCGCGTGGTTCTACCCGAGAGTATAAAAAGCCGTTACTCAGCTTTCTTTCCCCTTCTTGTATTTTGTTCTCCTGATGAGGAGGGACCTGTAGCTGCCCTCGAAATCGATTGAGTGTTTTTAGTGAATGTACGCCAAATACAAGGTTGTGTTAGCGAATTTGATTGTCACATTGTCGTGTGTCTCTTCCATTGTAATTTGTGCTATAAACCGGCATTTTCGAGAAAATTCTACTTTATATCGTTTTACCACGTGCACCATTTTGACTTTCGTTGCTTCTTTCCACGTGGCCATTGTTCTTACTTGGATGGCGTTTTCTCCTCGCGCGTGGTTCTACCCGAGAGTATAAAAAGCCGTTACTCAGCTTTCTTTCCCCTTCTTGTATTTTGTTCTCCTGATGAGGAGGGACCTGTAGCTGCCCTCGAAATCGATTGAGTGTTTTTAGTGAATGTACGCCAAATACAAGGTTGTGTTAGCGAATTTGATTATATTATGATTGTTTACGAAAAACAGAATGTATTAAATAATTTTATGTAATATTTTTAAATGAGAAAACATAGATGATATTTTTGAATACTAATTTAATGTAACTTATTTAAAGATAAATTATTTTGATGAAACCAAAGGTCAATATATTTATGCTTAGAAAATTGTCTCATATTAATTTTCACATGGAAACAAAGCAAAAAAAATAGTTCTATGAGAATTGATAGCTACAGCTAAGCTATCATGTTCAATGATTTTATATGCAAAGTCGCTTTCGTTATTCGTAACAATATGATTAGAAGTAAATAGTTAAGGAATTAAATAATATTGTGATAAATAAGTGCATAACTACAATGGGAGATATATTTTTTAATCTGAAACAAATAATCGGAAATGCTATATATCTTTACATTTGAACGCAAGGCAATTTAAATTAATTATTTCTTGCTGATTTCATTATGATACTCTATTTTAATATTTTCTGCATTAATACTACTCCCTTAAATGGTTTGTTTTTGTTTCTTTGTTTATGGCAAAGCATGGGAGGGCAAATTTGCTTAACTGAGGGATGTTTTTGTGGAACTTACTAAAGGAAACTGGCTATGCATGTTACACGCAGAGAAAACGCGAAACGCTGCCTTGAATGACAGAACGAAATTCTGTTGAAAATTTGCGTACAAAGTCTGTTGGTCTTATTTTTCGATCAACCGGTCACTATTAAATAAAATATATCGAAAATCGTACAGAATAATAAACATTAAATACGTGCGCATAATTTTTTACTTTAGAAAAACTACGTTACACTATATTTTAAAATTTCCATATATATTATCACATACGAAGTTTTTAGTTTAATGACGTAATTTTGAATGTCTATTTGCTTACGAGATTTTCGGCGGGGGTTTAAAGATTCGCTGTACATACAAAGAATCTTCGTAGCACCGTCAACTGAAAGAGACGAACATTTTTCGCAAATATGATGAAATTTTCAGTTTTTCGACAGATTCCTTCCACGTATTTCTCTTATTCGACTTGTTGTCTTCATCGTCACCCTCTCGCTCCTCCTCATATTTCTTCTTTCCCAGTACATGACCGATTATTTCATCATGTTCTTGAGAATCTGAGACGGTAACAGAAATGTCTGCACTCATCCTAACTAGCACTTTCTTTTACCTAGCAGTAATCTTCTCTGAACATTTAACTGAATCCAAGATGTCGGGCATGGGCGCCGGACATGTTTTAAAGCCAAGAGAATTTTCGTTTTTCTACTCGTCATCTATGAATATGATCACAGGCCATAATTTACGCCAACAATGATGCAAAATGATGTCCTTTACATCTTTGAAAGCAACAGCAGAAGTGAACGTAATATCTTTCAACTTGAACTGTTTCGGAAAGTCATGGACACGACCTTCAAAGTTCCTGCATCAACGCATATAAAACCGACATCACATAGACAAGTTACCCTAAACAATGCGCTTAAGTAAACATTTGGAATTCGAAATTCAAAACTTTGGCTATCAGGTAATCTGATTGGCTGACTTACGCGCAAACCAGTTCTTTTGGGGAAAAAACTACGAGGTACACAAGTCCAAGCTATACATTTTTCATCTCGATTGTAAAATGTCTCGCGTAGCTACTCAAGATATAGGTTCCGACCGGATATGTTTCGGCTAGCAAGCCTCCTAGGATAGAAGAAGGAGAAGCTCAGTTCTCGGTAACGTTTTCTTTTAGCCTCATAAGCCGTTAGATGTAATAACCTCATAAAGAGACAGGTAGTTCATCTTTATATTCTGGATAATTCATTGATTGGATAAGGCTTGTTACATTAGATTGCAGAAGCATAACACAAATATTTTCCATATATAAGTCTTTATATTGGTTTCCCAATACAGATTTTTTTATCTCATAGACCTAAATTTCGAATTTAAATTTAGACCTTCAGAAGCGCGGTTTTTTTGAAATTGCCTTTTAAATGAGTGGTGGTTAAAAGGGATTTTACTGTATTACTTGCAAGATGAACTCAAGAACTAATTTCATCAGTAAAGACATGGCAGACAACGAACATCATTGTGTGAGTATGAAATTTATCATCCATTAACAGAAAGATTAACCGTTAACAGTTGATATAGTTTGGGTTATTGATTATGGCTATGCATGTAAGAGCTATTTGCTTAAGAACAGGGATGCCTTCGTGGTAGAATTCTTAAGGAAAACTTGCTCGTATCCGTGTTTCACTTGGGGAGAACCACGAAAATGCGCATGCAGCCAGCAAGTGAGCCTGGTATTAAGCCCAAGTCGAACTACCAGTGCTCAGACAATTTACCGTTTGGAACACTGGTGGGCCACAAAGCGAATAAACTCTTTGTAGCTAAAATTACATCTGGAGAGATTTAAGAAGTCTTGATAATGGCGAAAACAAAAATCGTGTTTCGTGTTCTTGGTAATGGCATGTAAGAAAGCAAGACATTAAAGAGCTTTCAGGCGAGATTTATCTTTTATGTCAGAAACTAAAGCAATTAATTAGGTCTCCTTATATTTATTTTATCAGAATTTAAACTGATATACATATAAGAAACTATATACTGAGACAACACACAACATAAATCATTACATTAGGTTTCCTATAATAGTGTATTTTTAAAGCACATTGTACTACATGGTTTAGGTTCTTATATTACTTTCAGGTGACTGACAAGAGTCCTTTCTACTGGTACGTAACACGCATTCCACCTGAAACTTATTATGATAACTGAAAGTAAAGTTAAAATGAGCGAAGTATAAGTGTGATTGACCTGAAAGGACAACAACGTCTCAACATTATTGTCATTATTGACAGGATACTAGACTTCCAAGATTGAATGCAAGAATGGAGATTTTCTACAGGCATTATTTTAAACTGTAAAATACATAAATGATGCATGCAAATATGCTAGCTAATGACTGAACTATTAATATGAAGATTTAAGTAAATGAGCTGCAACTATTCAGAAGAACAAAGCAATAATTATTCAAAATCTGAAGAATGCAGCTGTCACCTGAAAAAATCAGTTAACTCATTTGGGCATAAAACATAACTTAGAGTAACGTCTCTTAACCTGTTTTTAATGCTTTACATTAAAACGGCAGTGAGTGAATAAAACGTAAGAAATGCAAGCTAAATTCAAACTAAAACGATGTAGAATTGAGCATACTTTGCAGGTAAACAGTCATGGCATAAAATATGAAAGGACGACTTGAAATTTATCTCCTTGACCTACCAGCAGCCGAATTGTGAGACCGCAGAACACTGACAGTTCGACCCGCATTCAAAACCAAGGAACAAGCCGGCTTCATTTTGAAATGCATGAATTGATTTTGGATGATACCACTTTAACTAATATCGCTTTCGCCCCTGCACACTTTTACAGTGCAAGTAGTTTAACAGATTCACTGGCAAATCTAAGACCCCTGGCTCGAATTCTCGAACCACAAAATTTATTTTTCAAGTTTCTCGGTCCCAGGAGTTTAATAATCTCTATGGTGACGTTCGAATTAAAATGTGGTGGACGATAAGTCATCATATCAGAATTTAGTCGACTGGCTCTCATCCATTTTTCCATTCTCATTGTAATTTGAGGAAGAATGTAAGAAAATTATTTTCTTACCCCATTCATTCTGCTGTGGTTATTAAAACATCCAGCTGGTACTTGAAGTTTCGTCGCTCGACTCCAAGGAACAGACTGATATTTTCTTTTTCCCGCCCCTAAAAGGCTATTCGTTTCTATAGAGTTATCACTGAAACTGACTAAATCCTGGATTTCCACTCACCGGATGAAGAATCTCGTAGAATATGGAACAGATTTTAGAGCAGCAATCGGAAAACAAATGCATTCCTCTGGAATTCCAAGTAATCTTTCGACACAGACATGCCTCAAATTTTTTACATGCATATTTATTTCTGCTGTTAAATTTAGCTGTGGCACTAAATATAAGGAAGGAGGTCACAACAACTCATCAGCTATTACCAGAATAAAGAAATTACATTAGAAAACAGCGCTTCTATAATACCTATGATTGAAATATAAATTCTATGATTTAAAAAAATAATTGAAGTTTCTCTGCATCTAATAAATAAAAGTATAGTTATTAATAAATTCGTTAAACCAAACTAAAAGCATTTCGAGAAAGGTTTTTTAAGCCTAAATTGCTGTGATTTTTAAAGGGACCCTTAAGCCTAAATCTTAATTGCTGTTATACATCAAACTCTTGCAACAAAGGCAATTAATAAATAAGGATAATAATTTACTCCTTTTTCATGCAAACTCTCCACATGCAGCATTTGCTCAGAAGTGTTAAAAATGAGTCTAGCTTCAAAAAATAAATAAATAAGTAAAAAAAGTCCGTATGTTGGCCTTATATGAAATATTAAATTCTGGTAAATTCTCCTTTTTAGAAAACAGTGTGCATATAATAATTTCAAAAACATTTATTATTTTTAATAGTTTATATCAAAGATATAAACTATGTGTTAAAAAGTTTTCACAGTCAGTGAATTTTCAGTTTAATGGCGTTATTTAAAAGTACCGGGTTATCACATGTACTTCTTGCTGTACATGAAGAATACCATTAACTGGGAATCTTGAAAATTCTTGTTTATTTCCAGAAGCTGAATTTTAATTAATAATTGAAGCGTGTTTATATTAAAAGAACTCTTTACTCATCATATATTTTAAGCTTAAAAATTGTCACTTAATTTTATTCGCTTATTTATCAATTTTCTTGTTCAGATACCTCTTTTGGTCGTTGTGCTTATAAAAAGCTCCTTTAAAAGTGTATTTTTATTCTTAAATTTAGTCATAGAACAGCTGTAAGTTATCACTTTAATGGTTTAATATTTAACAGACGACTCACATTCTTAAGATGGAGCGGTCATAATCACGTCCAGCAACAGAATCTAAACCCTTTACAAAGCAAGGGAGCATTAGTGTACAGAAGTCTCTGTGAGTAGCTAATTAATTTCTACGAATTAAAAAGAAATATTTATCTTTTTACAAAATATTTTGTTGCTTCATATTCTTGAACCTAAAAATATCACGTATGGTAGAACATAAATTAATTTCAGTTAGATATATACATATCGAATTCAATATTCTGTACACATAAAGTTTAAATCTATTCTATATAGGTTGATTATTACTTAACTATTAGCGATTTGAAAATTCGATTCAAAACAATATAAAGATGCAGTCCTTTAAGTATAACAATGGGAAAAGGAATCCTGAAGTATAACGAAAGTATAATAACAATACATGGTAAGAATGAACTGCGTTATTGTTATTTTTTACGTCAATATCACGATTTCATTCGTGTAGTTTTTCTCCCCTTGTCTGCTTGTCACATGTTATACGGCTTCGTAATGACAGTCTTTTGACGGCAAAACATGAAGCCACATAAATCCATTTCCTTGTTAGTGATTGGCTGTTGCTGGGGAAATGACTTCTTAAGAGAGATATGAAGCAAAATATATCGAAAAGGGAATCCTAGGGATAAAAAAGCGTACTTTTGCTTTGAAAGAAGCATCCAAAATGCGAATCAATTTCGCCTTATTCGTTTTGGATAGATTTCATTCGAACAGTGCTCTTTCAGTTTTACCTTTCAATCAAGTCACCCTTTTGTTACATCGACGCACAAACACCTACTCAGCTACGCAAGAGCGCTACCTTAGATAACGATCCTTTTTCGCCGGAATAGAAGCCTATATTCCAGCCATCCTTCTGTTACTATGACAACGACGACTAAGATTCTCTGCTTCTCTTGCATGATCAGTTTGGTTGTTTCACGAGGTTTGTTCTTTCGATTGACATTTTCCTTTTTCTCTACCAAGGCTACTTCGTATTTCCCACTTCACGGTGTCCACTCTCTTTTCGAGGTTATGTTTTTGGTGCACTGGTGTATAAAATAAAGTTTCTGATGTTCTAGATTTTCGTGTTTTACTTCCCTTTTTTCTTCCTTTGGATAAATTCTAACCGTTACACGTTTTTTTTTCTCTTAAAGTGAGCGAAATTACCATTATGAAACGATGCGCGAAAATCAAATTATGGATTAACACGAAACTACTGTCATTAATGATGCCTAAATTATTAACTGAGAGAAGCTAACTTCAAATATAGTTTAAGAGGCATCAGGATATGGAAGAAAAACTGAACTTTTTATACTCATATTGTAAATAATATGAGAAATGTTTACTGGCACTGAGTACCAATATTTTCATACATAATCGGGACTTACAGTCCAGGAGGGAATATGCTTTAATGTATGCATAATTAAGCATAATATATATAACTAAGATATTTTTCTAAAATATTTCATAACTGTCAAGGTATCCTAATGTATTTCAAAGAACATCTACCATGAGAATCACACGACTGTCTCTGAAACGACTATGAACGGGAAAAGTGCGGGATAGAATATATTACATATTGAATAATATATTCTGTCCCCTACATTTCTAACTTAATATATACAAAGAAATTGAAATTATTATGTAAGCTTTTTCCATGAATTATGTAATGAAACTGAAGAGAAATGTCTGGAATGCTAAGCTGAAGGTTTCTTCTTATCCATGGTAATATTCTACTACATACAATTGTTGCTTCTAAAGAAGCAGATGCGAAACTGGATTTTCAGATGATTGAAAGCAGACCTTGCCATCCAGATCTGGCTTCGAATATTTACTGTGAGCCATCTAAACTTAAATCTGAGATTGCTGCCAGAAGTTTTAATAATCATGAAAATCATAGATAATTTTTTGGACGTTCTTGGATCACTTTGAAATATTTAAAATAATTTTTTGTCTTTGAGTCTTTAAGGAAAAGAAACTATCCAAAGCTTTATAAATAAGCACATCCCTAAGGAACTGATAAAATATTATGGGCCTTGTTATAGAGCACCTAACAATATAATAAATACTGTTAATGGTTGAATTATATTCAAAAAAATTAAATATTAGAAACCATGATTATTTAAATTCAAAATAATTTGCAATGTGAACTACATACTTCTACATTTCTAATGAATTTAAAAAATTAACCAAGGCTCTATTTTATCCAACTACTGCAATTAAATTTAATCAGACCTATTCTCCATTTTAGTTAGCCTAAACCTATACCAATACAAGTTAAATATTGTTTCCAGTTTAGAATAAATTTGCATAAATACTCTGAATACTTCAAACCCACGTATAAAAAAGGGAAGTTAAATTTCACTGATCAACATGTTTTTACAATACATAGTTGTTATTTTTAATTCAGTAAGCCAAACATAGAAAGCAAGAGAGTAAAGAGATCAGATTTTATTTACTGAACAAAATGACTATACATTTCTTAAGTTTAGAAATCTATACTTCAGTATAATTTACATTACTCTGTTATCTAAATAAATAGCGACGAAGAAATTATGTTCAACTATGGCAAGGTATTGCAGCTGGTTTCACATTCATATTTTTTAGGACTATAGACAATGGTGATGGAGTCTTATTTTCACTGTCTCTTCTAAGTTGTTTTCCAGATATTTCTACAACTCTGAACATTGAACTGAGGGGGAACAACTCTGATCCTTGAGCGTTTTAACAATATTCACTTAAGCACTAATAAAGCACGGGAAACACTTTTTTTGTATCTATTAAGAGTACTATAATTTTCACGATTTATAGTTATTCGGTAATATAATACCTTCTTTTCAGATGTAAAGAAAATATTTAGCAAATTCACTTTCCTTTCTCGCATCTTTTCCGGCTTTGTCCCTGTTTTGTTCAGTTAGAGAAAGCACGAGAATCAAACTTCTCATCATCTTCCTATCTTCTGTTGCTCTCTCTGTACTTCTTTTGTCTCAGTCTGCTAAGAATCAGACGCTCGTTAATAGCAAGAAAATGTTTCCTGTTATTCATTGGCCATACGTGATGTTTACAATTTCTCGCTGCGATTTTTATCCCATCTTCATCTATCCGTAGCTTCTTATAGGTTAGTTTATAAGGTATTTCTCCCGCGTTCGTGGTGTAGGGGTCAGCACATTCGGAGCGCATTCGAGAGGTCCGACGCTCGAGTCCCGGCGAGAGCATTGCTCATTTTTTATCTGTTCCTGCTTCGAAATATCGTAATGCCTCTACAGTGGCGCCCGAACTAAAAGGTTTTGAATAATGATTCTTCACCGCCAGAATTTGGTGAATGGGTCCTCTAAACTCTCCATTCGCAATTTGAAAGGGGGAGCATATAAGATATTTCTCCCGCCTTCTTAGCATGCCTTCGTGGTGTAGTGGTCAGCACATTCGGCGCGTATTCGAGAGGTCTGAGGTTCGAGTTCCGGTGAGGGCATTGCTCATTTTTCATCTATTCCCGCTTCGAAATAACCTAATGACTCTACAAGTTATATACCAAGGATTGGTCTTGACAGTCAAATATCTTATGGATGTAACTCTAAGTTAAAATATCAACTTGTCTGTAGAACGTTAACTAACGGTTACCTGAATTGTAGCAACACAACTTTGTCTTAGAATTTAACTTGAAAACAACTTAATGTCAATTAAGTAAAAATTTATGACATCTGAAATTCATAATTTAATTTAAGGATAATATGGTCAGGTTCACATAGTTCAATTTAAAAATAAAAAAACTCTTTTGTTTGCGACTCAAAATTTCAGAACGTTTAATAGCTTCTTCAATGTATAAAAGTCAATGTCATATTGATGAGAGTAAATACCTGAATTATTATACTAGCTACTAAATCTTTAATTTTACTTTGTTGCAGAGGAGATCGCAAGTCCACACAACAATAGCTCACGAAAAATCTTACTTTCACAGAGTTTACAATCAAGAGTCATGACTAGAAGTTTCCAGTAACATGAAGTGTAATTAAAGACTCGTAGTATTTATCCTCACTCAATTGTACTTTAACTTGCATGAACTTCTAGTCTCGGGAAATTTGTGTTCGGAAATTAAAAATAGATATGGCAGTATACAACGTAAAATAAAACTGCTGACAGAATATGAAACAACTGCAAAAATCAAAATTAAACAAGTTTGGGATACTTTTACATCCCAATAACGTGCTCTTTACAACGTTCCAGTGAAAAGGTTATTTGAAGAATGGACAAATATGACCAGCTATCTCTTTGAACAATGTAAGCCAACTGTTGAACCAATTCCTCTGAAAAGCAAAGTAAACGCAATGTGGACATCAAGGATTTCTGCATATGCTACATCTGCTTGCAAGTTAATTTGCAGCAGCAACAATCTAAAACCCAGTGCTTCAAAGCTCCAGGACGCTCTTTGATAAATTCTGAAGTTTCACGAATGCTGATACTTTGAACTAATTCCCATTCTGGTGGAAGCTTAAAAATGCTGAAGTACAGGATAGGAAAAATAATAAGGTAACTAGTTCATTCAAATAAAACCTCAGAGATTTCTCTTTCCTTAGACGGAAATATATTGGAATCGAAGATTTTTCGAAGCACAACCGTAATATTAATACTTTACTAAAGCAAAACCTTTACGCCGGAGGAGCTATTTTCACAATCCTGAAGTAAGCTTGAGTTCATCCACTCTTAAGTAGACCACAGTGAAAGGTTCATCCAATCATAGTGCGTAATGGTAGCATCATTCTTGTCACGCTTTCAACACTGTCATCTTTGACCAGAAATTACTCAATAGAGCTGCTGACTTCAGAAGTTGACAAGAGAAGAGAAAACTGAATGCATACTGCAGGAAATTATGAATTTTAGTCCAAGATATTATGTGTAAGAAGATTCTTTCTCAAGGTCCAGTCTTTCTAGTTTTATTTTGTCCAGAAAAGAATGATATATAATAAGTTTTTTATAGCCTCCAAACGGCTGAATTATTGCATAAACGTGCTTACTAATCAGATATCTCTTAGCAACTATCAGGTAACGAAATATGTCCCCATTTTATTAGATCTAGTGCCACAGAGTGGGCTGAATGACGGTAGTAAACTTTCTCTTCGTGGTCAGGTTCATAGGTTCAATGATTCAAGTATTTATGGTCTTAAAAATTCGAATGCTGAAGAAATCGCTGAAGTAGTTGAATGGCCTTTACGACTGCTAAAGCAGCTGAATGGTCTTTGTTGTGTTTTTGGCATGTTTAACTCAAGTAAGGATATATATTTTCTACTTTTTTTTTCTAAGCAAGACTATCTTTCTATAGTTTTCCTTAAAAATACCACTTATCAAGCGAAAACGCCTTGACATGTAAAGATTAGGGCATTAATTAGATGGCTTAGTTTTAGTATGATGTCCTTTGAAATATTCTCGTTAAATAACATTTATTAGGGTTAATGTTTGATTAGATTTCAAAGAATTCTCAGTTTGAATTTCGTATTTTATGTAACATTATGTTTTGGGAAAATCCATATTTACGATTCTACCTGATAGCTACATGAGAAGGGTATTACGAACGAACTACGAAACGAATGCGAAATTCCAAAGGCGAAGACAACAATTTACAATTCTGATACGAATGCTACTTTTGTTTCGACGAGTTTACACATCGGTGGTTAATTGATCCTGTTTGGTACACAAAATTGAAGACGAAATTTATGGTTTATATTTTAATAAAACACCAACAAGATACACTGTAATACAGCAGCATCGCAACGGCGAAAGAACAGTTACATAATGTAAACACAATATTAGTTTGGCGTAACAGCGCCCTCTATACTATAAAAGTTGCAACAAAGGGTAAAGAGCGGTCGAGGGATGAGTAAACTAACACGAATATATAGATATTTTCTTCTATTCTGAGGATATTTTCTTCTATTATTTTGATGTAAAAACATTACAACTAAACTTTCTGACAAAATGCGTTTGTTCTCCACTCTTCGCTCATCCTTTATCATAATTTTCATTTGCACGAGAAGGCATTTAATGGGAAACTTCTTCACGATCACACTTAAAAAATTCAAGTAAATAACTACGATCCAGTGACGGAGAAACAAAATTAAAAAAGCCCTACGTAAAGTTTACTTTTGAAACGCAGCTTGAAAATCCAATTTAACTTTTACTATTATTTTTCTCAGTGAACTTCTTAGATTTAGAAGGATTGTGGTATAATAAGTAAAACCGTCACTATAATGCATTCTTGTTAATGTGATCCCCATTTTTCAGCAGTCGCACTTGAAGAATTCGGTTACTTCTTATTAAGTTTTCTACTGTGAACTGCTATTCTAAAATTCTCTATTTCCATTCTAATCTCCTGGAAATCAAGTGAATTAATTTTAGATTAATGATAGGTATTTTATTCCGTTCACACGTACGTATGAAAATGGACTAAAATCTGAATGGTTGTAAGGTTTATCCTAAGCTTATTAACAGTTATTTTAAGTTTTGTATCTTTCCTATCTTATTCTAATTTCAGCTTACAAATTCCTGCCAGAATGTAATTTCAGAAACGCAGTAAATGCAGATGAGAAAGAGTACTATTTAAATCGATACTTCACCGACTTCTGAAGAGAGTCTGATTCCCTGACTAGCGCACTTTTGCCTTTGGCTAAATTCTCTCTTAGTTACTACGCTCGGCCATACCTTGGGTCCTTGCTTGGCTTCAACGATTTAATTAATACTCAAAGGCCAACTAGTTAGATTTTTGATAGCTTCGGCTATACCTTTTCAAATAGCTTAGTTAAGCCAGTTTAGTTTAGTTTAATTTAACATTATTAAAGTTCAAGATCGAGTGGAAGCTTTGAGTAAAGTTAAAACTAGGACCTGCTTGTAAATATTCTGAAAAAAAAGGGTTGTGAACCCTTCCCAAGTCTTACGTGTTTTGTTCACAGACTTAAGCGATTATTCGCTTGTCAGTGTTGGTGGGGTTCTATTAGAACTTTAGAATTAAATTAAGTAAAACCCCACATTTGGTGCCTGAAATCTTTCTTAACGAACCATGCCGTTGAGTAGTGACGATTTCTCGTTGATCACTCCCATTTTTTAAAACCCTCAGCCACAAACAAACCCCATGGAGGTATTTGGATTCATCTTGGAAACGCTCAGAGCGGCGATGAAGCCAACAGCATCGTTTGACGGCAAAGGATCCGTAATCACCTTTCTGGAATAGCTGGAGTTACACTTCGCGTTATATCCTGTGAATCAGCCATAGAGAATAATCATCGCTACGACGAATTTAAAAGGTTGTAAGGTTTATCCTAAGTTTATTAACAGTTATTTTAAGTTCTGTATCTTTCCTATTTTATTCTAATTTCAGATTACAATTTCCTGCCAGAATGTAAACTCAGAAACGCAGTTAATGGAAATGTGAAAGAGTACTATTTAAGTCATGACTTCACCGACTTCGGGAGAGAGAGTCTGATTCCCTGACTAGCGCGCGTTTGCCTTTTGGCTACGTCTCTGTTAGCTGTTACTACGCTCGGCTCTACCTTAGGCCCTTGCTTGGCTTTGCTGATTTAATTAATACTTAGTGGCCAACTTGTTAGATTCTGATAGCTTCGGCTATACCATTCAAACAGCTTAATTAAGCTAGTTTTAGTTTAAATTATTATTATTGTAAGTTCAAGCCCGAGTGGCGGCTTTATGTAAAGTTCCAAGTAGGAACTAATTGTAAATATACTGAAAAATAAAGGGATATAAACCCTCTTTATGTCGTACATGTTCTGTTCACTTAAACGATTATTCGTTTGTTAGTGTTCGTGGGGTTCTAAGTTAGAACTTTAGATTTAAATAGTAAAACCCCACAAGGTCAACCCCTCAGCTGATACAAGAATATTGGCAAGAATTTGTTGGGGGATATAGGATCCGAAACGTATACGTGAGGAAATTTGAAATATTCCCTATTGCAAGCAATCCCAGTGGTAAAAGACCGCGCAAGACTCGAATCAGAATTATTCAGTAAATATCGAAGTAATTTTCACGAATAAACAGATTTTATCTTAAGGAAGATCCACATTGTCAAATTATTATATGGGAAAAGACCCGACAATGAAATCATTGAAATAATTTTGCCGCGGTTGCTTCGGTCAATTTAAGATTTTCTTGAAATTAGAAATCCGCGAACGCTGGAAAGCTTATTCGAACTAGCTGTCAAATTTCAGAGTAGGGGAACGGCAGAAAACGCGTGTGCGAAGAATTTTACGCAGTATTCTAGGTTTCGAGCTCAATCGAAACCTCAAGCTCAGCAAAATTCCTATCGACAAGAGGGGAAGGTAGGAAAGCCCGATAGAAGGAAAGCCGGTCAGACCAAAGAGTGAAGAAATAAAAATCTGTTAAACAAAGCAGGCGAAAAAAAGAATTTAAACTAATCACGGTGACTAGAAGAGGGTGAAGTCACCGTGTGAGAAAGTAAATGCCTCAGAAATCAAGCTAAATACGCTAGTCGTCCAAAATTTGGCCTAGCCAGAAATCCAAATACTACTAAGCGACGTCCCTACGACAGCCTTACTGGATACCGGGGCCTAATGGAGCTTCCTGTCGCAGGATTTTTATTAAAAAACATTTTCGTCGTTAAAGACTGTTTAATACAACGGGGCAACGCGGGATTGCGGCCCAAAGCAAACAGTGTGCCTGCTTTGGAAAAGTGGGGCTGCATGTTCAAATAAAAAATGAGACACGCAAAATTAATTTTCTTGTAGTAAAAAATTTGCTAACCGCAGTCCTATTAGGTGTTGATTTCTTAAGCGCAGCTAGCGCAAAAATTAATTTTAAAGATTCTACCTTACAGGTCAAGATGGATAAAGTGGAAGTTGAACAAGCTGAAATGCCAGAACATGAGCTGAATCACTTCAAAGACGGAGAAAAAGAAAAGCAAGAAGTGGTAAGAAATTTTCTCAATGAAATATGCCCAACAGCGGCCGAGCGGTAAAGACGCTAAACACTGGTAGTTCGGTCTGAGGTTCGAATCCCGCGAACGGGCTGGCTGCATGGACGTTTTCGTGGTTTTCCCCATATGTAACGTGTATACGAGCCGGTTTCCCTTAGAAAGTCCTCCACGAAGGCATCCCGCCCTTTAGGCAGATAGCCCTCGTGTGCTTTGCCATAACTAAATAACCTAACCTAACCTCAATGAAATATTGCCCTTTTGTTCATAATGTACCTTCCCATTTTTCTTGCAACTTCTGCTTTTCCCAATTTTCTAAAAAATTTCAATTTTTAATGCCATATATTTTTCAGTAATGTTTTATTGTTAATAATGAAGCTTTAATTATGCTTGATATGTAACCTTTGGTACTAACGTGCTTTTACGAATAGGATTCAGAGGGTTTCGGGTGTGCTATAGCTTCTGCATTCTTACTTGTTAATTGTGTGTGTGTGTGTGTGTGTGTGTGTGTGCGTGTGCGCGTGCGTGCGTGCGTGCGTGTGCGTGCGCGTGCGCGTGTGTGTAATTCAGCTTGTTGGGAAATAAGTGTAGGTATCCAATACATGACAACAGATTTTTTATTTTGTATTTTTGTTATTTCTTATAATTCTCTGTATATTTATTTATCTATTTATACATATACTAAAGAACTTTCTTTGCTGCAAATAAACGCATAAAAATACTGATTTTGTGCGAATACGTAACATGGGTTTGAACTCACAACGATTCGCGCAACCACTTATATTGTATTGATTATCTGTTGCACTGATTTCTAAAAATAAGGAGACATCAAGAAATAGTTGTAACTCAGAAACACCGTCTGGAATGATACTGTATAAGTGTTGCTGGTTCTTATATTGCTGAGTTCGAGATGGAATCCCGTAGAAAGTATGGGTATATGTATAGTATCTGTGCTGCATGGGGACATTTAAAATACATGGCTTGCCGTGTGTTTGAGTCCTCTAGTGGGGTTTGGTCGTAGAGGAAGAAAGGCGAAAGATATTCGGACCATCCTCCGGGACATTCTTTATCAAGTTCCAGCCGGAAATTTACAGCTAGTTCAGCAAGACTAGACCTTTGCGACCAAAGGTAAATTTCTAGGGTCCCGCCCCTGGATACCTGTACTTGTAACTCAGATAAGATAAGCCTAACCATACAAAATTTCAGTATCATCCTAAGGAAGCTGTGTTGAACAAATCGGCAGTGTGCAGAATATTCGTTGTGCGAGCAGTTTGCTTCGTGAAACAGCAACATAAACATGCATGTTTCGAAGCTTAAGTTTCGTCGTGATTTTTATTTGAGTCTTTAATTTCTCGCATGATTATGAATTAAGAAGTTTGGAATAGCTACTTTGTTAAAATGAGTTCCAGTGTCATTTACCGGAAGAAATCAAAATGTTGAGTATGGAAAATTTTCACGCACGTCAAAATCAGGCAGATGAGCTAAATAGTTATAACGTGATATTTGAAGTCTATAGAATTTGAGAGCGATTTGTAAGTGAAATTTCGGCTTCCAGATTGTTCAGAAGAGAAAACCAATGAGCTTCGGTGAAAAACGTGGCCGATATCTGCAGTTCTGTGCTAGATAAAATACTATCTCTCTCTCATTTCAAATCATATCTTTATTCCCTTGCTCAGTCATGAGAATAATAATATTATCATCTAAAGTTCACCAAAGTTTTCGTGACTATAGTTTACATGCGATACAACAAGCCATTGAGTACATTTCAGTTCTCGTCACTGGAGGGAAGGCACTAGGAACCGCGAGAACAAAGCAATGGGGGATCGTTTTTTCATGGATACGTCTACGTTTAGTTAGCAGGTTCTAGCAAGCAGCTTTCTGTTCCTGAAAATGAATTTGTTCGGGAAATTTATGCTAATTAAATAAACAATAAAAGTCCAAATAAGTTTTTTAATGTTAAAAAATTTCTTCCATGTTAATTTCACAGACGACAGTTTAATAATTTTTAATTGAATATTTTCCCATTTTGTTCACTAAACAAATATACAGGCTGTTCAGAATTAAAGACACCTATTTCAAAACTGCTTACACGCGAAACCTATCATCGGAAAATTGTGAAATTTCGTTGTGGTCATAATGAAGAAATAGGAATGTCTTTCAGCGAAAACTAAATTACGAATAACCTCAGCAGAGGGCATTGTATTAATAATGTAGACATTTAGCTACACTTTTACAATAGTTTTACAAGTTATAAAATTTATTATAACGAAACATGTTCCGAATGATAGCCATCATTTTCAGCTACCATCTGAAATCGCAAAATGGCATATTCATAGTTGAAAGTAGTGCGTGCTGGGAAATGATGACCACATTCTTCTGTAAAAGGACGTTTACAAACATTCGCAGTACACCGTGCAATGTGTGTAAAAGCTCCGCCTTGCATAAAGATTGTGCGTTGCAAGGGTTCTGATGCACTTGTAAATCCGGTAAAAATTTCGTTCTCTAACAGGGATGCATATCGCCGCCGGGTGAACGAGGATGTCATTGGACACGTAGAACATAATTCCTCGAAGAAGTAAGGGCCAAAAGCAAATCATGCAGAAAATCTATACCATTCCGTCCTTTTTGATGAATGAAACCGCAGCTCTAAAATTGGGCCCTGAATTTCTGGTTCCCTATTCACTGCTTAGTCGAAATGAAAATTCACTCCGTTTATCCAAAGGACATTGTGAGTCAATCTCAAAGCTAACAAGAAACTGAAGTCAGAACTGAAATCAAGCATTAAAAATGCGTCAAAATTCTGCGGAAGCAATCATTGCACCAGTGTATATTAGTAAGGATAATATCGGAGGATAATCCATAAGATGTTATGGACAGTTGAATTTGGCCTATCCAACGCCTCTGCTACGCGCCGGTTACTGGTACAAGCCTGAAAGTTTGAAGCTGTGTTCTCTACCACTTGAAGCGCAACATTTCCTGCAGAAACAGGTTTTCTTGATCTTCCCGAGCGAACAGATAATTATTCTCTTTCTTCAAACTTCGTTAGTATTTTCCGAAGGTTTTTAACAGTAACTGGACTTCTTCGAATTCCCTTCGAAGTCCGAAATTTCCATGGAGCAGCTACTACGGAATTATTGTTTTGGCAAAACAATTTTACTAACAAAACTTAATCTCGTAGACATATTGTCATTCTGAGCAGCTAGTACATTGAAAACGCAATCTCAAAGTATAATTCTAGGCTTCATTACAGCTGCTGCAAAACGTCAGCAAAAATTTACATTTTTACTACAGGTTTTGACGGTAAAATTATCCCTGTTGACGCTATTTGTAAGTAATAATTGTTCGCTCAAAGATATTCCCAACTCTTCATTAAGTAAGGCACAAAATTTACCGATTTTCTGATGACCAGTTTCGGATGTAAGCAGCTTTATATGGTTACTCTGACTTCGGATATATATATTATTAATTTGAAATTGAAATTAAGTAAAGAAAACGACAAACACTAGAAGCAGCAGTACAGAAATAAACTTTAACACTAGAAAAACGACTGATGTTATTTTGCCACTTTCATATTTTTTTCAGTTCTATTTCCTTATTTTGGAAGTCAGGTTGTTGAAGTTTTGTGAGTTTTCTGTTACTTAGGATATGGAAACAATTTTGCAAAATTTTATTCATTTATTTCAATTTTTCCCAATGACAGGCCTTTGCCTACAATGGCATTGGCCACTACTAAAGCCAGAACTGGTGGCCATTTTATTCTAAAGGCGCGTAATAGGCCACTACTACAATCCTATGAAAGTACAGACAATTTCCATGCCTTCTCCGGGATTCGAACCCGGACACTTTGGTGTGGCAGTCAGGCTCCACTATCCACTATACCGTCTGGGCGGCTTTTATTCGTTTATAAAAGATGTAAAATATGTTATCTAGTTATTCAGTTTAGAGTCGTCATTACGACGGCATTGTGGGAAACAATCTGAGATGTTTTAAAGAATCCCTTAAAAATTCTCTTTTCCAAATACGTAGCTCTATATTTCTTCTCCTCTATTTCCAGAAGATGATTTTCATTTGGAAGCACTATGTTTGAAAACATCTCTTTGTTCTTTCACGTAGTTATTGATAAGAGAGAGAACAAAGGAAAAAAAATCTTTCAATCTTATTTAACGAAAAAATGAATAATGATCTTTGTAGTGACCTTCAAATGAAGAAATTTCTCAACTTGTGAGCTAATTAGAGGAAAAATAATCTGAAGGAAAATTATCTGGAAAGATGAAGATTTTGTCGTACGAAAACTTCAAACATCTGATAATGATTCTGAAACTGAGGAAAAAAAACAGCAAAAATAAACTCCGATTTTGTTTCAGGAAGTCTCCAAACTTTACTAGTAAGTAGAAAAAAAAACAAATTAAAAAAGACAAGTGGAAGGTATTTGTCATCACAGAATAAATCTACGGCAAAGTCAAAGAATGAAGAGCTGAAAGAAGTGGTACGATACGGACATATGTAAACGAGTTTTGAACAACAAAAATATACCTTCGGAATCACGTGAATCTGTTCTTGCACAAAGCTTAGAAATATAACAAAACAAATCTGCACTAATTGCGGAAAAAACAAAACATGCATTCATGTCTAATGTAATACGAATTGCAAGTTTATATGCCTAGTATACCTTGGCTCTGTCTTACGTATTTGTGAAGCAAACGCGATTTGCTTAAGCCTATAAATTTGAAATTCAGTCAGCTGGGAGATGAAACGGAGTAACTGTCAGCAAGAGCTGCCAAACGCTCACTCAAGAACTCTGCTGGTGTCTATATTTTAACTAATTACCCTTAGGATGGAAATTGAAGAAAGCTGAAATAAAAGTTAGGTAAACTAATAATTGGATTAATTAGGATAAAAAATTAACAAAACTATTGGAGATGTCTATTGGATTCATAACTGATATAATTACGGCCTCCGCCAGTAAAAGTTATTACGTACTGCAACTAAATCAGTAGTTTGAGGTACAGCTTTCCAGTGAAGGACTTCTGCAGACTGTTGACTCAGTGGATAAGCCTGAAGTCACAGAAACGGAGCATTTTAAAGCATTCAACGTACATGCAAAAGAGCAGAGCATTTTAAAGCATTCAGTGTACATTCAAAAGAGCCGAGAAGATGATTGCAAGTTTCATTTAGGGAGTAAAATTTGTAGCACTTTAAATTCAGCGTTCTGGACCTACGTAAAGGACAATTTTTACATATTTTTTCTTTCAAAAATAAGAGAAAATTCTGATCAAAGCAGTAGAGAACACATTTCTTTTCCTACAGTCTAATACTAAATTAGAATATTTACTTGTATGCTGAAGAATGTTTTGACATAAATTAAGTAATGAACGAGATTTAAAACATATGCAAAGGTTGTTTTGTAATATTTCGTTTAGGAACTGGAATTTTTAATACTTTGACATCCACGAAAATCATTGTAGGGTCCCATAAGAGTTAGTCATCTCTTGGATTCAAATTCGAAAGCGTTAGTACACTCTCTTCCAAAAGTTAAGCACGAAGAGTAAAATGCTAATTTCCGGAAGCCAATCAGAATTGAAAAGGATGCAATTCTCTGCAGAGGTAGATATGCAAATATGTTAGATAACAGCCAATCGCGCTTTCATGTCAGGAAATATGCAAAAAAGGCAGTCTTATAAGAAGCCAGCTTTATGAAGGGTTACAGAAGTTGATTGTAAGTGCTGATAGAAGGTGTTTAAAATTTTCGTACAATTTGTTTTCAAGACATACGTGTTCTATGACTTCCAGAATACGAATGGAAGATTCTGAGCGCTGGCGTGTTGTGGAGCGCATTGAAGCAGGACAGTCAATCACAGATGTTGCTGTTTTCTTCGGCGTTTAACATTCTGTAATTTCATGTTTATGGAAATAATTCCAAACCACACAGACAGTTGTCCAAAGGCTCGTAGCCGATCGCCCAAGGGTTACAACTCCCGCGGAAGATCGATATATTGCTATTGTAGCCAAGCGGAATCGCAGAGCAACCTCCACACGTGTGGCATCTATGGTTACAGCGTCCAACGGTAAGACGATATCTGCAGCTACTGTACGGCGAAGATTACATATGAGTGGACTGTACGCCCAGGTACCTCGGGTTTGTGTTCCTCTATCAGTCCAATCAAGAGGGGCACGATTACAGTGGTGCCGGGAACATGTCAATTGGAATGTGTTTGACTGGGGCAATGTCATGTTTACTGATGAGTCAAGATTTGCTCTGGAGCCAGATGACAAGCGTAAACGGATACGGCGTAAACAACGAACACGCAATCAGTCCCAAAACATCACCGAACATCACGCATTCGGAGGCGGAAGCATTATGGTGTAAGCAGGGAATTCATTAGGATACCGCACCGACCTGCACATCTTTAAACGGGGTTCTTTGACGGCTGTCCGGTATCGAGATGAAGTCCTAGAACCCACTTTGAGATTGTACGCTGCTGCAGCTAGCCCTACTTTTGTTTTAATGGACGATAACCCAGTCCCCATAGAGCTAACATCGTCGATGACTACCTGGAGAGTGAAGGGATTGTGCGTTTGGCGTGGCCAGCATATTCGCCCGACCTTAATCCCATTGAAAATCTTTGGGATGCTCTTGGCCGAGCTGTATCTTCACGTTTCCCACCTCCAGCCACTCTTATTGAGTTGGAAACTGCTCTACAAGAAGAATGGCGATTGCTTAATTCTGCGGTGGTTGACCACCTAATTGAAAGCATGGTCACAAGGTGTAAACTTTGTATACAGATGAGGGGGGATCGCATACCCTATTAATGTCCTTCCTTTTTCATTTTATGCTGTTTATTTTCCCTTTATACAGAATTCTGTTTAAGTCTCCAGTATGTCATTATCTGATAACTTACAAAAATTTAATATTGTTTTCATTTCTGTATATAAGTATTGATTTTGTTTTGTGCATAAATATATATGCTACTTTCCTGTCAAAATTTCTGTCAATCAAAGCAGTATTTGTTGATTTTTTTGCATTTTACATCTTGGCGCTTAACTTTTGGAACTAAGTGTAGTTAGAATAAGCACATGTTTTAAATTGCAATTTTTATTATATTGCCTGTAACTCGCAGAAGAATTTTAAGTCTTAATTCAGCTTTTTATTTGAGAAATTAAAATTTTCCTGTAACCGAAACGTTACGTTCTATCTATGAAATAGTTCGTAAACAAAGAATGTAACGATTCGGTTAATACTGTATAGTTTTACTTCTTGATTTTAAAGATTAAAATTCTATGTACGAATTAATTCACCAATAAAACAGCGTGGCGAAGTACGTGAAAGAATTTTAAGATTTAGCTGCAATATAGTAAACGCAAAGACTTTATATCAGAAGTTAAATATTAGCTACGGAAGTCTAAGAGATTTCTTAAGCATAGATGAAATGACGCACGCAAGGGTTCACACAAAACAACAACAGGGACATGTGCTTCAGAAGTACATCTGGTAGTTTAACTCTCAGCCAAGGCTAAATTTCTAAACATGATTAGACTGGAACTATTTCAGAAGTTAAAGGCTGTAAGTCGTATGTAATATGTAATCCCTTAAATTAGTCTTTTGTCTTCCGATAAAATATGAAACCAAATTACGATGGAAAACTCTTCTGGGCAAGATAAGCTGAATTAATACGTTTCGTGTTTAATGTGAGTAGCTTACCAAAAGATCTGTAGTGTTACTTTCCACATTCAATAACGTTTTTAAGTATTCACTAACATCAAGAAAACTTTAATATCAGTAATCCTGCAAAAATAATTTTATCAATAAGTTACACAGTTCTTTGATTTAAGGAAGTAATATTTTTCATTAGAACCAAAATGGATAACGATATTTATTCATGAAAGAGAAATGTCTATTTCTTATATGATGAAACCAGAAACTTCTGAATGCTATCTAAAATACACGAACTGTTTATTACAGTTTTAAATTGATAATATAAATTATGTTTCAGTTCTCCAATCTTTTAAAAAGCACAGTTTTTAACATCGTGTTTTCTGAGCATGAAATTTGGCAAACGAAAGTTATAATTTTATGTTTCCTTTCCCATTTCAGTTAAAAAAAAAGGAACGAGGTTTCAGATGAAGCCTTTGGTTTGATTTATTCAGTTAGAAAGAGATACCTTCGTGGAGAAATTTCTAAGAGGTTTCGATTAGAACCTCTTAGAAATTTCGAATTTGTGTATGGTTGAATTATGAATTTCGTATTTTCGCATGGCTCGTATTTATGTCACACATGGGAAAAATCCCGAAAACGCCCATGCAGCCAAGCCTTTCGCCTGAAGTCGAACCAAGGTCGAACTGCCAGTATTATCGACTTTATTGCTCGGACGCTGCTGGACCCAGGTGAAGGAAAGTTGAAGATTTAGTATGCCATTTTGTAAATTTAAAACTGCCTTAAATTCATTAAACATGTAAAGGACAAGTATTTTTAGTAAAAATGAAAATTAGTATTTTGAATATATTAGGTACAATACACTGAATTATTTATTCGCTTTCTGAATGAAATAAATAAGAATGTTAATTAACAAAAAAATGTGTATTTGTTTTAGTTTTTAAGTCAAACAGCTGTTTCTGAAATTTAAAGCAAAGAATGAATTATAAATATTCAAAAGTTACTATTAAACGCGAGCTTTGAAAATTAGTTTTCTACTGAATAACTCTAAAATAAAAGTCTTGTGATTTCTAGGCTAAGTAAAATAATAATCGAAAGCATAATTATCTTCTTTGATTCCGCTTTAAGAAGCAAGTTGAGAATTCTTTTAGAATTTTTCGAATAAAGGATATCTAAGAAACCTACAATGCTTTCGTTGGGACTCAAAACAGAAACTTCCATTACTGAACGGGCTGCCAGTTACACCATGAAAGCATGAGGCGAAAAAGGAAAACATACATTATAAAGTTGATTTTATGCAGTTACAGCTCATAAACTACTTATATATTCTTAAAACTTCCAGTGAGCAAACTTTAATTTGTAATCTCATTTATCGAAGTCTGACTTCAAATATTGTAATAAAAATACCGTCTTATTTGCGGAGGAATTTTTTTGAATTAAATTATTAAAGTGGTGTTTAGAAAGGTGGGTAGATTAAATTCTGGAATAATATTTCTGTTTACCTGAACGTGTTGCCAATGCATATATTACAGCTAAAAGTAACGTCTAATCTATAGTTAGAAAATTCTGATAGAGGATTCCATTCCAGCACAAACGCGTTAAATCGTTTTGTGTTTTGATGAAGAAAATCATTGCGAAAAGAGAAAAGTGAGCGTATTATTTTTTGCTCATTTTAAACATTAATTTCTCACTGTTAGTGTAATAGATATGATAGTAATAAACGACTGCACATGTGCAGTTAAAACACTTCGAATTTAAAATGTGACTCTACTGAACAATGGCAATTTAATCTTGCAGAGTGACCAATTTTAATTTAATCGCTTCACATGAGCATTGCAAGACATTTTGCAGCTATCGCGAGACTAAAAAATCGGGTATTAATGTTGGAGACAAACTAAAATTGAATTTTCTATAGTCGTTATTACATCGTTATAGAGCGCTCAGAAAAAAAACTGAATCTACGAAAGCGTTACACAACTCACGGAAATTTAACTCAATTCCTTCCCATATTGGCTTTCAATTAACGGAATTATAGGGACAGTTAAGTCATCGTAGAAAACAGTCTAGTCTCATTAAGTAGATTGAATTACAATATAGTGCTAAATACAAGGATTCTCTCTAAGTATAACAACAGTGATATCGAAATCTCTCACTGAGCAATACGTGAGAGGAAAATTGTACTACTGCTGGGAAAGAAAAACTTATTTTATATTCAAAGAACATGGTCTAGAAAGAAGTTCTTTTCAGAGGTTAAACATATACTCAGCAAAAGCGTGTTTACACGTTACTCTGCAAGAGCAATTCTTTGCAATTTTAATAAGAAGGAAAGAGGTAAATAAAATATGTTCCGTTTTCACTCTTCTATACTCACTGAACTATTCAATCCAAACTGGCACGTACTGCTTCGATATATTATTTACTTCAAAATGAGAAGGTTTTTGACATTGAAGATTTTAACAATGTAAAGTCTATATATATTTAGAAAATGAAAAGAAATATTTATGGTTTTAAAAAATAAAGAAGGCATTTTAAATACTTCCTCGTTTCTGTGCAAAATCTCAACAATTAGTTGCGATGATACATACTATCATCTAAACTGTTTATCTCTTATGTGTTTTAATATTTCTAAGGTATTTCTTCCTCCTTACCGAATGCCTTCGTGATGTACCTGAAAAGCACACTAGACGCGTATTCGGGAATTCCGAAGTTCGAATCCCGGCGAGAACGTTGCACATTATTCACTTTTCTCTGTTGATACAAACCTAATGACTCTATAACAAATTTAGTAATAATTTATTAACTAAAATGACATTGTAAAATTAAGCAATGGGATTTTATCCCATCAAGTTCTTGTTTCACAATTATATACCTATCATTACATTTATGAAAAAACGAACTGTATTTTCTAACCTCTGATTGAATTTTAAGTTATCCACAATTTACTTTAGCAAATTTAAATGAAACTAGACAAAACCTTAATTTTCAGAATGAGAAAGACTTTTGTTAATATAAAATATAAAATAAACAAGCAAGGAAAAAGAGTAAGTTGCTCGCAAATTAGAAATTTAACAAAGAGTTCATGCAGTCCTCCTGACTGTAACACAAGAAAGAATTAAAAGGTGTCTAATTGAAATACACACACACTCCCTAAAACTTTTGAATTGACAAATATATTAATCGTGAAATTTTTGTCAAAACTTTTCTACCTCGTCTTCATTTCCCGCAAAAGCTTGAAAGTTAGTAGATTTCTAAAGTTACGGTTAAACGACGAAATTTTGGAAGTTTTTGCATGTAAATGGACTACCCCTCAAAATTTGTATGTTGACTAATATATCAGTCGTGAGTTTTATCGGAGTGTTTCCACTTCGTGTCCGTTTCCTGTAAAGGTCTTAAAATTTGCAATATTTACATTACATTTTCGTATCGTAAAAAAATATAATAATAGGCAATATTTTATAGTAAGACTGTAGTCTTGAAGCAACAAGACAGTAATGTATTATGCAAATTATTGTAATCATTCCCGTTTTAAACTAACAAAATATCTAAAATATTTTGCATGTGTTTACAGAAATTTACTATTCATTTAAAAAATAAATCATAATATTTTAATTCTCATACCAAATACTACTTATATTTCAAAACTAAGCCGGTTTATAGGGACCGACAGAATATATTTCATCATCCAAATTTCTGTTATGTGGGGAGACGGCGTCAGCCCCTGTGGCACTTCTCAGCAGCTCAGTTTATCTTCTGCCTTCCTGCAGAACTAACTTCAACTGAATCAGCGAAATATGTCTTCAACTGGAGATAAAGTGAAATGCCCCAATACTTGTAGTCCTCGAGATATCAGTTGTAATATACTGTCAATATGAGATGTGTTAAAGTGATACAGTTGGTTTCTTCTACAGACGAGTAACCCTGGATAGTCGAAGAATTGTCAAGGAAGCTATGTTGACTTTTCTGAAAAATGACAACTTTAATGAATGCCAAATTGTATCAATTGCATATGATGGCAGTGAATGCAGGAAATTCAAGAGGTTTCTTTTGCTTAGTAGATTAGAAGTTTAGAAGATCTTTTCAGCAGGTGATATGCCTGCTTTTCTCTAATGAGCTATCATGAAAGCACACAATGAATAATCTGCACGGACTGGCAATGGGTCCTCATGCATTTTGCGGATCTATAGGCAAGAGCTTCTTTAACTGCGCACCTCTCAGTAGTTGATTTTCAACCAACTGAGGGCAATATGCCTGCCATGCGAGTGAATGATATAGTAAATCTCAGAACAGATTAAATATATCTGTGGGATGTAAGCTAAGCTGTTCCTTCAGGTAAATGCTCAACGAATCTGGCTACGCGAAGTCTTGTGAAACTTTCTAACACACGAGGCCTGACTGTGGCCAACAGTGTCCTTCCAGTTTGTATATGCCGAGCTAATCCATCTGCCATCTTGAAGGAGATGGCTTCTTTTATTATCAGAGTGTATGCTCCAGTGTGGTTTTACACTATATACAAACCCATCAATAAGGATGCTTCCATTAACTTATGCCGTACGTTTTTATTTTCACGATACCTCAGCGATAATCTGAAGATTACATTCAGCTACATGCTTACTCTTCTTATCCACAGAATCTGTTAGTAGTTACGGCTGTAGACGAACACGAAGACACTCGAGAGTTAGCTGATTTTTCTGCAAGGTCACGGTCAAAGAAACCACCTGTCAGTACGCAAATTCAAGATCAAGCAATCACTGTCAATGCGCAGTTCTATACTGATACCTGCAAGCATTGTGGAGTTACAGAGCCACTTCCATCTATCAAGCGAAGATTTCATAAAGTGATCAAGGAAGACTCCCCACTTCTTCCATGCACTTTGTACTTTCCATGCCATATCCACGCTTTTGAGGGATCCGTTAAAATTTGTACGGAGATTTCTAGACAAATATGCAAGCCTAGAGCTCGAGATGGAGCACTCAAAGCAAAAATCTGTAAGTGTCGACCATGCTCACTTTCGAAACTACGTCAGAATTCCGAGCTGCCATACGTAGTCAAGATCAAGACATAGTGCCTCAAAGTAGGGTGTTTCGAATAGGCACGGGCGAACATGTTACAACCACTTCCTCGTGGAGAATTCTGGTTGGTTCATTGAATCAAAAAAGAGTTGCATTTTTATAAAGCAAGCTTTATAACAGTGCGTTAATTAAAAAAAAAGTTAGATTTATCCAAAATTCTCATTTGAACCTTACCATTACTACATTTCAAGACTTTTGTGGGCCATAAATATGAATTAAAAATAATTTCAAGAAAGTCACTAGTATATTTTAGTCATTACAAAATTTCTGAGAGGTAATTCGTTTCCATCCACCAATTTTCGAAAATTTTGTGGTTTTACTTTACCTTTTGCAAAATTACAGAATTTCAAGATCCTTGCGTTCATGACGTTTACCAACAGAATAATGCACCATCTCATAAGGGTCCAATCGTCACTACTTCTAGTGTGCTAAAATAGAACTTGAATTAACTTCTTAAGTAAAGCCTGGAGAGCCTAACTTTAAACATATTCAATATATACTTTCATTCAATTCATCTCTTAAACAAGGTATTTAGAGTCATGCTTGACAAAAACTTACATTTGTACAAGTTGAACTTTTACAATAGTTTAAAACCTGACATTAGCAATTCTACATTCACTAGAACATTTTAGCATGCAATATTTTAGAATTCCTTTTACATCATTCGTTATGGTTGCTATACAAAATTCCTAAAGTTTTGCTACAATCCTTTTTTACGTTAACACACTTGCAGGCTTTCGACTAAACGTATTCACAAATTAGTTTCTCGTAACTTGAGAATACTCAAAAGAAAGGTATTTACAAAATAAATTTTAGCCAACTTGCAAATTCAAAAATCTTTTCTGTTTAACAGATAGTTACAAATACATTCTCGCAACTTGCAAATTCAATTTCTTGCTTTAAACAGTATTTAGCAACTTTAAACACATGACATAAATCGAACTTTCAATACAAAATAGAAAACAATAAAAATTTCCACTTATCTTTTTTGGTTTCTATACTCCTCCATTCTTTTGTCGCAAAATTCTTGCCGAGTGGGAGATCTTAAACCTTGAATTCTCAATCTTCTCGGGCGGCTGGTATTCACTTCGGGAGCCTCCTTTCTCTTCGTTCCTAGGGCGTTCAATCGGCTTGCTTTTCTCTTTGGTTGAGGGTTCTGGAAATCTGGCTTCCTCTTTGCCTTGTAGTATCCGGACCTTTCCTCGGAATCTTTCGATCTTTTCTTGGTTTTCCTGGTTTCCTGAAAAGGAATGGATCTTGCCTCGTCGAGTCGTTTTCGTTTCGTAGATCTTGGCTGCCATATTCCTGCGGCTTCTTTCGAGGAAGTGGGCTTCAGTTCTGTAGTTGGACGTTTTCTTTGATTATTCTCCATGAGCCTTTTCCACTTTTCCATCGGCGCTGGCTTCTGTAGTTTATAAGAGAGATGAACAATCAAAGTCTGGATTATGTATTGATTTTCGAAAACTTAATCAAATTACCAAAACAGATTCTAAACCAATCCCTAGAATAGATGCTATTTTAGATCAGTTAAGGAATGCCAAAATTCTCTCTAGGTTGGATTTAGTATCTGGCTATTTGCATATAAAATTAAATGAAATAGATACTGAGAAATTAGCATTTGCCACAAATTTTGGACTTTATGAATTTACTAGATTACCTTTTAGTTGGAAGAGTTCTTCAGCTGTTTATCAAAGAGCTCTTAGACAAATTTTAAACAAATATCAGATTCAATTTGCTTTAAATTCTTTTGATGATATTATAGTATTTTCTCTAAATTTTGATGAGCATTTAAACCATCCGAAAATAATATTTGATATATATGAGACAGAAAATGTGAAATTAAAACAATCTAAATGTAATTTTGCTAAGGAAAAATGAATTTTCTAGGATATGAAATTCAAGCACACAAATACCAGCCCAAAAGTGCAAATATATAGGTTATTAAGAAATTGTAACCCCCTAGAAATGTTAAAGAATTGCAAAGATTTTTAGGAAGTTCAAACGTATATCATAAATTTATTCAAAGTTATGCAAAAATTACAACCCCTTTAACAAATTTACTTAAAAAAGATCCCTATAAATGAATTGATGAATGTCAAATAGCTTTTCAAAAATTGAAAGATGCATTAATTTCAAGATTACTTAAAGTTTGTTTAATCCAAAACACCCATGTGATGTATTTGTTGATGCATCTAAAGAAGCTGTTGGTGCTGTTTTAAAACAAGAATACCCAGATGGTAATGTACATCCAACTGTCTTTCATTCTAGGAAATTAAGATCTTATGAACAAAATTATACAATTACTGAGCTGGAATGTTTGCATATTATTGAGGCAATAGCATCCTACTGGTGGATTATTTAGATGGTCTTTAAGATTATCTATGATTTTGATATTAAGTACAAGAAAGGTTCCACTACTGTTGAGGCGGTCATGCTCTCTAGAAATCCTACTTGTCAAAATTTAAGTTTAAAAGTTAATTTATTATCATTAGAAGAAATTAAAGGATATTAAAATTTAGATAATGTCTTCAATCCCAAGTGTAAGAAAGTGAATGATGTGTTAACCATTAAAAAACAAGGAGTGCATAAAATTGTAATTTCAATATCGGTTAGCACTAAATCATTTGAAAAAGCTCATATTCAATTTGGTCATATTGGCGTGTCCTCGATGCTAAATTTATTATCTCCTCAATATTATTGGCCAGGAATTGTTCGGGATGTTAGAGATTATTGCAAGCATTGTGAAGTATGTCAACTTAAAAAGAACTCTAAACAAAAGAAATTTGGTTTAATGTAAAATTTACCATCTGTCAGTGAATTTTTTGAAATATTGTCTATTGATACTGTTGGTGGTTTAAATTATTATAATTCTACTAAAAAGTATATTCACCTAATAATTGATCATACTACTAGGTATATTTGGACTTTTGCTTCTAAGAGTGTAACTACCGATACTTATATAAATTGCTTAAGGCAAATTTTTCAAATTCAGGTACCAAAGAAAATTCTAAGTGATAGAAATGATGCTTTCACATTTACAAAATTTAAGCACTTCTTAATTAATCATATTATAAAACAATTATTAACTACTAAAATTAGGCCCCAAACTAACGGTAAAGTTGAACGCGTAAATCAAACCAATATAGCCAGATTAAAATGCAGACTAAATTTTTATCAAGCTAACATTGCATGGAAAAAATTATTACCTCAAATAACTGAAGAATATAGTAACACCCCTTATTCTGTAACCAAGTTCCCACCATCATATTTTATGTATGGAAAATTACCTTATGATGTCTTACTTCAAAATCACGAATTATATCCACCAATTGATAAAGCTAGGAAAATTTCTGAAAAAAGATCTGATGATTATCATAATGTAAATAAAGAAATATATGATGTTCATTATAAACTTAGTAATTTTAAAATAGGTGATTTAAAATTGTATGAAGAATCCTAATATTCTACTACACGTAATCTCCCTCTTCCTTTTTCAGGACCTTACAAAATTTTATAACAATATTCTGAAATTACTTATGAAATTGATAAACCTAATCTTCTAACTAAAAAGAAATGAGAAATTGTTCATTGAACTAGACTGAGACCTTTTAATCCAGCAAGCGTATTTAAATTAACTGTTAGAAATAGTAGAAATCCATTTCCTGTCCAAAATTAATTAATTTTTTATTTTTTCAAAATTCTCCACGAAATTTTTGCCCGATTATGACACTTAATACCTGACTTGAACTACAAACCCTAATTATGATCAATTATTTTTACCGATCTTGACCTTTTCCAATCTGACGACTTTCCTATCATACCTTTCATTCTTCCCAGATTTTTCCGTTCAAAGTTTGGTATATACGCCCCACGCAGCCCAGAATATGAGAAGAGGGAAAACTCTACCCACACATTTTTGAAAATCTGTCGTTTACACCAGATTTTCAACCGAAGACAAATGTTTTTATTCTTTTTCTCTGATACTAGGTTTTACATTACGTGCATTATTCCTTCTATCTTCTGTTGAGGGAGGATATAAGAAGATATAGCACACGTCCTCTGTCCCCCTAAGTAATACTTCTAACACCCCCTCGAAATTTTATTTATTTATTTTTTATTTTTTGTTCGGAGATTCAACTATGGCAGGGACACTGGCTTGGGTCTTTACATATTTTTCACACCAGCCACGATCTTCTGACCATAGTTTAGCACACAAGTGCTACCACACACACATATACCACATAAGTTTAGAAAAGATAAATTCTCTTTGTTTCTCTTTCCTACATAATTTTGTAACAAAATTTTCTTTTCTTTCTTCTTGTTGTATGATAATATCTATTTCTAGTGTCCAAAATTCTAAAAAAGTCTCTAACTTGATCAGACAAGTTACTTGTCTTCAATTTTGTAGGGTTTTGTATTTTTACATTTTGATTCTGATTTATTTAAAAAGAATTTGTTTTATACAACACTTTGATACAATGTACAGTGCCAAAAACTAATTACCTTTTATTAGGCAACAGAGGGTTTTGATATTTTGTACTTAAGCGCCCCCAAATCGTTAACAATTAGTCAAGCTGATTTGTTGGAGAAGACATATCATAACAAATTAATTTAAGGTGTTTTTGTCGTAATGCATCAAGATTTATATTGAATTGTTTTCTTAAGGTATTAAATCATAATGTTTTGTATTGAATTTTTATATTAATTTTAAAATATGTCGATGTATTGTTACTTACCCGCGATGAGAAGAATGAATGCAATTATAATACTTTACTCATATATTGTATATCTTCTAATTTTTACATGAAAAGATGTTTCCCATCTAAAGACTTTAACAACATTTCATTCAATTTTCACAATTTGTTTTTGAAAAGGACTTTACTACAAAATTTCATTCTTCAGGGCACGTTCTGCAGAAAGTTCGGGACCTTTATATTTATAATTTATTATTTGATATTATTCTTCCATATATTATTGTGTTATTATTGTGTTATAATTAAATTAGATGTTAATTCTAAATTATATGTTTATTAATAAATTATAAGTTTTATTGTAAAATTATGTAATTAAGTATTTTCTAATTGTATGAGAAAGAGCATGAGTTATGATAGGGCATAGCCAAAGCCTGTACTCTATGTCCTGGATATTTTCCATGTATTTCCTCATACTTTAAACTTTTCTTGCTTCATTAATATACTAATGCTTTGTTCTCTCGGCCTCTTGTTTTGAGGGTGGGAGGTGTAAAATATAAAAAATACGATGGCTTTGCTCTACGCGAACAGGCAACCTCTAATTAACTTTCCGCAATTTTAGGATCTTCTGCCTAGACCAGTACTTTCGAGAATACTTTGACATGTTATGTAACCGCCACTATAAATAGTCTACGCACCATTTTTCGTCAGACTGCTTCCTGCGATCTCATGCTCTAAGGTCCTCGCTGCTCTGTCCTTTTTTCTTGCCTTTGCTTCCCCTCCGCTCGAATGCAAAATTCTTAGATTTAATACTATTTAATTCAACTCATTTTTGGATATGTAAATTGTAGTAAATATAAAAGCAATTGGAAGCTTTTCATTTTAGTATTACCTGCAGTTAACATCTCTTGTTTTAATTTTAGGTAAAATATTATTTCCTGAAGTGCAGAGTCATTTAAAAGAAAAAAAAATGTATGCCTCATGTTTTGGTCTAAAGCTCCCCATTTTATAGAAGCCATTAAAAGAGTCTTAAAAATAAGTTGAAATTACTTATTTTTCAAACAACTTATATACATTTTCTATTATTTCTGCAATGATTTTTTTCTTAAAATAAAGTGTAAGCTATGTCAATCAATTCAAATGATTTCTGGAAAGGTGTCATCAAATAAATAATGTGGAACACATTTCTCGATAAATAAATTACCTTAGTGTATTACCTGACAAAATATTTAGCAAATACAACTAAAGATGCAAGAATTTGTTTAAGAGAGTAACAATTTATTTGATTAAAGATACACAATAAAATCCATATAAATTAAACATCTACTTGCAAACATCGAAAAGTAGAATCTCAGTTTGATTCAAAATGCCCCTTCTTTATGGTTAAAGTTAAGACTGTTTGCAAAGCAATTCGAATTTTCTGCCAATAAATGCAGTATTTCTAAGGAATTGCTTTGAACTCTCTAATACGTTTAATTTAGTTTTAAGGCATCATCGCAACATTGCCTTAGTCTAGTTTCATAGTTGAGTAACTGAATACAGAACAGATTTGAGGGAATAAATTTACCTTTACAACCAAACGTTTTCTGCAGTAAAATGTTTTAAATTTTCTGCATTATTTAGAGGTGAAATGCGATTTGGTCACCCAAAGAATTGAAACCCAACTCCTATTTTAAAACAACTGCAAGTCACTTTAAAATTTAAGGAAACATAACAAGAGAAAGCCTTAAATTTACAGCAATTTTGTAGAAATTTAAAAAAGGATAAAAAAAATAATCTCCATTTATCCGCAACAAATGTTTCTTTAAGATGAAGTATAATCAGCTGTGAAAGAAATGTAAACCCCACATGCTGATTTGGCAGAATTTACGAAGTCTTGATCTGGTGATGTTGATGGAATTGCACGATACTCTTCTGAAAAAATTTTTTATCACGTTGAAGGTCCCGAGGAGACATTTGACAAGCTGCAGTTTGGCGGCCTAGGAGTTTTCACATATTCTCAGTCAGGTTCAAATCTGGTGAACAAGCTGGCGCACAAATGTGAGAGATGGCTTCTTTCCAAGTGTACTGATACTGCTTCCTCACAGCTGAATAGCATTTAAAAGATCCGAATTCAGAAAGTGCAATGACTCCTTTTATAAGATATCCTACCAAGAACAATCACCTCAGAAAAAAAATCATAAATCTAATTAAATTCCTCTCCACAAGAGGCACTGAGTTATGCAACACAACATTGAATAACATAACAAAGATATTGCTTAAAACATTGTATGTAAGCAGACCTGGAGCTGTCCTCCATACCATGTAAGCACGAAAGGCTCCCCTGTGAAAACATCAATGTACATTTAATGGAAAAAGAAAGGCGCTGCCTGCGGTGTGGTACCAATACAAAGCATTGCAAGCAACGCCTGGCAAGGTCTCCTGTGAGCCCAGTGGAGTGTTATTATCTGGATAATTAGTGTGCCTGGACAACACCCACATTGCCAATGGTTAAAAAGTGTCCGCCGATAACATCGCGGCAAAAACGTCGCGGACGAAAACGTCGCGGAGAAAACAACGCAAGACGAAAACTTCGCGGTACAAAACATCGTCGTCGGAAATAAAGCGGTTCAAAAACTTCGCAGTTTAAAAACACCGCCGTTGAAAATACCGTGGTAAAAAATAAAGTACCTACAAATCATCGCATGACGATAACATCGCAGACATGCGTTTTTCAGGCTTTAATAACTCTAACATTTAATGATTGTTTAATAATTGTAAAAACTCGCATAATGATTTGTGAGGGCAAGATAATTTTCACTTTCATATTTTTTATTAACTAATAAATATTTGCTGAAAATGTAAAATGGAAACTTAAGCATAGAAAATTAGCGCAACTTCTAGCACTTAATTTTAAACTGAGATAGTTAACTAACAAAAGTCATTAATAAATTATTTTTTCTAAAGTTTTATTGGTGATTTTTCATAAAAGTATAATCTAAAAAAGTATAGAAAAAGACAGATAAGTAACTGCATGAAATTATCTATAAAAATTGCTAAGTTAATTTTTCACTTTTGTTAATCTGATACTCTTATAGTGAAAATTATTTCTTGTTTTGCTCAAATTTCTTGTTTTTTTAAAAATTTGCTAGTTAATAAAAATATGAAGGTAAAAATTATCCTTCTTTCCATCTTGCTCTTATAAATCACTATGCAAATATCCATTAACAATTATTAAAGCCTGAAAAACGCATGTCTATGACGTTATCGTCATGCGATGATTTGTAGGTACTTTATTTTTTACCACGGTATTTTCGACGACGATATTTTCTAACTGCGAAGTCTTTGAACCGCTTTATTTTCAACTACGATGTTTTAGAACTGCGATGTTTTCTCTTTCCTTTATTTTCTCTCACGATGTTTTGTACCACTGCGTCGCCGATGAAGGGGTCTCTGGAGCGTGGACATTCTCACCCCGATAAGGCAGACTCCAGGACGGGGGTCCATCTCTAGCGTTCTGTACCACTACGTTTTTGCCTTGCGTTGTTTTCTCCTCGACGTTTTCGTCCTCGACGTTTTCGTCCGCGATGTTTTTGCCGCGATATTTTCGGCTGTAACCTGTTAAACAATGGGTGCCCACCACACTTCACCATATCCGTATCCATATCCATACGGATATAATAGATGCTCGATGTCGAGGCGCGTTTTCGACCATAAGCGGAATAGCAGGGCCAGCAACATCCCTAAGTAGCCTAACATGAAGTGTATAAAACTTCATCCACATTTCTGTGACTGGTTGCATTAGAGATATGCGGGCTAGGGGCGACCATTTTTATTGATTCGATCCGAAACCATGAAATATATTCAGTGTAAACAAGATCTTTTATTTAAAATAGTGGAAATTATGCTTTTTTCGCTCTCTTCAGATGAAAAACATCCAGAATTACAATTCAGTCCACATCTGTACGCGTCAGTAAGCAGTGCACAATCATTTTTCTTCTGGTTCCATTTAACAGGACGATAATGGCATCTTAAAGGAAAAATTATGTAGATGGCAAAAACACTGCTGTCTTTTTTTTCGGTCTAAGAAGAATTTCATGAAACCTTCATGCAACAATAGAACGACAGATTTGAGTTCCTGTGCTCTGTTGTAGCCACTGTTTCTTCGAGCCGAAAATGACTGAAAAACATCTTCGGATGAAATTGTTGCTCTCAGCTGCTCTTGTACATCTTGTATATTAACAAATTGACTATTAAAAGTGCTGTTCCAAGTTCTTCATTTGACAGTTCGAGATTAGATTCTGGTTAACCTCCATTTGTATTTGTCGTCGCTTTGAGTCTATTAATTAATCGCCACATTTTTTCTTCACCGAATTATCGCTCTTGCCCCAAGAATGATGCATAATGCTCTTTGTCAGAAAATATATTAATTTTAACCCATACTTCAGAGCCGAATTCAAACATAAGTTCATTGGGCAAAACGTTGTCAGTCGCTAATTTGTATATTTCCCGCATTAGTCTGTACGCAGAAACCTAATTTTATGCATACTTTCTCTGAACGTTGGAAACTTTTTTTATTGCTGTTAGTTCCTGGAATAATTCTCCTACATTTCATATTTAGCCGCAATTAACTTTAAAAACAGGCTTTACCAATTGCATAAGATAACATAATTACAATTATTATAGAGTCTCACTCTTTTTGGAAACATAAAATGTAGACCCTACATAGAAGACAGAGTAGCGAATACTCGCTATGTCTTTCAAGAATAGATACTGCAAAAGAAGGTTTTAAATAGCAATTTTTTATTTGAAATGAATTTAATGAGATGCACTCACTCGGTGCCCACAATTTACCAGCACTTGTTGCTGAACTAAAATTTAACAGGAATAAAAATGTAACGAATCACAATAAATTTGAATGGCTACCGTCTGGCTCCTTAGTTATGTAAACTGTAAGTCGGCTGCATACAGAAAAGCCGGAAAGAGAGCTAATTTCAAACACCCAGCATAAATTAGGAACTAATTCCGCTACTACTACTCAGGAACTCTTGAAACGCAACTTAAATACTGCTTCTAAAACACGCTTAGATTTTGCATACTACGTCACTTAAAATTTACATTCCGAAAGAAAACTGAAATCAGGAGGGACCGGAAAGTCGAGCTAAAAATAATTGGATAGAATAAAATAAAGTTTTTACAGTATGTATTCCCTCTGCATCGCCACAGTATGCAGTTCAAATATTACACGGACTGTTCGAACATTCCTAAGAGTCATGTACATCTAAATTTTTACTGCACTACCCGACCCTGAAAATGCAACACCAAGAGAAATTAGCGCGAAAATTGTGAAACTTTCAGGGCAGACGGAGGTCATCGAGTTATGCGAATGACGTGAAATGCGCAGCTCTTTAGCTCACGTTGAAGAAGATATAAGGGAATGAACCTGCAGAATGTTCAGTTTTCGTGGCTTTATTTCTGCTAGGGAAATCATCATAAAAATTTTTTTTCTTGTCTCAAAAGGGTGCGTGTAATATCAAAGAATGCCAAGTCGTCGTCAACAGAGGCCTAACAGACAGGCGATTTTACGAGAGGCGTGATGATCGGGTTGAGAAGGGTAGGTTGGTCCATACGGGAAATCTCAGCTGACACAGACCTGGACACGGTGGCGAGGGTGGTTGGAAAACGGAAATGTGGCAAGTTCAAGGCGTGCCGGGGCAGCCAGAGGGACCTGGAGGTGAAAAGGTGTTTAATCAAAATTTTTGGAAACCTATGCTTAACTTTAATTTAAAAACTGATGATATCAGTTTACTCCTAGAACTTTTTGTGAGGCAAGCTAAAGTTCTACACTTGCTTACCGATCAATGGAAGTCGTATCTCATTGGTGTCCTTGCGGTTGAAGTAAATAAAACCGCTAGGAAGCCTGAAGGACAGACTAGAGATTACCAATATATTAAAAGATTATTACTTAAAAGATTTAAGTTAAGAGCTGAGAATTTCGGCAACTTCTTGTTAAGACTCAGAAAAAAAACCTATTCTACGTGGTAGGACTTTTATCACGAACTTAAGATACTTTTAGTTGGGTGGTTCAACGGATTAAAAATCGAAACTTTGAGCAACTAAAGGATTTAATGTTGGTAGATCAAATTAAAAGGTGCACGCCTAATGAATTTAAGGAACATTTTATAGATGAATGGGTTACGATTACTTATCCAAAATAGCTGGTGGGTAAAATTGAAGAGTTTGAATTTACGAAAAAAACGATAGTTGTAAAAAATGAAATTGGGTGAACTGAAAATAAAAACAACAGGCAGACAAATGGGTGTTTCAAAATCCCCTGGTAACATTTCAAAAATACACACTAAAAAAGGTGGTGATGCATGCAATGTTGGAAAAAAGTCAGACTCGAATTCTAATAAAAGACTCCAGTGAAGACTTCAGTGCTACGAACGAGGATCTTTTGACCATTTACGTGCTCAGTGCCCTAATTTTAAAACTCAAAAGGCTGACTTGTATAGAATAAGCGGGAAATCAGAAAAGAGTATCTTAGATCACTATGCATTAAATGTTAAAGTAAATTGTTTTGAAATACCTGTTCTAAGTGATACAAGAGCGGCGGTAGATATTATTTGTCAGAAATACGTAGGCAGGAATAGAATGAAGGGAAAACACGCATGGGTTTGACATTTGCTGGAGGATCATATGACTTGTTTACCTGTTTCTGAAGTGGATATTGAATGCGATTTGGGTACGGTAACCGCAAAGCAGATGTTATATGAGACCAAGCACGATATATCTTAGGAAACCAAACAGCAGCTCTTCTCAGAGAAACTGAGAAAAATTATTCTTCATATGTCGAAATGTTAATGCTGTTATTATTCGATCTGAAGCACGATAATTTTAGGAACAGAAAACTTAAGTGAGACGAATCAAAATTCTGAGCAAAATGAGTCAGAAGTGGAAGAGGAGGAGGATGCTCATGAGAAGTCTGAAAACAGAAAGATACTGCCTCCTGTCGACCTTCGTGTTCCCACAAGTCCTGTAATTCAACTAGACTCAAGTACGTTTATTGAACAACAGAAAAGTAAATAACTTTCCCCTTTATTAGAATTAGTAAAAAACGGAAGTAAGACAAATTAAGGGATTAAAAGTGGGGTTTTAGTAAAAAAGAAAAACGAAAATTTGGTTGTTGTTACTGAAAACCTCAGCAAATCAAATTAATTTATCATGAAGAACTTCCGGTCACTTAGGAGTTCTTAAAACAAAAGACCGGTTGCTAAGCCACTTTTTCCGACCAAATTGTTATAAAGACATTGATGAATTCGTTAAAACCTGCGACTCTTGTCAACGTGTAGGAAAAGCAAATGACAAAAAAACACCCTTGGTAACTCTACCAGTGGTATCTGAAATGTTTAGTAAAGTTAATGTAGATGCTTGCGGGTCTATACCTACATCTACTGAAGATAATAAATATCTTATTACAGTTATGTACTTAGCCTCTAAATATCCTGCCTCCGTCCTGGTGCGGGATATAACGTCGAAATCTGCTGTAAATGCACTTTTGTAGGTATTTAGTCGGATGGGCTTTCCGAGGCAGATTCAAACTGATTGAGGGAAGTCATTTATGAGTCGTTTAACAGTGGAATTTTTTACTAGCTTTGGTATAAAAATTTCGATAAGTTCGGTTTACTACCCCCAGGGAACCGTGTGGAATGGTTCCAACGGTCAATGAAAAGGGTCTTAAAGGTGTTATGTATTAAAGCTGCTCCAAATTGGGAAGTACAAGTACCTGCCGCTCTGTTTGCTCTGCGGATAGTAACTCATGATATCACAGGCTTCAGTCCAGCCGAATTGGTGTAGGGGACCAGCCTCAGAACACCTGTCGCATTATTGTGTGGCAAATGGTTAGATCCTCAGGAAAAAGAAGATGATGTAATACGATACGTTTTTGAATTCCTGAATTGTTTAAAGAAAAGTAGAGAATTAGCTACAGAGTTAATGGAAGAGGTGAGAGACAAAAGGAAAAAACGGAATGACAAAAATGCCATAAAAAGGTAATTCCGGCAAGGAGTTGCCGTATTAGCATTGAACCCACCCCATAAACTCGCTCCTCAGGGGAAAGGGCAGGGAAAAATAGAGAAAAGATTATGAGGAACAAACTATGTGGTTAGCTTTGAAGGGAATCAGGAAGGGAATAAAATGTATTACATCAAACATCTTAAAACCTTATCATAAGAGACCTGAACTTTTGAACTTGGTGCTCCTTAATAATAAGAAGGCAGTTGAACCCTCGGAATTAGAGTAGGATTTTCCGCATATGTTAACACCCAATGTATTTGATTACAGAGAAATAATAGCAAACGTTAATCTTAAAGACAGACTTGATGATGAACAAATTCGCAGTTGGAAAAGTTTTTCGTAAAGTTTTCTGCGATATTTTTTAATATTCCAGGGAAAACAGATTAGATGATGAACATGATATTGAACTAATCAGTGACAAATGCGTACAACGTAAGTCTTATAGAATGACAAATCGACAAAACGAAATTCTAAAAGTCGGGATTGAAAAAAATGTTAAAATACAAAATTATTGAACCAGGACCCTCTGAATATATATCACCCATGACCCTTGTTGAGACACCAGGTAGGGGTCCTAGGCTATGTATTGGTTACAGAGAGTTAAACGAAATAATGCGTACTTTGTTACGATTCCCAACATAGAGCAACCTGTTGAAACTGTTGCAGCTGCCAAACATATCACCTTAATAGACTTGACTAAAAGTTATTGGCAAATTCCGCTTATTCCCATAGCGCAGAAAATTGCTGCATTTGCTACAAATTTTGGCGTGTATAGGCCTTTGCGCATGTCATTCGGGCTTAAAAACGTTCCTTTTTACTTAAGTTAAATGATGAGCTAAATATTGTATGGATGCGAGAAATATGCTACCTCTTATTTAGATGATAATGTTAATTTTTTCTGAAATGTGGGAGGAGCATTTACAACATTTACATGAAATTTTAGAAAGAATAAGAAAAGCTAATTTAACGATTAAACCCTCAAAGTACAAGAAGAATTGCAGTTTCTTGGTCACATAGTAGTTCGAAGGAAACGTTCTCCAGCAAAACTGAAAACAGAAGTGATTAAACATTTTCCAGTACTAAACCTGAAATTAGAGCTTTCTTGTGGTTATCTGGACATTACAGACAATATATACCTATCTTTACTGCTATAGTAGCACCACTGACAGATTTGTTAGGAGGGAATAATAAAAAGGGTAAAATTGTGTGGAATGACAAATGTAAACGCTCATTGAAATTATTAAAAGAAAAACTATGTATTAGGCCTGTGCTACATGCACCCGATGCTTCTAAACCATTTACTAGTTTACAGACAGATGCGTTAGATCAGCGATATGGTGTTGCTTTAGCCCAGAAGGATGATAAAGGGAAAGAACATCCCATATTGTATCTCATTAAAAAAATTTGCAGCAAGTGAGCGGAAGTATTCTACCACTGAAACAGAGTGGTCAGACTGAATTTCGTTTTACAGTTTTACAATTAAGCATAAAAAGGGAAAAGAAAATTTGAATGTAGACTGCTTAAGTAGGAAATCTTTACATGCAGGTTAAATAGAACAATTATCATGTCTTTCGATTATTTTGTCATTTGTTGATATATTGCATTTTTAGCCCAAAGGGCGTTAGCCCAGAAGGGCTATTAATTTCGTTTTGTCATTTTGCGTTAATTCACTATAAATGTCGGTTCACTTTTGAAATTGTTGCCACCAAATACTACAACCCTGTATTACATTTAAAGAAATTAAATAATGAAGAATCCCCATAAATATGTGTATGTTTTTCGGATTGTGATAAAGCAACGGTACCTACAGCCATCAAATTTTGAACAATGTACGTTTCCACGGGAATATGGGCATCTGGAAGCCCAAATTTGGAATTTGGAATTTGTTTCATTATCTATTTCATATTATGTAAACCTTTAACAAATTTTTGATTAAAAAACTCAACGATTTCAAAACGAGCAATGGCAACAATGTACAGAAAAAACAATATTTTGATCTCCAGGGCGCGAGACTCTATATCGGAAATTTTAGAGACATGCTGATTTTAAAATTATTTTGCGATACTGCTGTTGAACTGAATTTTATATTTAAGTGCGAAGAATATGATATTTAATAAATAAAGGTAACAAGCAAAATGTTAAAAAAAAGCACAATGTAAAATCTGAAAATAATTATTGTTTTTACATTTTTTTGTATTTTTTGTTCTTAATGTATAGTTAATTATTAGCTTTATTAGAAATAATTGTGTTGCTTTTGCATATATTTTATATGCTGCTTTTTGTTATAAGTTCATTGTATGACATGGTTATGAGTGGCGAACATTCTCAGCAGTGTTAACTGATATAACCTTGAACATTCCATATTTAAAACAAAAACTGAACTTGAAAAGATTTTTTGTTTCGCCCGTGTCCGGAGAAAGCAAAATCTGGAGGCGGAAGGTGTTTGTAACGAATTCCTAACTATTCTATTTTATGATGCTAGAACTGAAAAAAAATTCCTTTGGTTTTCCCTGTGTCCGAGGAAAGCAAAATCTGGAGGCTGAAGAGGCCTATAATGAACTCTGGATGGCAACGACATTGCAGAGTAATGCGCCTGCGCGAGTAGAATAGCAGTGGTTTCGAGGAAAGAGATGGGAAGCTCCGCAAGCGAGCGAAGGTCTGTAGATATTATTCGTCTAGGGGTGAGGAGTGTCCTCATGGCTAGCGTTTCTGATCGTGTCACCAACTCGGGAATCTGTGTTATGTAGTGATTTTTGGTTAGTTTAGAATTATGGATTAATGTGTAGTTAATTGCAGTTATTTGCTAATTAATTATTGAGTGAGTAAATTATATACATTAATTTATGCTTATTCTAAATTTTTCTTCACGAATTGTATTGCTTATGTTATTGAATCAATTATTCTTATGCGAGTTAAACAGAGTTCTCATTCTTACGTTACGCGTTCGACAGTATTAGCTTTCGGGAAAGGAGACAATGGGAAATCGGTTGCTTTCTGCGTAATATTTGAAATTTAAAAATACTTCCTTTTTATTCACATGGATGAAATTTATACCTCTTAAAGAGAAAAAATTTACCCTTCTTATGAACCTACTTTCATGACTGTACGTCGCCCCGTTGGAGAATTATGCCCATTTAATTGCTAAAATTGTTGAATTTCGTGTCTA
>KK118777.1:216023-229681 GCA_000611955.2 Stegodyphus mimosarum | reverse complement strand
TGCTCACTGTCCTCCACATAGGGTTTCACAGCGTATGTTAGCAAGAAGATTAAGAGATTGAAGAAGAAACCTTTTAAACTTACAAATTTTTGATTAAATAACTCTACGATTTGAAAGCGAGCAGTAGCAACACTCTTCGAAAAAAAAGCGTTTTTAACTCCAACACGCGAGATTCTTGCCACTCGAAATAATGAGTGCGAAAATTAGCGTTTTCAGAGTTTTTAATTAACATCTCGGCTGATTAAAGTCGTACGATGATGGGAACTGTCGAAATGGCCTCCCACGAATTTTTGAAATCGGGAATAATGTATTTAATATCTCTGATTTTCGCAATTTTTTTTTGTGAAACAAAAAGGACTTCGACCTTTTCCAGGACCCAGAAGAGAATGGTAGAAATTTATTTTGGTGACGATAGCTGTTGTAGTGAGTGAGTTAATCGCGTACAAAGACTCTCTTCTTTATATATATATATATATATATAATATTTCAGTTATTCCAGTATGTCGTGGGTGAATGGTGAGGCTATTCCATTACACGTTTTGGCAGATGTTTCATGAAGCTGGGATGATTGAACCACGGAGAAAAATACAACTCAGGACTTTCACTTTTAACAGCATATCTTTATTTTAATTTAGAGCAGATGATTTATTAATTGATACTAGATACGACTGACTTTAATACGTTATAACGTTCTAGCAAAGAAAAAGGAGCATTGCGAAAGTGTTAACAGGATGAAGGCGAGAAGGCATCTGAACTGGAAGCAGTTTCCTAGCAAGTATAATCCAGTCTTTCGGTGTATATTTTTTGCACTGTTAGCAGCATTCTTTGAGACTCTGGAAGTCCTTCCGTTAGTGCTTCCACCATTGTAGATTCTGTTAGTTTCAAGCTGGCTCCTAATTTCAACTTATTACGAAAATAAGCATCAACATTATTAAATTTCTCGTATTTTAAGACACAAAATCACTTAAAGTAAACAGATTCGGATGTTTTGAAGTATTTCTAAAAAATTTCCTTTATTTTGTTCCAGTCTTTATCTAAACAATCCCGTAAATAGAGGGCTAAAGCCTCTCCTCTAATACACTCTGAGAAAACAAATTTCTTTTCCTTTTCTGGAATTACGCCGGATACAGGACAGGGTTCTTCAAAAAAGAAACGGCCCAGAATAAAAGACGCGGTGAAACCACACCAAATAGTCACATGAGGAGAATGCAGTGGCTGGCACTGGTACTCACAAGGGTTTGACGTCGCCTAAGTACGACTGTTTTGCGTATTGACGTCACCATACAGTGAAAGGTGGATTTCATCCGTCCACATGACGTTCAGCAACCATTGTGGGTTACGTTCCATTTGTGCCAGCGCCTATGTAGCAAACGTTTGTCTTGCACCTGTATCTGCCGGCAATAACTAGTGAAGTCGCTGGATTTTGACCGGATACAGATCCCACATTCCGTGCAGAATACGTCAAATCGACGCTTCCGGAATCCCCGTTCTTCTCTCAGCTTCACGAGCACTGCTACTTCCCGTTGGTGTCTCGGCTCCCATATCTTTCATGACACTTTATACCATATGGACACGGTTCGCTCTCAAGAGTGCTCTGCTACTTCGTTGACAATCCTCCAAACTCCTTGTTTCCTTAAAGTGACGTACTAAATTTTCCATCCCATTCAATGAAATAGGGCTTTTTTGCGCCTTCATTCCTTTCTCCGTGCGAAACTTTCGCAATGTAAAACTGTTGTGGATTCACCGTTCTTGTAGAACAATTTAAGCACCAACACCCGATCTGGTAAAAAAAGCATGCTGCCGGCTTCGAATGATAGATCCGTTTCCAGCCAAGTGTTTTATTGATAGCCTGATTTGTATAAAACATCTCAGTATGACGTGTGAGTGTCCTCTATGTGTTACTTTTGGAAACATTTTTTTTACATGGAAAAAAAATCCAATGTCATACTGACCATATTGGCACAAACAGAAAATTTTTCCGTGCATTCCTTCTTTTATTACGAATTTTTGAACTTTGCACAAATTTATGACGCACCCGATATATAAACATACATATATATATATAAACTGTACAACATCACTACGTTTCAGTCAAAGTGGATTTTAATTGTGCAATATATATTGCACAATTAAGATCCACTTTAACTGAGACGTAGTCATGTTGTAGCGGTTGAAAGGTAGAGTTCAGACGGTTTGCAAATGCTTTTAAATAAATATTTTAATTGCTTTCCTGCATCTGATACACTCATATGTAGCTTTTAAACCAGTCAAAGGTTACAAACAGAGAATGTCTTAAATTCCTAGAGGTTTCTTTTTTATAACAAAGAGAATTATTCTTGTAATACTGTCATGAAAATGCAATTCTAAAGTATTTCAATTTCTAAGCAATTGAAAGAATTCCTAAGCTTTTAATGGGTCTTCTAGGAGAAGAATTCAGAAGAATTTTAATCTCCCCAAATTAAGCTTTGAGCTGAATAAAATTAGAGAGAATTTTAAGAACTATTGAAGCATATAATTTATTAGCTTATGATTGTGAACTCCGTTTTTTAAATTTAACATGAAATTAGAAAACGGTGAGTATATTTCAATCTAACAAAATAACTGATCTTAATTTCAAACGACAGCTGTTATAATTTTGGCGTCTGAAAGGCGATTTGAAGAAGGTAAGGCGAGGGTATTTTCTATGTAATTATTTTTTGGGGGGTAAACTATTTCACTATTTGCATATAAATTACGGTGCTTAGCATACTGCAAATTATCAATATTGTTACTAAATGTCCAGGCGCGGTAAGATAGCTTCGCCTCAAAGCAGATTTAGGATTGCCAGAAAGCAGGGTTGCCATATTTGTGCAGAAATCGCCCATTTGGCAACAAAATTGGCGATTTGCCATAGACGGATGGAGAACCTTCTGGAACGAAACTTACTGGTTTAGCCCAGAATGTTCTCTAACACAAGCCAAAAGCTATATAAATCCTGCTGGTACGCGGAGAGTCAGTCAGTGCGAAGTCTATCGAGTTGATAGTCAGTCAATGAGCGAGTGTCTTGTAGTGTAGTGTCAATTTGGGTCGTCGAGTTTTATCTTAAGAGTGTGTTGAGATTTGAGAACGACCGAACCGAGTCGGGAGCAGTACTGCAGCGTATCGTCGAGTGCATCGCCACCTGTAGCGTGGAGAGTCTCGAGAGTACGTAGAGTTCGGAGCAGTCAGGAGCTGTACTCTGGTGCTTTGCCGTGAAGCTGTCTCCACCGTTATAGCCTGATGGCCTGAAGGCTGTGCCACTGATTGTCTCAGCGTGTTTATAGTAGTTCTTCGACGACTGTAAAAGCGTTTTTGGAGCTGTCTTGAAAAATACCGCATAATAAAGTGCGTTTCGATACTTCAACAAGTGTCGCGGTAATCTCTCCAAATCCACGAATCATTAACGTACGCGAAAAGAAGAAAAAAAAAGTAACACTATATAAATGCGAATATAACGGAACTAGGCAGTTTTATAATTAAGGTTTCATACGAATAAACTAATGAACTTTAAAAGAAATATGAGCTTTATGCAAATGTTTGCTCTGCAACCTACTTATAGGGTCTATGAGATTAGAATGATAATACAAGTACTCGCAAAAATACTTGTTGCACAAACATTTAACAGCAAACTAAATATTACTGAAAAGTGCACACATTTTGTTAAATTTGCAATATTTGCACAAAAAAAAGGATTAAAACAATTTATTTAGGTTAATATTCCTGCGCATAGAATTTAAGTAAATTAAAAAATGTCACTTTCATACACTGGTCCGATAAAATCTTTGCAGCAAACACTTTATAAAGCGCGGAGAATTACTAATTCAGAATGTATGTTTAGCTAACTTTTTCAGCTTCAAGTTCGAAAATAGAAAAAAAAACTGAAGAAGTAAGAAAAAGTCACAAAAGTCTTAGCATGATTTTTACAGAAAATGAACCCTTTTTAAGGGCATCATTTATGGGACAACAAACCGTAACGTGTTAAACAAAATAAACATAATTTTATCATTTAATTTAAACATAATTGAATATATATATATATATGTATGTATATCTACATATATCAATAAATGACATATGTAGAACCACTTTTATCACACCTTAAACATTACCATAATTAATTAGTTATTTTTAAATACAACAAAATGATGTTTTTCATTATATAAGCCAAAGATGGATTTTGATATTAAATATGTATGGTACCACGGTAAAAAATCTGATTACCTGCATTTAGCTCATGTTATATCGTATTTTCTTGCGTATGTTTCTCCCTGGCGTTTTTACACCAGTTCCGTAAATTTTAAAAATATTCGCGTAATTTTAACTTTTCTCAGTGCGTTCAGAGAACGAGCTGCCCAATATTTTAAAATGAATTCGTCATCATAGTGATTTTGTTTTCGTTTCACTCATAAAGACAAACATCCTTTAAAATTACATGCGAAGGTCACGCCGAACCCTTCCCTTCTAACTACGGAACTTTATGCCATGCTTATTTACTTTGACACTTTTGAATACATGGTATTAATTTTTTCCCTCTTATCTAAAATTTGTTTATTAATTTCACTTGTCAGTTTTTAAACAAAATAAAACCTGTATTTCCCTTTTTTTTCCAACAAACAGCTAAACTTAAAATATTTCTTTCTGCATTTAAATGAACATTTAAATAGTTTGCATGTTAAAGCCAATTTATTATTCTAAATTTGTTTATTAGTTAATATAAATTTAGTATTCTAAATTTGTTTATTAGTTAACATAAATTTAGTATTTTAAATTTGTTTATTGGTTAACGTCAGTTTATTATTCAACTTTAGTTTAATAGTTAACGGTTATTTAATATTTCGTATAAATCTTTTAGAATTTTTAAAAGAGAAATCTAAGGAAATTCGCAATGTCCTCGCCAGGATTCGAAATCAAGAAAGACCTTCTGAATACGCGTCGACAGTGCTTCTAGTTACAGGACGAAGGTATGGAGAAAATATAATCAGCATTACTTCATTAGTAAACATGAGTTTATTATTTAACATTAGCTTATTAGTTAAAACATCAGTTTATCGTTTAGCATTAGTTTCCATTTTAATTATTATATTATTTAAATGGATATCGAAATAGATTACATTTTGCATTTTTTTATTTTGAATAGCAAAAAAAAAGTATTCCTATTCGCTTTCATACACTTGAAGCTAATACAAGGCTTTCTGTTACAGGACTTTACATTTATGCATTGCTTTAGTAAAAAGAAAGAATTCGGATTAGAGTAGGAATGACACATTTTTCATCTGCACTTTAATCTTTACATCAAACTAATGCAAATTTTTTATTTAACTTTGGCTTTCACTTTTTGTTACATATCTTATGTTTTGATAAGTTTCATTCAAATATATTTACATTTTATTTTAACTGAAGCAAAACAATAGACAAAAACCAGTTTTGTAAAGAGGCGCAGTTGTTTTTTTTCAGCATTCTGAGGTAAAATGAGAGTGCATTTCGTTGTTTGTATAGCGGGAAAAAAAGAAATCGCGGAATCTTTCACCTTCACTATTTATTCGGTTTATTTTATACTGTTTGTTTTTCGCGAAGCGTTTTTTGTGGTCGTGCGATTTTTTATTGCATTTTTATCTGTCTTTGGATAAATATTTTAAATTTTATTATTTGCACGACTGAAGTTTCAGGGCTGGGGAAAAAAATTGTCACTTTCCGCATGGAATAGCTGGTCTTTATTTGTAAAAGAATTCCAAATTTAGAATATTTAAGTCTCGGGCGGTTAAGGTATTCAAACAATGCACCAGGTGGCGTTATTTTCGCTTAAAATTCTGAGAAGGATGTGTGATTTTCACCACATAGCTTTCTTCTAATGCAGGGTATTTTACGTTTTTATGTTTCTGAATATGTATGACTTTCGTTTTCCATTTGGAAAACATACGTTTATTTTTATTCCATTTACCTAAATGGAAATTCTGTATCAAATATATGCCGCTTGCAATCGCAACTTGAAAAATAATATGACGTAATTTAAATACTTTGAAAACTACGTGGCATATCAAAACAGAACAGAAACACGAGAAAGTAAAACATAAAATTATCAAAGCAACATCCTTGTGTTTAGCGTATACTTAGTCAAGAACTATTTTCATTTCAAGGGCAAACAGCTCCGAAGCAAAGAAATCTAAGAGAGAATACGAGGCGTGTATCTGGTATTTAACCCTTTGACTATGAATATAAACAAATTACCCCGTTTCCTATCCAAATGAGCAACATTTGTCATAAATAAGGTAAATTTAGCATTTGGGAATTTTTTCACAAAGCGGTTTTCAAGCCAGACTGGAACACGGATGTCTCAGCCATAGTTAATGGTGGGATACATATGTCCCACACCAAGCGATCGACTTACTATAAGCACATCTATTGTTCTGGAAAGCTTTACTATATGAAATATATTTACACCGTATAGTACTGGATAAAGCATTCTTTGCAAAACTCAACATTACACATTAGGAAACTCACATTTGTTCTTTTGTCTATGTTCATTTGTATACAACGAGCACAGCGACATCTTAATTTTCCAACTATTGGAAGATGAAACCCAACATTCGGGAAATTCTAGGTACTTTTTACTTCAGAGGTCATTTTTAAACTTTTAGTAGGACATATATGTCCCATTAGTAGTCAAAGTGTCGAACTTATACAAAATCAACCGTGTTATTCTAGGCGGCTGATCACAAAATGGGCAAAAATATGCAATGATTTTAACGAATCCAGTTAGTGTTAATTTCATAAATGCATTTAATATTTCTAACTAAATATCACCTCACATTAAATGCATTCTTATTTAAATCAATCAGACTAAAAAGTAGAAAACATATTCTAAACAAATGTGGGCTTTGTCGCAAAAAGCCGTTCTTAAAACGTTTTAATTATTTGTAACAGTATTTGAATACCAAATATAAGATTATTTGTAAGAATATCTAAAATAAATCTCATGTGTACTACACCACATGACTTCCTAGAACGGAATATTAAATTACACGTAATGTTCCTGCATTTCATCTAAACATGTTGAATTAACTGTTAGCGAATTTTGAATTAAATCTACTTCGTCGACAGCGCATAAACCACAATAGAATAAATGCATTCTTTAAAATCCACTATATTTTTTTACCATAGCCACACTTCGGCGCTAATTCATTTAACAGCGTTACGCCTCATTCATTTTATAACTCAGAGTGCGCAAAAATTATAGCATCTGAAGAATTACCACAAGTTCTATTCAAATGCTATAAAAAATCTAAAACGATGTACAAAACAAATTAAACAAAAAAAAAACAGTTTTTCACAGACGATACAGCGCTGCTTACCTAATGCGCATGCGCTACTAATTAATTTAGTTCTCACTTCGCGGTAAGGCAAAAATGCATAAAAATTCAAAATATTTCCATTAAAAATTGAAAGATATAAAAACACCAAATACAGTTAAAACAATTCAAAAAACAATTTTTACAATTAAAGTTACAATTTGTACGCAAAAACCAGATAATAATTTAATGATAATTCCAGAATGAATCGAGCATAATTTAATTCGCAATAACGAAAGAAGGCGTTACTTCGTTGTTGCGAAGCTTAGTTTCTCTAGATTGGCAACCAATTAACTATTCTGCTAAATTTCATATGTAGACAAATATGGCCGCTATCATAACCAAGAATTAGGCCTAGCCGCACTTAAAAAAACTTTTCAATTGTTAATTCCACAATTATTGCATGGAGGTTAACTAAAGGCATAAAAATTTTAACCGAGAAAGATAAGAACAACATAATTCAATCATTTTTAAAGCAAAAAATGAAAAATTTACAAACTTTTCAAAATAAAGAAACTTAGCTTATTGAGCCGAGTAACACAGTGAATATATATATATTTTATATATTATATATATATACTTTTGGCGCGGCCGATTGCAACCAAAATGCAAGGTGCACATCTGCATGTTATAACAGCTCTATGTACAAAATTTCAACGTTCTGAGGCTAGTCGTTTTTGAGTTATACGACATACATAAGTATATACATAAGTACGTACATACGCACAGACGGTCCGAAAAAATCTCTTCAGAATCCATTTTAAATCAGTTTTCTAATTTTTTGGGTAAAAAAAAGAGTCTTTTATTCTGTCCTTACGTACGGATGTCACTCAAAATCATCGTTAAATTGCATTCGATAGCGAACAAAATAGATATTTTCGTTGAATATGATACCCGAAATTTCTCACGATTACAATACTTCCTTTTTACTTCGTACAAGGAAGTAAAAAGTGAATTTTTAAGGTCTCCGTTAATACGTGCACGAAAGAGTTTTTTTTAGCAGATTATCTGAACATTTGCCTCTGACTATCTAAAAAGTTCTTGTCTTTCGTACGCTCGATGCACGTAATACAATGTTTTAGCTGTGCTTTAACGTGAGGCAGTAACAGCTCCCTAGATGACCAGTAATCGAATAGACCGTAGGGGGGAGCAAGGGCCATCCGTAATCGGACTGCCGGTCTATAAGCCTCGCGAGGGGACGATAAAAATCCAGCAAAAAGGGTCGCCACGAGATCAAATCGTTTATGGCTGACAATAAAAACGCAAGTATAATATTTATTCTTTTGTAGGCACCGCCGTGATACTCATAACCGTAACCCAACAATAGAATGTTTGCCAGAGAATTGAGTGTTTGGGGATGGAAAAGTGTTTCGTTAGTTAGATAAAGAGAAACTTCTAGATAACTTTCTTAGGGTCTAATACTTGAAGGTGATTTTATTTATACAAACTAATGCTTCTAATAGAAAGTGAATATCCTTCTTAATTTCGCTATTTTTGTATTGATTTATTGTGCTTGATAATCATGTATTAAAAACTCTATAACAAATATTCCACAGAGTAATACTATTTTTGCTATCATCTGTTATGCCACTAAAATTTGTCTCAACGTCTAAGCATGCTAAGTGACGTTCGAATCTTAGTAAAATTTTGAAATACACTCATTCGTTTCTACATTAAGTATATATTATTGTTTTACTCAATAAAGCACTGCTAAAATTTCGCACGGATTTACATCTTCAGTGAATTCAGTTTTCTCAACAAGCTTTACAACGGTTTCGAAAGACACTTTTGCATTTTCTATATCATTTCTGCAAATTCATTTACATTATAAGGTATTTTCTCCCATCCCCGTGCCTTCATGGTGTAACTGAAAGCATACTCGACACGTATTCGAGAGGCCCAGGGTTCGAGACCCGGTGAGCGAAATGCACATTTTTCACGTCTCTTGCTTTAAAAAAAAACCCAATGATTCTGCAACTTACTAGCAATCATCATTGCTTCAGATTCTTCCAGAAAGATTTAGTAAACATAGAATATTCACAATGAAAAATACATTGAATAATAAATACTGAAAAATAAATGCAGGAATTTACGTACTATCGCAACCATCTTTGCAAGAAGTAGCCAGATTTTCAGAAAGTGCCAAAATGACTTAACCATTTTTCCGATAACCACGCTCGTAAAAATCGTTTCAATAAAGCAAAGCCGCCATTTTCGTATACGTTCTATTTTGTTGTATTGAAAGTTTAAACTTTTTAAATACAAAAATCGTGATATTTTTTGCCTTAGTTTTAAATTATGAGCTTGTGGCATTCGCCAGCAATGAAAGAAACTACTATAAAATTTCGACAGTAACGCAGAATTTTGCTGAAAATTTTCTAAAGGGAACAATGAGAAAATGCGTTTTCTAGTTAGTCGCTGTTGCCGAAGGTTGCACGAAGCCGAGTCTCCCCAATTCTCGGATGTTTTTTAAGTGAAAACATCCGAGAATAATCCCTGCGTACTTCGGAAGAAGAACGCCAAAAAATTACAGGGGATATTCGAAGACGAATGTATGTGTTTTATTTTTTAACATATGACATAATCGTTATTTAATAATTCAAATTTGTATTTTAAATTGCTAAAGCATGTTTCTTTTCTTATGTTGCTGTTGTTTACCAAACTTACTATAAATATAGATAGTTCGAGAATCTTTCTAAAAAAGAAGGTTTGAAAACCACCACGTTACACATGCTAAGTAACATTTACATTTTCATCCGTAAAAAAATCGCCAAACTGCGCCAAGACGGCCTGTTATAGTACGTAAATAACTAATTAAATATATGTATGGCTTAATCAGATTTGTTTTCTGTTTAATATTTTATTTTGAATTATATTGAATTCCTAATTGTGAGTAGAATAAATTCGTTTTTGAAGGATATATAGAACATACAGCATTTTAATACAGTTATGCCGAATAATAAAAAATATATACATAAGCCTAATCAGATTTATTCTGTTTAATATTTTACTTTGAAATATATTAAATTTGTAATTGCTTATGGAATAAATAGTTAGTCGTTTACGGGTACTATTTATTATACGCGTTTCGAGAATTCCTTTACCTTACTAGCAATCATAATTCATTCAAATCCGTTTTTTAAGCATATATATATACATATTAATGCAGATACACTGAATAATAAATATACGGTCGAGTCAGAATTTTTTCTTTTAACATTTTATTAGCCCAAAAGGGCTATTAATTTCAAAACGGCATTTTACGTCGATTCACTTTTCAAACTGTTGCCACCAAATATTATCGCCACGTATTATATTTAAAGAAACTAAATAATGAAGAATCTGTATGAACGCATGAATATTTCTGGCACTGTGAAAAAACAACGGTACTTAGAGCCATCAAAGTTTGAATAATGCAGTCCTACAACCGAACATAGACACTTGGAAGCCCGAATTCTGAATTTCGAATTTGTTTTTAGTCCAAAGGGGCTTTGTCCCTGAAGGACTATTGTTTTCGTTTTGCGATTTTCTTACGGAAACATTAAATGCCTGAATCACTTTTCAAACTGTTGCCACAAAATCTTCCAGCTCTGTATTAAAGAAATTAAATAATGAAGAATCTGCATAAATGTATGTATATTTCTCCAAATGTTCTAAAACAACGGTACTTAGAGCCATCCAATTTTGAATAACGTACGTTTCCACCCGAATATGCGAATCTGGAAGCCCGAATTTGGAATTTGTTTTATTATCTATTTCATATTTTGTAAAACTTTCACGAATTTTTGATGAACAAACTTAAACGATTTAAAAGCGAGCCATGGCAACATTTTACGGGAAAAAGAAAACTTTTTATTTAAAGCGTGCGGAACTGTGTATTAGAACTGTGTATTGTAATGATAGACTCATTTTAAAATTATTTTGCGATATTGCTGTTGAACTGCATTTTATGGTTTAAGTGAGAAGAACATGATATTTAATAAACAAAGGTAACACACAAAGCGGTAAATAACGCCTCTTTGGACGTAATTTAAAATCTGAAACCTTTCAGATTTTTAAAATTTTTTTTAATATCCATTTAAAATTTTCTAAAACTTTAACCAACGATTTGAAAGCGAGTAATGGCAACACTATGTGGAAAAAAACATTTTTATCTCCAGCACGTGATACTGTGGATCAGAAATTCTAAAGATATGCTGTTTTTAAATATTTTGGGATATTGCTCTTAAACTGAATTTTATGGTTTAAGTGTGAAAAACATGCTATTTAATAAATAAAGGTAACACACAAAGCGTTAAAAAACGCCTTTTCGGGCGTAATATAAAATCTGAAAACTTTCAGAGTTTTTTTAATTATATTTATATTCCTGATTGTTTATGGAGTAAACGCTATGTCCAATCGTTTGCGGCTACTGACAGAACTGTTGGCAACGTTAAGCATTGGTGATGAATTTGTTAGCAGCCTTACTTCTAACATAATGTTGGTTTTGAATTAAAAATCGGTTAACAAAAATTCCATTATGTTGAATATTTTCAGATTTACATTCTTGAATGCGAGAAGACAAAAACCGGGGGAACATACCGCTTGGAAATTAAACGCTTGTTTTTTAAACATAACTGAAAAATACCACGAATAATCGGATAAAAATGGTATCTCTCAAGCTTACTTTTCTCTTTAATACGTTAATTGTTAATTATATAAATAAGAAAGGTACGTGTTTCGTTAGTCTGTTTATAAATTGGCAAAAGGCCGCCAAAAATTGCTAAAATTACTTCCAACTACTTGCTCATTAACTTAAATCTGTGAAGTTTATAGCATTTATTTATATAAATAGATTTTCTACAGACGGAACCAAATGTTTTCAGTTCGAATCCTAAAACGCTTTAGAATGCCTCGAATGTTGTTTAGAATAAACTCTAAAAGTGGTTAAGATCGCAGAATACTGGTAGTTCGACCTGTTTTGAATTCTAACTCAGCAGACTGGCTAGATGCATAGTTGCCTTTTGTGTTGCCACAAAGGTTGTTTGCCTAAGAGAAGGCTTGCCTTCCTGAAGCAACCTAGCCTTTTAAGAATAATAGTAAGAAAATTTTACTTAATATGAAATTTATTAACTAAATCGAAGTTTCTTTTTTAATAAATAATAAAACTAAAAGTATAGTTTTTAAAAATACACCTGCACTTATTACAAATATAAAATATAATTTTTGTAAATAAAGCATATATTTAACTCTTGTACCTAGTGGTTTGTTTTCTCTTCATGAAAAACAAATATTTTAGTAAAAGTTCTTGGTTATTGAAATTTCGCAGATGCCTTTTTAAATCAAACCAGTTATATAGAGGAGACTATTACTATAATAGTAAGCATACGTAAATGTTAGACATGTAGAATTAAATGCACTCCCAATAGATTAGAAAAGTCACACTAAAAGTGCTCATAAGGGAAGTGATAAAACTGCAGCAATTGCGTTTTTTTTAATAAATTCTAAGTGCACGTTGGTTTGTTTTTTGTCATTATGGCAAAGTCTCGAGGGCTATCTGGATAAGAGAAGGATGTCTTCGTGAAGGACCTTCTAAGGTAAACTGGCTCGTATACACGTTACACATGGGGAATATCACGAAAACGCCATGCAGCCAGCCCATCCGTGGTTCTCGAACCTTGGACTGAACTACCAGAGTTCACAGACTTTACCCCGAATGCAAGCTAAATCACCATCGGAACACGCGCATCCAAGTAGGCATATTAGGAATCGTCGAGCCTACATAACTGCACATCTTCGCGACTTCACACCAAACTTCACGAAAGCATTTCGACTCGCCATTCACTGAGTGCTCCCTTGATGCTCATGCACTATAGGTTTACTAATATCTGCGGTCTTCCATATAACAGTCAGCATAAGTCACGACGAAATGAAGAAACTCAGTCCTCCAAAATCTGAGAAAAAACATAGAATTCTAAAAATTCTAATTTCAAGAAAGCGAGAAGATCCGTGTTTTCGAAAGGGCAGTCGTTTTGTTATGAAAGTGATTACGACTTATGCGTTTCAAGGATTAGAATGCTCTAACCTTTTTCATTCCAGTTGGTTAGGTTAGGTTATTCAATTACGGCAAAGCACACGAGGGCTATCTGCCTAAAGGGAGGGATGCCTTCGTGGAGGACTTTCTAAGGGAAACTGGCGGCTCGTATACACGTTACACATGGGGAAAACCACGAAAACGCCCATGCAGCCAGCCCGTTCGCGGGATTCGAACCTCGGACCGAACTACCAGTGTTCAGCGTCTTTACCACTCGGCCG
>KK118777.1:189892-215971 GCA_000611955.2 Stegodyphus mimosarum | reverse complement strand
CAAGCAACGGCTGAGCGATAAAGTCGTTGAACACTGGTAGTTCGGTCAGAGGTTCGAATTCTGCAAACCGGCTGGCTGCATGGGCGTTTTCGTGCTTTTATCCATGTGTAACGTGTATACGAGCGAGTTTTCCTTAGAAAGTCCACCACGAAGGCATTCCTCCCATAAGGCAGATAGTCCTCGAGTGCTTTGCCACAATCTAATAAAGCCAAAACCAATCCAGTTTCAAGAACAAGACTTAATTAAACACTTATGTTAAAGTGTAAGTGTTATATAGAATGTGTGTTTGCTCATATACTTTATTTATAGCATCAAATTGTTTTTAAGGTCCTTTCCCGGTTTCTCGGGAAGCTAAGTTCAATTTTGGAGTTATTCTCACCAGTGCACAAGAAATTCAATTCCTTCATAATATTTCATCTATCCACGGTCGTTTAAAAATAAACCAATATAAAGTTTAAAAATAAACTTACGAGAAGACTGAATTAAGTTTCCAGCTCAGTGTTGAGTTTGCAGATTCGAAGCTTCGATTTCGTAGCTAACGTCACGATCATTTTTTAGATTACAACAGCGGGATGAGCTCTAGGTTGAAAGAAAATTTAAAGTGTTTTATATGCAAAAAAAAAAAAGTTACATTTCTACAATCTATAGTCGGGAATCACGTTCTTTTTTCCTATGCAATTTATTTTAAAAGCGCCATAAGGTCCTCAACACACATTAGAAAATAATCCTTTGGCCGTGTGATATAATTTGGAAATCTCATCGAATTTTTAGGTTTTTCACAATATTGAAATCGATTTTGCTTTCTAACTTTAAATAAAACATGAAAGCCTTCTTTGCACTTGCCGATATTTCTCTCTCAAAATGATGTAAAGCACTGACCACTCACGATTCCAGATTTTCAATAGTCAAGAATTAGAAACCAGAAATAAGACTAATTCTAAAATGTCTTAGAATGTTCTCAAATCTTCCGAATTCTTCAAGTAAAAATAAGAAAAAGAATTTAAAAGAAAAAAATGTTATTTTATATATTTAGTTATTAATTAAAGTAAAACTTAATCTTCACTTAACAGAAGACAAATTTAAGGGTACAATTAAAAAGTGCCTATTTATTTAAATGAAATTTAAAATGTCTATTTATTTAAACGAAATTATAAATGAGACTAAGGAAAAGAAGTTCATAATAAGAACTCTTAAATCTTGAGATCCCATTTCTCAGCATCCAATTCTCTTCAGAAGAATACGGAATGTAACAGCGAATGATATTTATGATTCAGGTACCTTGAAATCGATTAAGTCTATCTCTTCTTAACTGAATATTCCAGCGGACGTTGATAAAACTATATTTCTTTAGCTTGGTATTCGAACGATTCAAATGACCAATAAAAATTAGAGTTGTTGAATCTCGAGTCTTTTCCAAGATTCCGATGATTAGATGACTTCAATGTCTCTTAATTATTAGAAAACTATTGTTATTACTTAATTCTAATTATCATAAATACTTAATTTAAAAATTTGATATGGACACTAAATGACTTTTTTATACGGCCTATTAAATTAGACACACTCTTTTTTAATCATTCAAACTTATTTCCTCGAATAATCCTAACTTTAATAGAAGTTGAAATTAACATCAAAAATTACAAAATTTTGAAATTAGATATGCTTCTCAATTTTCGTTGCACAGGAATCAAAACTTCTTCTAATTTTATTTTTTATAACGAGTATAAACTTTCCCAAATATAAGTAACCGTGAAACGGCACTGAAAGTTAGATTTCGTTTTTAGTCAAAAATTAATTTTCTTTTAACTTTGACAATGCTATAAATGATCATTTTCGCGATTTAATTAAAATTAATTAAATTAACACCTCTGTAACTGAAAGTATATGACTATGACGAACGATCGCGAAAAGCCCGGGTGAAGCTATTTAAGCCGGATTAGGGAGTGGGTTATATGTACACTACCAGGTATTACTTTTGGTTCTGCCAATTACAATAAAAATGGAGGTGCTCAAGTAAATTTATAGTAGCCTTATATAAAAATTCCAACGTTCTAAGGCTAATCGTATTTCAGTTTAAGAATACACATACGTACACATAGACAGGCAGACATCACGAAAAAACTCTCGGTTAGGATAGATTTTAAGGTACCTCTTGTATTATGGGGTAGTTGTTGTTTCATTTATCGTCAACATGTTTTTCCTTTTTTATGTTATTTTATTATTTGGTTTAAAATGTAGTTTATTGAGATTATGTATTTTTTGTTTGCCTGTACTGTAGAATTGTGTACTCCTTTGACTTTTTAAGTGAAAATATATCGATGTGTACATGGACAAACTCAAGGGAGTGCGTAAGGCATACTTTGTGCAATTCTCTGATGTTTTTTCAAGTGAAAATAGATCTATGTGTACATGGATAAAATCAAAGGAGTGCGCAATGCCATTTTTGTGCAATTCTCTGATATTTTTTTAAGTAAAAATAGGTCGATTTGTACATGGATACCGAGTTTGTGCAATTCTTTGTCTTGTTATTTTGGCTTTGTGTAGCGGCGATTTTTGGCGCAAAGATTGCCGCTACGCAATCCAAAATAAGAAGTCAAAGAATTGCATAAACTCGGTATCCATGTACCGCCAAAAATCACAAAGTTTCGCAAAGGGATACCCTAAAGTATATTTCTACCAAACTCTCTTTTGAACGCACTTTAAATCCGTTTTGGAAGAAACAGTCCTTTATTTTCCTCGTGCATACAGACCTCACACAGAAGAATCGTCCACAGGAATGCTGGATGGATAATTCAATGGATAATTCTTGTTGAAATATGATATCCAACATTTTTCGCTATTACAATAGTTAAGAGAAAATAAGTTTTTTTATAGTTGATGACAGTATGAAATAGTTTTATAAACTGTTACTAAGACGTAACATGTCATTAGTTTAAATAGCTGTAACAGTCTAAAACAAAAATGAAGTTTTTTTCTAGCATTTTCTTTCAATTTTTTTTAAGACAGAAATGAAATCGAAACAACTGTATTACAGATTTTATTGTTTTAATTATTAAGCGCGTTTAAATTAATGCATTTATTTTTAATTCGTAGACTACTTAAATTAGAACCTACCACACCCTTTCTTTCTTCCGCTAAAAAACTCGAAGCTCATAATATCAGCCATTTTAGCTCCACTTCAAAAGAAAACCAAAGCCTATCGATCTCTTAACAACTCCCTCAATAAACAGTTTTTTCGTTTGGATTCCTCTTCATGACTATAGCCCTGATACACGGGAAATATCTCCTTTTATCACTGCTAGTGCCATAATAGAATATTTTGCAGTTTGTATTTCACGCACCTTCAGAGAAATATATATTTTACCACACAGTGAAATAGTGAAAGTGAATGCCAAAGATTTATCCAACCACATGCTGAATATTTTATCATTACCATGGACTTAAAACGAGAATTAAGAAGTAAAATCGACTGGAAAATTTCCTGCTCAAGTTGTTTTGCTTTAATCTTTACCTCGGATGTAAACATTTATGTGCATTATTATTTTATGTATTTCATTACTCACTGCTCTATAAGAACTTTAGCAGTACGTGTCCCACTAGAAAAAGGGTTTTATTTGAAACAAGTCCAAGAAATTTTAATTTAAATGATATACTTATATATGAATTCTAGAATAGAAAAAAATGTAATTCTCTAGCAAATTTGAAAATACCTACGGATACTTTCGGAAAATCCCGTCGATCACAAGAGACGGTGCCAAACCAAAAAAACCCATTTATTAAATTCAAGAAAAAAAGTTCTGTATTTATTCCAAATTTCCAATTTCCAACTTCCAAATTTGTTATATTATCATTTATTTATATTTAATTTTTCATTACAAATTGCCATTATTTTTCCCATAATATCGTCACATTGTTCCCATTAACACATTTTTTGACGCCGGTAAGATTCCATATCTTTGGAAATATTCAACAGCATGCTCTTCTGCAGTAGGCAGGTCCAAAATTTTAATCATTTCTTTTTAAGAAAATGCGTGATAGAGGGAAAAAAGGAATCTTTACTCAAGAATAATAACTAACACGTGTAATCAAGGTTAGACCAAACACAGCGTGTTTGAAGAAGACGTTCCCATTTTTGGCGAAAAATCGCGTAGTTTGATGTCTTTTCTTTTAATAGGCAAAAATGGTCGACGGGATTTTACGTAAGTACCTATTTATGCATTGCTACATGAAATACTTCGAAATGCCTTTTAAAATTATCCAATATTCCATGAATTTTGTCTTATTTTTAAATATATTGTGCTAAATAAAAACTATACTGTAATAAGTTACTCGAGGCTTACACTGAGGATTATAACTATAATTGGATATATAACTGATATATAACATAACTATATATAACTGAGGATTATAACTATAACCAATTAACTATAATTGGACACATATTGTTGTCTATAATAAACAGTTATTATTCTTTTTGATATTCGAACGCAAAAAAGTACTTTTCCGCACTGAAGCTAAAAAAAAATTAATTTTGTTGTAAAAAGAAACTTTTTTTGGCAGAAAGATGAATTTTAGAAGTTCGTTTGATTTCAATTTTCAAAAGATGAGTTTTTAAAAGAATGTTTGGAAGCTGTTTGAAAAGATCTTGTGCGTGATAAAATAAGTTATTTTAAGTTACTAACATTTCAAATTACTGACATTTACATTACGTTTTACGAGTTATTGTCATTTCAGATGAAATTGGCGCAAATTTGCGCGACACTTCAAATACTTCTCTTTGGCATCTGACAAACGTACAGGCATTCTGGACTCTCTTCAGTTTGCAGTATTCGTTCGCCGAATAAATGAATAATTTAAATGAATCACATTTAGCGACAAATTTATAAGATACCTGAAATTCCGTTAATTTTTAACACTGAATATCGTTAATACTGTTCTTCGCAGATATAATATATACATAAAAAAAGTACATGGCAATTTGCCATTTCTAAGATCTTTTACACAACAAAATAAAAGTTCCTCATAGAAAATGGAGAATTTAATAATTAAAAGCATAGTAGAAAGCACCTTTTAAATAGCTAACAGTTTTTAACATTCGCTTTAGCTAATTATCTTAGTGAAACAGTTTACAATTTTACATATAATCAATTACAAATATAAAGGCATTAATGTTTAAATATCATTTTTGCATATTATAATTTTAAGTTTTATCAGTTTAGAATTGTGTTTTAAAGAAAGTACTTTTTTCATATCATAAGCTATCGTAGTAACTATTAACAATTTTGTTTAAAGATGTTGCTTACAAATATACTTTTATAATGTTAAAAAGTTGTCCAATACTTCCGAAAGTTCATCCTTACAAAGAGTAATCGCTTGTTAAAGAGCCACATGCCAAAGGTACAAATTTTGGCGTTATCTCGAAGCAAAAGCTTGATAAGTTACTGAATTATATCAGGATTCGTAAGCAGTTGAAATAGAAAGCGTTTCTATTTCATTCGCATCTTTTGAAAGAGTTACAATAAATTTACCTCATATGATATACTAACCTTTTAATAAAATAGTTAAAATATATATATATTTATAATTAATCGGTAATATAGCTTTACAATAACTAATAGAGTATTTAATTAAAAATAACATTTTGTATCTAATTTTCTGTTTTTGGTATAAATTCGATCCGCAATATTCGCAATTTCAAGTAACTGTTGTTAACCATATAAATTTCTTTTACTCTATAACTATTAATTCTAATTTATTTTCAGTAGAGGGTTATTATTACTGAAATTTATATAGAAAGCAAAAATTCTGTCTGGCTGCGACAAAACTTACTTTTTCGTTACAAATGCGACATCCAGAGAAAAGTTTTCTCAACTTACCTTGCTCAAATCTTTCCGACGTCCAAGTGCATCATAAACTGTATCTGCGAGTAGAACATTAACGGCACCAATAAGAATCAAACTCAAGGAAACCCACTGCAAAGGAAATCCCATGGCTCTTACCTCACAATAAAAAATATTTGAACGTAGGTTTAAAATCGTAGAGAAGGGATGAGCGGAAGATTTTAAAAACGTGAACTGCTAGCAGTAATGTTATCTTAAAATAAATCACAACATTTTCAACATCATTTCCAATCTCGCTTACGGCTTGGCGCACTTTATTCGTAATCCCGAGTAACTTCACGGCGGGAAATTTTGTTTAAATAAACTCTTCCCGAAGAGAAGTGTTCCGCACAGGTGTTCGAATATTCTTTTTCGCTAATGTTGTTGTTACTCTATGACGCAACCACATGCATACTCCCTCGCTTTCCGAGAGACTGGTACCTTTCTTATTGGGAATTCGGGCGCCTCATTAGGGTTGCCGGAGAATCGAAATAGGCGCATAGTCGCCAAAAGAATCAATAGGCTAGCACGAATTTGGCGAAATTGTAGTTTTGAGTTTTATTTTTTCCAGAAACATTATATAAACGCCGCATTTTTTTATCGATATTTCCCTAGAACTATTTTCCATAACATCAGATGGTAGCATTTATCTTAGAGACTTTCTACAAAGATAAAGTTTATTTAGTGTGTTTCAAATGAGTAAATAGTGTACATAATTTTCGTATTTTTCAACTTTATTTCGTATATTTTACTTACCAGAGACTTTGTGTATCTGCATTTACCTTGACAAAGCTCCAAGACTATGAATCTATCAACGTCAGTACAGTAGTACTTGAACTATTTCGCCTGGCGGATTCCGCCTTACAACTTTTGAAACCAAAGCCTAAGCAAATAAAATCCAATGCAGCGGTAAAAGCAAAATCTTGCTATACGCCGCTTTACCAGTTAGAGATACCGATACCGATATCGATATTTCAAATTTCGAGGTAGAAAAATTAAAATAATCATTTGATAAATAATTACTTGAATTAGAAATAAGCTAAGAGTTATTTATAAACTACAGCAGAATAGACTAGAATTAGTCATATGGATAGAGAGAAGTAACATTCGAATAAACTGAAGAATAAAATTACAATAAACCGTTGACAGATCGTACTTTTAAATTTAAAAAATTTAATCCAGAAATGTAGTTTGGTATGTAGCTCCGAAACGTAATAATTTCGCTCTGATAACTTCAAATGTACAACCGTTAGTTTACCATTTTTATTATTATTATTATTATTATTTGAGACTGTATCGAAAAGAATCTTAAGAATATAAATCGAACTTGCATAAAATTACGTCGCTGTTATATTTTTGACCACAATGAAGTTATTTCTAAAAATAAATGCAAAAAGAATCATCTAGTTTAGTATGCTAAAGCACACCAGGGGTTTTCTGCCTAAGGGAAACTGGCTCGAATACACGTTACACATGAGGATAACCACGAAAACGCCAATGCAGTCAGCCCGTTCGCTTGGATTCGGAGCCAGGTCGAAACTACCAGTGTTCAGCGATTTTACCGCTCGGCCGCTACTGGGCCAAAACGAATGAGTTAGTTATTCTAATAATAGGAATGTTAGGGCATAGTTGTAATATTTTTGAGAAAATGTTATTACGTTTAAATGCAATAATGATTCCTTGATTATAACAGCTTTTATAGCATAACTGCGCATTCACCCTATGCACAAATTTATTTTCACACGTGTAATTTCTGTGAACAGAAGTAACATTAAAGATAACACAATGCGCTGCATTTGTAAATGTCATGAATTTTGTTTAGGTGTGGAATTTGATTCCACGTTAGAACATTTGTGATCCGAGAGACCAGGAAAAAAAAGATAAAAGTGTGACGTTGCGGATTTGATTTAACTCCGTTTTTATATTGAAATATTGAATTGATATTTCCGTTTTCCATTTGGATTACGTCAAAGAGAGGTAAGTGTTTTATCTTACATATTTTCCTGTATTATTAATTTAATGATGGGTGGGTTATTAATTAAGAACGAACTTTGAAATCTAATATAGCTGTTGACAGCATGTGGTTGTGAACTGTCCATAAGTTCATAAAAGTCAAGTTGAGAAACTTAAAATTTATTTCCTTTTACGCATAATAATGCCGCTTAAACGGGCAAAGAAGGGAATAAGGATTACAATTACCAATTGACTGTCGCTTTCGCTTGGCAGAGGACAAAAAAGACTCGGTGTGGACAGAGTGCATGCCCATCGCTTACTCAATAGTACGTGGCGCTGCAAACGTTAAGGCGGTACACATAGACAGAAATATTCTAACCGAGACGGAACAATAACGAAAGCTATATCTGATGTAGAAAAGAAAACTTGCGATAGATTTCAGCTAGAGCTTTTTGAAAATAAAAATTAAACGATGAGCGTTCAGGCATTTTTAATAAAATATTCATGTTAATTGATAAGAAGGACAGAGATAAATACGTTACTGAACAACTAACCGTTCAAGAGAACATTGATGCTCAATGGGTTCAAGTTAAACGACAAATATCAAAACTTAACGTTAAAGAAGCAAGAAATTTAAAGAATGAAAATACTTGTGCAGAAGGCTTACAGTTACGTAATTCAGACATCCTTTAATGAATGCGTGCAGGATTGGTTAGGCTTTCGAGACCTTTTCATGTCAAGTTTTCATATCAGCAATAACAAGACGAATGGAATAAATGCAGGTTATGCAGACATAAGAAAAATTTAGAAGTAAAAGAAGTTCTTAAGATCTAGGAAATTCAGTGGAATATGCTACGTAGAACTTACAATTCTACTAAAACTTTTTGTAAGAGCGAAGATCACATACCCACTTAAAGTTTTAGCATACTGCTGGCGTGTTTCCTTCGTTAGATTCAGTTTTTATGATGAATTGCTATACAATTAATTATATATAATTACCGTCCAAATTTTGTAGAGTACTTGATCTTCATTGTATCTCTTGTAGTAAATTTACGATTTATATGCTATGTCGTTCCAAAAATAAGCTTCGAATTGGAAAATTACATACATATTCCACTGAATTTCCTAGATCTGAAGAACTTCTTCCATTTCTAAATTTTCACTTTTTGTCTGCATAATCTGCATTTATTCCATTCGTCTTGTTATAACTGAGAGGCAAAATTCCAATTACGTGAAACATTTGGATAACTGAAGTTCATATGAATGTTGAAAAATGAGAACAAATCCGGCATTCTATCATAACTGGCTAATACTCTGAATAATAAAATTTTAAGAAAACATCAGTTTCATTCGCGTGAATAAAATAAGAATATTTTTCAAAAACATCCAAGAAATCTATCACAGTTGTCAAGATAAACGATCTACGTATATAATTTTAAGTATTTAAATAACTCATAAGCTGAATATAAACCAAAATGGTATCGAGAATTCATTGGCATATACCAATAGCAAAGTTAGAATAGTTTCGAAGTGTCTAAAAGGCTACTGAGAGAGCAATTTCAAAACGTTTGCGAAAAGTTAACGACCTCACAAATATGTGAAGTTTGTGTAACATGACATTACTTAAAAATTTTCTATCGAAATTTTATTTCTGATATAGGAAAATACACATTAAAGAATTAAATGTGAGTATTCATGTACATGTTTGTAAAGAAACCTATATATAAATTTTTAGGAAAATTTTGAACATTTTCCATTTTGGTAATAATATTGGTTAAGTCTGGAAAATTTTCTGTACAGAATATATGCGATTACGAAATTTTTTGGAAAAGCGGAAAGTTAATAATCATTTCAATACTTCACTAGAAATCAAGCGTTACAGATAAACAACGATTTGAAAATTAACCAATCGTACAATGAAGTACATATTTAAAGTATTTTGCTAAACTTCTCACTTTAAATTGTAATGTTACTGAAGCTGAATCTTCGAAACATTCAACAAATTTAATAAATGAACTACCAATGACTATGAAATGTGATTCCAAGTACATAAAATACAATGTAAATATAGGACTTAAAGAAAATACACAAAAATTCAGTGACTTGCAGCTATAAAAAACATAAAAACGAGTAATAATTTCTACGTGATCAAGATGTTACGGAAGAGAAATTTTTTCTCAAACCATGTTTTTGAAAATATGATGATATTAGTTACGTTTAAGACTCGAGCTTCAAAATTTAGTTGCGATGTAATGAAAACAGTCTTAAAGGTTTAAATGAAGGTATTCATGTAAGTGTTTTAAAATAAATGCATAGAATTTCAGAAAGTATTCATATGCTTTTCAAATTCGTCTCTAAGTTATTTTCTGACTCGAGCATGTGCGAGATACGAAATACAACTGGAAGCAAAAAATTGTAATCTGATTGTCTGAATACATAATGCTAACCTTTTATGTAAATATGAAGGTTAAAGAAGAATTCTAGGAATAAAATGAAAAGAAATATACGGTTTTTTTCATTGATTTAGGTTGAGAAAGTTTCAGTCTTTTTTAATATTTAGGCAGAAAACTTTTTTCTGTGCAAAAAGTTGTGTTCTGCTTTTAAAAGGAAGAAAAAAACTTCGGTAAAACTGCATATTAAGGGCCAGTTTGGCGCATTTTCGAAAAGTCGCCAAATCGGTTATTTTCGCGCGCTTTAGAAAATCACTAACTCATCATATCGCCATATTAGATGGCTGCGAATTTGAATGAATCCTGTAAACATGCAAAAATATCTAAACAACCTGTAAACATGAAAATATTTATTATTTAAAACAGAAGTTCAAGAAAAACAACGATAAAGTATTTGAAAGTTAATAACTATGTATTTTATGGCATCAACAATATTAAAACTTTTCATAATATATACCATTTTTAGGACAGTAGAAAAACGGAGTGAAACGTTTTAGCACGAAATTTAAGAAATTGTAATAAGCAGTAAATGAGCAATAAATGATCAGAAAGCATTGATTCATATTTAATTTAAAACTTTAAAAAAATGCAGAAGGAAAAAAAGATAAAATTCAAAATTTCGATCTACTGAAACATGACCAATAGTATAGTTAAAAAAAAAAGTGGTTAAACAATTTTAATTAGGTAATTTATATTTTTACAAAAAACTTTTATTTATAATAAATAGTAGAAACTCGCATTTGTTTATATTCACTCTAAAATGTAACAATACAATGGAGATGAAATTCAAAATGGCACGCTCATTCAACACCGACTCTACGGCTCATTTCAACCATGTGCTTAACACATATAATGGACACACACCCTCCATTCACACAAATCTGTCGCATCTTTCATTTCAAGTAATTTCATACTATTTTTACACTTAGGACATTCGTACATATTCGCAATCAAACCATAATTCATGCACCATTCTATCACACATCATTCGCCCTTATCTTGCAACCGAATCAAATAAGTAAAATCCACACGCCTTTTCTTCTTTCTTTCGACGTCAGCCATTTTGCTCACACAATTTACTAGAAGCACAGTGAAATGATGAAAATTCAAAAAGCCCGGTTAAATGCTATAAACTTTAACTTAAATCCTAACGATTTTAATAACGCCAAGAGGTTACCAGATTTGGCGCGATTTCGCTTCATTTGGCGATTGGCCCGTAATCTAATGTCTAGCCAAAACTTCCAACAAACTTAATTTTACATTTTTCCTAGGCAGAAAAGTTTTATTCACATTTTTCTAAGGCAAAAAATGTTCACTACAGTTTCCGTTAAGACTCAAATGAAACAGTATGGTTTTTTGAGTTGAAAAAAGTTTTCACTTTATTTTTTTTTAAATCGAAAAATCTTCACTTTTATTTAGTCTCTGAGAAAACACATGTTAATTTTAAAATGTAATTAGAAAAATTACTCTCTGAGTTTATAAAGTCAAAAAAAAATTTGATTTTTTTAGGTCGAAAAAGTTTCACTTTAAGTTTTTAGAAAGAAAAATCTCCACTTTTATTTTGCCTATGGGAAAACCTATGTTAAATTAAAATGTTAGGGGGAAAAGTTACCCTTTGATTTTGAAAACTCCAAAAAAAATTCATTTAGATTTTTTTAAGTCGAAAAAGTTTCACTTTAATTTTTTTAGAGAGAAAAATCTCTACATTTATTTTGTCTATGGGAAAACCCATGTTAAATTCAAATGTAAGGGGAAAAATTTACACTTTGTTTTTAAAAAGTCGAAAAAATTTCATTTAGACTTTTTTAGGTTGAAAAGGTTTCACTTTAATTTTTTAGGGAGAAACATTTAACGTACTTGGTTGGAATGCGCTTTAGCCCACTGCTTGGCGGCGATTGTTTTTCAATGAGCAATAAACGCGCCAACATGGCTGACTGGGTATTTTGAAGCTACGGAAACATTGCCTACGTTGTGCAATTCGCTGATGTTTTTTTTAAGTTAAAACGGAACGCTGTGCACATGGCATTTTCTTGTAATTTATTTTCGTTATTTTAGCTTATTTTGTTCATTTGTGCACGTTGCCTACATTGTGCAATTCGCTGAATTTTTTTTTAAGTTAAAACGGAACGGTGTGTACATGGTATCGTTTGTAATTTTAATGCCCTTTTAAAAAAAATTCCTTCTTTCTGGGATGCCATTTTGGTTACGTTTTCGCGGAGCGTGTTGGGAAGGTTATGTAACGCATAAAATGTGTAAGTATTACAACATAAAATGTAAATAATTAATTTAAAGGTAACTGACGAATATTTTAATGATCGTAATGTTCGTTTTGCATATTATTTTATTATATTTTTGTGGCAATAGTTTCCATAGTAATTTATGGTTTAGAATTGTATGTTTTGTTTACAATAGGTTTTCGCGGAGCGTGTCGGGAAGGTTGCAATGAATTGCAAAGACGTTTCGCAGAAACGCGCCGAATTGGCGATTTTCAAAAAATCGCCAAGCAGTGCCGTAAACCGCATTTTCACCAAAAATTCCTTCTTTCTTCGATGCCATTTTGGTTACGTTTTCGCGGAGCGTGTCGGGAAGGTTATGTAACAGCATAAAATGTGTAAGTATTACAACATAAAATGTAAATAATTGATTTAAACCTAACTGACAAATATTTTAATGATCATAATGTTTGTTTTGCATATTATTGCATTATCTTTTTGTGGCAACAGTTTCCATACTAATTTATGCTTTAGAAATCTATGTTTTTGTTTACAATAGGTTTTCGCGGAGCGTGTCGGGAAGGTTGCAATTGCAAAGACGTTTCGCAGAAACGCGCCGAATTGGCGATTTTCAAAACATCGCCAAGCAGTGGGCTAAAGCGCATTTTCACCACGTACTTTTTCTCCCAAGATGAAAAAGATTTCTTATTGGTTACTGTATATTCCATTTTCGTTCTAACCGTTTTGCGTTTGAGTTGTAATATTTCTGAAGCTGAATCTTCAGAAACAGAAATCTCTCTAATTTGTCAAGTTCCGCTTTAGTGTAGAATACTGGCTTCAAATGGGAGATTTTACTATAAGTAAATGCATTATAGATAAGAAATAAGATTAAAAATACTTCATTATTTTTCATGCCCGGCTCGTGAAACTAGTTAAGGTTCTTACCCCTGACTTATCCCATTCGGGACATTTTCAGAAAAAAATATTCATTCCTCGTTCATGTTTTGCATACTCATATAGTAATATTGTTGGAAATGTGACATTTTTTCTTTCCATGTTATATTTCACTATTCCTCTTTGGCTTGGGAAGAAGTTTTTCCATCGATATTGCATACCTCTCCTATACGTCTGCGACTGTTCTAATAAATTACATTACCAACTAGTGTAAATAATATCCGTAGAAATATAGGTTGTCTTGAATGCGTGATTTATCTGTAAACGAAAAACACAGCCCATGTGCTAATTAGGGCCTTAGAATGCCCTCGACGAATGCATCTTTTCTTAGTCCTTTACATGCTTCTCTGTTGTTATCAATTAGGTTCATTCCGTTCCTATCTTATCTGAAATTCGTGAAACATTTCTGTTTGAATATTTGCATTTGAAATTTTTTAACTGAATTCATAGTATGTGGTTCTAAGAATACAGCCGGTGTGGTCTTTTTAAAATTAACTCTTACTAAAATGTACTAAAAGTTCATTTAAGTTACCGATCATTTCAACTTTCTTGAAAGCTGAAAAAATTTTTTTTAACTCAAAGATGTTTCGCTTTACGTATCTAAGATGTAAAAGAATGTTTTCTTTATATTCATTAAAAAGATCAAAATGTTTCACCTCAGTTTTCTAAGATTAAACTTTAAATATTTAAGACAGGATTTTTTTCCTTTAGGTAATTTATTTGCTTTGTGAAAATAAATAGAAAATATATTTTATTGATTTCATTGCCTGAATACCATTCTTAAGCTGCAACTCTTTTTTACTTAAAAATACGGAGCACCCATTTTACACAAATGAGAGTATATGCAGTTTGCAGATAAATAGAAAATAAAATAAGGCTCATATATACTAGAAATTGAACTTCACAATGTAATATTTTTGCAGGAAATAGTTTCAAAAAGGAAATCACTTGATGATTATCCATATGAATCAAATACTTTTCTTGGTAAATAATTATCCGGTGCACGTTGACGCGGACTTCATTCAAAACGAAAGCTGTTTATTCTCATCATAATATTTCAAAGGTACTTGTAGTTCTTAAAAGTATATTTCAGTATTTCTTTATAGAAATAATAACTTTTCAATACAAAATTACAGCCAAATAATATTTCATTTTCTTATAATTGTACGAGAACTGTAATTTAATTAACGTTGCCTTTTCCGATACGAAAACTCCAAAGATTATCTAATTCATTCAAATTTTCCTACATTACACACTGCTTTAGTATATAATATCCATCTTAGAACTATTTTCTTAACCTAATATTAGGAACTAAATATGAAGTACGCATGTTCTACTGCAAAATATTTGCTATTTTACTCAAATGAAGATAGAAACTTTACCGAATTTAAGTTATTTACACAAAATTCCCAACAAGTTTTAGAAAAATATGCAATAGAAAGTAATTATATTTACCTAAAGAACGAGTCTTAACAGATTCTTATCGGTTTCAGATTGAGTACGAGTGGGAAAAACTGAAGCTCCCTTTATGTGTATACACACAAAACTCATGAACAATTTCATAGTACAATCAGCACTCTAGATACACTTAATACTGATTCAACATAATGTTAACATTAACTTTCAGTTAGAATTTTCGAAAGATAAGCATAATTATGCTACATATTATTAGTTCCATGCGCTATTGGGAGAAAATGCAATGAAATATTCAATACCCATATACACGCTGAGTTCTGCGCATGCCGCATCCATGTAAACTGGTGGGCTTTGTGTGCTCTGAATAAAAGTGCTTATTTTGTGGTAAATATTGTGCTTTCTTATTGGAATGTGTGTTTTTATGATTTATTGGAAGCTCCGATATGTTAAGTTAAATATGTGTCAAGTTAAATTGGATTATAAACAAGATTTATTGAAGAAATAGCATGTTTAAGATTCAAGCTTGAAGATCGGCTCATTAGCATACGATAAGTACTTTTTGACTTATTTCTATTTACATATTATAGATATACTGAATTTGTATATATTGCATGATTCTATAGTGTTTTATTTGTCTACATCCCAATTTCCGTTGTGTTAACTATTATAGTTTTGGAGAAATTACAATTTTAATCTTCGAATAGGAGTTAGCGCGGCGGAGAAATGTTTACAGTTGACTTCCGCGCGCTCCGTACTGGTGAGTCTTTCTGCCCGCCGGCCGATTTGATGAATTATGCCCAGTTCTTCTTCTTTACTTCAAATCGTTTGGAATTTTACTAGTTTTGAATGTATTTTAGCTTTTTAAAGGTTTTTTTGGAATTTTAAAGTGATAATAAATATTTTGAACAATTATGTGATTTGGTCTTTTGCCCGGTGGAGACTATATTATTATATGATTTATTTTATGAACTTTTTAAAGATTTTATGGATGATTTTATACTTAGAATTTGATTTTATTGAAGATTTTACTGAACAGTTTGGGTTTTAGATCAACTTATTTTAGATTCAAAGAACTTTAAAGTTTAAATGTATTGTGGTTACTTTTTATATATGTGTTAATTGTAGTACTGTCCCAAAGCCGACGGGAATGTCTCAACAGGATAAAATGCCGTCTAATAATGAAATATCGTTGTCGGATACGATTGTAGATTATAGAAAAGATTATATTGAATGTGATATTTTTATTTATTTTATATTTATTTATTTAATTTGATGTTTTTAAGCTCTTGTTCTTAGAATATACATCTTTTTTTTTTGTATTTTTTTTAATATGTGCTTAAGACTGAGAACGTTTCCTGATGTGTGGAAAATTGGAAGAGTGATATTGATACCTAAAAGTAATGGTGGTTTTCGCCCTATTAGCTTGTTGAAAATACATGCTAAAATTTTGGATAAACTGATAATCGGGAGACTGATGCACATAATAAACGAAAGAGAATTGTTTAATAACAATGAATATGGTTTTAGAGTGGGTCGTTCAACTGAACTAGCTTTGTATAGAGTCGTTAAAACTATTAGAGAATTGCGTGTTGATAAACACGTAGCACTGGTCTTCTTCGATGTCCAGGGGGCCTTTGATTCCATAGTTTGGTCTTCCCTCCTTTCTGTGTTAAGAGGACTTGGAATTACAAGAGATTCATTTGAGACTATTAAAGATTATTTGAGTAACAGAGTAATATATTTAAAAAGTAGAACTGAAAAAATTGAATTAAAATATGAGATGAATCGTGGTTGTCCCCAAGGCTCCTGCAGTGCTCCTCTGTTCTGGAACCTTATTATTGACTCATTGCTTAAAAAAGAAGTACAGGGATCTGACATGGTTTGTTTTGCCGATGATATATTGGTTTTAATTTACGCGGAATCATTAGAGAAAATGGAACGGATATTTGAGGATGTTGAAAAGAATCTATTAGAATGGAGTAATAGAGAACATATATGTTTTGGGATTGAAAAGACATTTGGCATATTCTACCCCAAAGGAGGAAAAACAACAATACGTGCTCCCCAATTTAAATTTAAAGGTAAGAGAATTAAATTTCAAGATACTTTAAAATATTCGGGGGTAGAATTGGATAACAAACTTAACTTTATACAGCATTTTAAAAATATACATAGAGATTCTGAGAGAATTTTAAGTTTTTACCAATCATGTTTTTACTCCGAAGTTTTGAGTAGGAAGTATTGTAAAAGATATTTATTTACATGTGATACGGCCTAAAATTTATTATGGAATTGGAGCATGGGGTTGCCGGGCAGAGAAGCTGGTCAGATAGCAGCTGGCAGGGTATCAAGTCTGATTTGGATAAAGAAGAATTTATTAAATAATCATATTATACATATTTATTCGGATGCGCTGTCGGTGCTCCAGTCACTTCATAATTCTCGGCATATGAATGAACTTAAGTGTCAGATTTTTGAATTATATAAAGAACTAGCACGGAAACATTCCATGAGATTGCATTGGATAGAAGCTCATTGTGGTATTTATGGAAATGAAAGGGCGCACGCCTTAGCTAAAGAAGCTGCCACGGGGGATGGAGTGGATGTGTGGGATTTGCCGGGTTCAAGAAAGGTATTTCGGTTATGGAAAAAAAAATGTTAGATAAAGGTCAGAGGAATGGAGAAATTCTGAAAAAAGGAAAAATTACTTAGAAAATATGTAAATTAAGAAACAAATGAGGATAATGAACAATATTGACCTAAATCAACTTATTACAGGTCATGGGAGATTTCCCGCATATCTTGACCGATTTCACCTCCAAGAAAATTATAATTGTAAATTCTGTAATGTGTTGGGTAGCCCTGAACATTTTGTTGAGGACTGTACACTTACCGAGTGGGTGAGGATCAAACATGGGAGAATAAATTTGAAAAATGTGAATAAGAATTTTGGAAAGAGCATTGGATTTGCTGAAGATATTATGTTTACAATGAATGGAAAAAGAGACTTAATTGGCATTCCAGACTGATTGTGTGAACTGTGTGTTTTGGGTTTGTGTTTTTATGGTTCTGTGATGTGTTTTTCCTAAGTTTTAACAGTTTTTATTTTTATTTTTTTCTATTTATTAATTTTAGTTTTAGGTCTGGCGCATATTGAGTGAAATTGCACCGGTCGTTTGTTTAGTTTCCTTTGTTTTCGTTATACTAACATTTATGTTACTCGGGGCTCGGAGTTTGTTTTTCCGGGGCTTATTCTTTGTTTTAATTAGTTGTGTTTGGTTTGGTGGAGCGCGGCTGGGCCGCTGGATGTTGTTGTTTGTGGTTGGAATTGCCAGTTCCTATTTTGAGCATAAGGTCGACCTTTGGTCGACCAGGTGGCTGGGGTCTTTGGCTGAAACAAACCCATATACACGCTAAGAAAATCTGACTCATTAGGAGCACTTAACTTTTGCATAATTTTCGATGAAATGTAAAATCTTGTAATCCGTCATTACAAAACCTGAGTAGGAGTAAAAACAAATTCCTTAAACAAAAAATTTCTTAACGCAAAAGAAAACAGAAACAAATATAATAATTTTAAAACCTGATATTTTTTTCCTTTCAAAAAGTACTATTCAAAAAATCTTAAAACAAATCAATTTCTTCACCTACGTACAAACTTTGAACATTAGTCAGTACATCATTTACATTAATAACATCAAAAATGTCATGAGTAACAATTAGTTTACTAAACTTTATATTGCTTTCATTTTGAAGAATAAAGTCCTTTGCTATGTCAGTCCAATTAACTGTAAACAAAGCTTGGTCAAAATAATTTTCTCGCTTTTCCGCACGGCTTGTTGATAAGCATTCATGTCCTAGCTGATTGTTATAACTTACTTGGCAACAAAACACACAAAAAGCTGTAATTTGTTAGAAATAAATTTTTCAATACGCTTACACAAAGATTCATGCAGTTCACGAAATCCATTTGGACGGTCAGGATCACCAGCATATTCACGTTCAAAATCTATATCACCAACCAACTGCTTTCTCACGAAATAGTTAAGAGTTTCTTTCCTGACGGCACATATTTCGCTATATTTTGAGTCAAGTAGATGGTCTTTCCTCAACAGAACATGTTCCGGTACGAATTCCAGTCTAAAATCTTTTCTTTGAAACAATCTTTGTAATGATATAATCTTTCACTGTTGATATTTTGTTTCGAAACACACACACTTTCTTTGCAATCGAAACACTGTCAGAACTTTCAAAGAAAGCAAATGTATTTGCATGAGCGCAAAATTCTTTCCATATTAGTGGAGACAGCGAAACTCCATCTTTGGGTAGGATGTAACAGATCATTCTCATCAGTCACATATTTCCACACGTGAACACGAGTCAAACCTAAGAAACACGATGCAGTTACAAAAGTATCCTCTTCGAGATGAAACATATTCTTTGGCAAAGAATTAAGCTTCAGCAAAGTTGCGTCATTTGAAGCACAGCGAAACATTTTTGACGATAAACATGAATTGGCATGCCGACTCAGCCGGTCATCCTGGCGTATCTCATCTTCTAAACGTGCTTTCTTGCGTACACGGATTTAGGGTTACGGAATTTATTGTACCACCGTAATAATTAAAGTCCATTTTATCACACGAAAGCTTCAGTTGTGGAAGTAAAAATTTTCTGAACGTCAAACTTATTCGAGTAGTCTTCACTTCGGGCTGGGCCGTCACCATCGAGATAGATCTCGATGGTGACGGCTGGGCTGGGATACTGTGTTTCCAGACTACATTCGTCCTACATTCCAGACTACATAGAAGCGATCCGTGTTCCAGACTCAGAATGTGAGTCGTATAATTCTACCTCGTAAAATGCATCTCTGGCGATGAACCGTAACTCAGTGTGAGAATGCAGCACGAAGGGTCTATCACGCTTTCAGCGTCTTTGTGCTCGGAGATCTTGGCTTCTCCGTCAGGGTATTTGTTGAGCAGAACGTAATTATATTTTTCGTATGTGAGTATTTCAACTTTATTTTTAATTTGCAGCAGCGTAGGAATTCATGGCTGGGCGGCGACTGACGTCCTCGAAAAACTTGTGAGTCCAATCATCATCCCCGAAGGCGCAGCAAAGTCGAGCTGGAACGTATTGCCGTCCGTAAATGTTCAGGTTTAAAGGCTGGAAGAAATAAGCGCACAATTCCGTAAAGATGGAATCTTTTTTTTCTTTGTTGTGAAAATCTTTAAAATAGTACAGTAGTAACTGATCGTCAAGTTTTTCAATCATAGTGAGTATGGTAAGAGTGACTGCCTCGAAGTACAATCGTCTTGGTTCAAACAGGAAGAGCGAAAGCAGGAGTGAAGCAAATAACACAGACAGAAATGATGAAAAAGGGCCCAGAGTCTTTCTATATAGGCCTTGGTCAGGATCCACGAGAACCAATCAGAATGCGCTATGGGTAAGAGTACTGCTCTCTAGCGGCCGTTGCTGAACTAAATAGAATGTTCTACAAAGTTCTAGCATGTATCTGCATGTAGCAATCGAGTTGCGGATTTAGTATGATATCAAAGCAGTGCGTCAATAGATAAACGTGTACATGAAACCGGATTACAGTATAAATAGGATGAAACATGCGGCTGGCGTAGCAATAGCAAGAAAATCCAAGATGATAATGCGTGATGACGTCACGAACAGGATGCAACGCGTCCGTAATTGGTGGCGTAGCAACTCGCACATGCTCCTGAGCACCTCAGTACATTCCTCCCCCCCCGCGCGCCACACAGGCCCAGCGCCACATGCCACCCCCCACTTTATACCTATTAACTTAAGTTATGTTTCGATTGGTTGGCTTTTAATCCAATTCATTCTGCAAAAAATTGCCGTTCTGAATGTAGCTGCTCAAAATTTTTAATTAGCTCAATTGAATGAGAAATATATCTTTAGAATCGTCTGCCGGGCAATTACGAGTTGATAATTCTGTATCATTTATCATTTAGAGAATTTGGAGCTAAACGCAGATGCCAATGTTTTTGAAATGTTATCTAATTACAACCAAATAAAAAAACATATTTTATTGGTTTATCTGTAACTGGTTCAAAAATGATTACAAGGGAAATGTTATTGTTTACTGCAATTATTTATATTAAAGATCCTTGCGGGAATTTTATCGCTTACAGAACATTATTAGGCAGTGGTAAAGCAATGTTTTGCGTTTACTTGTGAGTTCCCTAAAAGCTTGGAATGAAAAAGAATAATAATAACATATCAATTTTATGCTTAAGCGGGATGACTGCAAATATTACGAACTTTGAACGCAAATAAACACACATCAGTGTTTCTAAAATATTTATCTCCCACATTTTTACTTCCTTATCTGAAGTGAAGGAAGTATTGTAATTGAGAAAAATTTCGGATATCATATTTCAATGAAAAATCAATTGTGATTGCTCTCGAATCCATCTGAACGATGTTTTTGCGTGATATCTCTATATACGAACAAACTAAATGTCTCTTTTCCCAAAATGGAAAAAAATGGATTCAGAGATTTTTCATGACGTCTGTAGGTACGTACGTAGATAGTATCTCGCATAACTCAGAAACAAGTACCCTCAGAACGCTAAAAATTTTGTATATGTAACATGTAGTTGTGCACTTCCCTTTTTGGTTGCAATCGGTCGCACCAAAAGTACACACACACACATATGTAATACATATGTAATACTTCTAGAATTATTGACAATTTAAAAGTTTTAATCTAGAAGTCAAAGAACTAAAATCAGCGTTATATTTGAAAATTTTTACAGCACAAGTTTCGACGGTTTCGCCGAACCTTCATCCTCAGCTGTCAAAGCACAAATGAAATTTCATTTGTGTTTTGACAGCTGAGGATGATGGTTCGTCCTGTCAAAATTTGCAAATATGACGCTGATTTTTCTTATTTTACTTCTAGATTTATACTTGTTCGGCGTGTTATTCTATCTTAATTTAAAAGTTGTTTAAGTTCGACTAAGCCTAACGGAACAGCCATTTCTTTACATTTGAAACTTAGAGGAATAGTGAATTAAGTCAGCTTCTGCACCTTCAGTGTTTCTTGCCGAGTGGGACCAGAAGTAAACTTTCAGTTTTGTGCATCAAAAAACCTGCCTTCTTCCCGCTGGCCGAATTGCTGGTTTTCCGGTAGAATTTCTGATTTGAATTATAAAAATTGCTTTTTAAACTGTTTTAACTGTATTTGGTGTTTTGCTTTCTATAGTTTTCAGTTTTTAATGAACATTAGTTTTTATGTCTTTCTGCCTTGCCGAGAAGTGAGAACTGAATTGATTGAATGAGAAATATATCTCTAATGAAATTCGAGGAAATAAGTTTAAATGAAGTGCAGGAAAAAAAGCGTATAATTTAATATTGCGCACAATTAGTGGGCATGTGGTGTCTACATCAGATTTTTTTCACATAACTATCTCTACAATTTGTGAGTCTTAAAAGCATCTCAATAGCCTTTTTTTCTTCCTTAAATTTGAATGGCCTTTCACAGTGCTCATGGTATCAGCGTAAAATTGCGCTAAAGTAAATAAATATCATAAATTTTTTGACATGTTTTGTTAATTTAAAAATGCATTTTCAGTGTTTTCTTTCCTCGTGACTCAGAAGTTGGTGAAAAAGAAATGACAGATATATGGAAAGAACCATTTTTAAATGTGAAGTAGATTTCAATGTTAAGATGTAGATATCGGTAGCTTATACGACAAGGTTGTACTGGAACAGTACTCAGAAAGATGCGATGAATTATGTATGCAAACAAACATGCATTAAACAAACACAAATAAACAAACATTACTACTATTAATGAGCTTAATTTTACTGTAAAGCAAATATTTATTAAAAGCATTTTACCAGGGTTTTCTTACTAATTTTAGGAGCATGATTTATTGGATTGAAATAAAGAAACGCGGGCAGTCTTGCAATTTGTAGCAACTTATAACCTCAGAAATAGAATAATTGAATAAACAATGTACTTTTTCTACACATTGTACCCATGTGTATGCTATACATGGACAGCCTCGAATGCATTCTCTAGATGAAGGATTTTCAACGGGATCGGGATTGACCTTCTGGGAGTCGATCAGATTTTGAAGGGGTTCAGAGATGATCAGGGGGCCGATTGGGGTTTAGAGCCGAATATGTTTTTTTTGTAACGGCATTTAACCAGCACAGTCAAGATACCACTGATTTCAAAAACACATGTGTACGTTAAGTTTTGGATTTAAAATATGATATCAGAAAATAATCAAAAGTTACTACTGGACCAATGTTATTGAATTATTTCTCTATATAAGAATATAATAAGAATATAAGAATGCTTTAGCCAAGCCTATGCTTTTAAATAAATGCCAATATAAGAATGCTTCAGCCGAGTCCATAATTTATTACGGAAAACAAGAAACAGGTTAAATATTTCTAAACGAGGCGGTTTAAGAATATAAATGCCAATATAAGAATGCTTTTAAATAAATGCCAATATAAGAATGCTTCAGCCGAGTCCATAATTTATTACGGAAAACAAGAAACAGGTTAAATATTTCTAAACGAGGCGGCTACTTCATATATATAATACTAAGCAGATTTGTGCTAAATATTAAAAGAAAATTCCTTTATACATCGCATTAATTAAAATAAAACTTTTGTGAATTAGAATCTGATTTTGTTTCTGGAAACATCCTTATATTTGCAAAATTAAAAGAAAAAAATATGAAAGTTTTCAGATTTTATATTGCGCCCAAACGGGCGTTTTTTCCATTTACAAACATACACATTTTCGTTTGAGCAAACGCCACATTGCGCTAAAAATATTTAAAAACAGCATATCTTTAGAATTTCATATAGATAATCTAGTGCGATGGAGATAACTATGTTCTGTTCTCTTCAGTGTTGCCACTGCTCGCTTTGAAATTGTTGAGTTTTAATCAAAAAATCGCTCAAGTTTAGCAAAATATGAAATGGTCAATAAAACAAATTCAAAATTCGGGGTTCAAGGCGCCCAAATTCGGGTGGAGGATTCATTGTATTCAAAATGTGATGACGTGCCGTTGGTTTTTCACAGTAAGGAAAACACATTGTTACGGATTTTGTATTTAGATAAGTAATTTTAGTAGAATCAGAATGAAAATTATTGTATTCTACTGTGTAATGTAGCGCGAGACAAATTTTAAAAGAAAGCTATGCCGGGAAAGTAAGAATACAGGGGTACCTGCGTTTAACATTGGCTAAATGGGTATCTCGGTAATTTTTATTGAAACTGAATAAACGTAATTGACCACTATGTTAGCTGTAATCGTAATTCCACCCTCGTATTGCTTTCCAGTAATTTCGAGAAGCAGAAAGTACTAGATATATCTTGCGGCCGGTTGAAACCTATTTAAGGCCGAAAGATAGCGTCTGCTGTCAGTTGCTTAGTTATTGTTGTTGCGAATAGTTTAGTTTCACGTGAACTGATATATCCGAGTTAGCTCTATCTTTAGATGCCCTTTGCATTGCGTTGTGATTAACCTTGTAGCAGTTTGATGTGTAACTACTGATTATACTGCGTGATACTGTGAACACTTGTTCGAACATTTCTGTAGAAAATTCCAGAGTTCTGAAATATATCGTTTGATAGAAATAAATTTTATTAGCCTATTGTCGGAGTTGCGAATACAATCTATTGCGAAGCCGTACGCACGTAACAATATATACATTCATGTAGATTCTTCAATATTTAGCTACTTCATATATATAATACAGGGTGATAATATTTGGTGGCAATAATTTGAAAAGTGATTCGGACATTTTAAAGTTATTCAACGCAAAATACCGATTCGAGACTAATAGCCCTTAAAGGCTAACACCCATTTGAGGTAATAATACGAAAAATAAACTATTTTTTTTAAATCTTTGTTCATATTCTTAGTCTTATGATTGCTATTAAATTATTTGTGCGCAATGATTTGAATTATGATTGCGTTGCATGCTGAATATTGTAAAGAAAAATATAAAAGGGTCGCCGAAGAAAACCATTGTTTTAAAAGTGGTCAATATGAAACAAAAGTTTAGGAGCCCCTGTTCTAGATAGAAACATGAATGAAAGTTAAATTTGAGGAATTTAAAAAATTATAACACTGTTCTCAAGTTATTCTCATTGAACCTAAAGTAATTATACTATCAAAGCAACATTGGGATCAGCCATATATAAAGCCAAATACGTTAAAAGTGAAAATCCTTTAAAATATTTTTTGAATCGATTTATCATTAAGTCACGTAACAACTATCGAAAAGTGATAGAAATCCAAAAAACATTTTTTTGTCTCTTACGATTTTAACGCATTTCACAAACAGCGGCAAACGTGATACCTTCATTCACGACGCTAAATTCCTTCTCGACAGTAATCTTATTGCTGAGAAGGCATATTTCTATTTTCTATCTTAAGTTCAAGTGGAGGCTTCCTCTAAGCTCGAGAGGGGATATCTGAGAATATTTTGAGTTGAATAAAAGGGTAGTTGAATCCTTCTTTGGATTTGTTATTAGACTAGTGATTATTCGCTTTAAGTTCTTAAGAATTCTGGGACTACCATTTTAGCTAGAACATTATATCTTTACTTCGTAGAAAGAAATAAACATTCGTTAAATTTATACAAAATGTGAAATAAATAAAAACAAACTCAAATTCAAAATGTGGGCTTAGAGGGACCCATGTTCAGATGGAGAATTCGATGGCCGAAGGTGCCGTCGTCACAGTGCAAGGAACATGCACGCATACATACAAAATTTAATTTTTTTACTTCCTAGTAAAACTTAACTACTGTCTAACTACACTAGAGAGAGCAGTTTGACTGAGGGCCAAGATGTGTGAGTTTAATTGAAAGCGTGTGCGTGAAAAGCGAGGGTAATTTTTACTCTCGGAGGTCTGGAGTCATTTAATGTTTTTTCTTATAATCGTTATTACTGACCATCTTTAACTTTCAAATCTTAATTTTTACTACGAATTCTACTGTTCCAGGAAGCTCTAGAAATGAGCATTTTAAGCAATTAGTGTAGAACGTGATTAAAGCTTGTGATGAAGAATCCCATTTAGGAAGTCTGACCATCCCAGTTACACAGCGAGTAAGATGACTGGCGGTTCGATTGTCAGCATAAACAGAATTCGTAAAGAATCTGAAAGTAAAGAAAATGTCAAATTCTCTTCCTTAAAGAAAACA
>KK118777.1:156121-189871 GCA_000611955.2 Stegodyphus mimosarum | reverse complement strand
GAGAGAAATTGTTGTTAGTATAGGCTTAGATAACTTTGATTTGGATATTTTAAGACAAACAGTTCAAGACTTATATGTCAAGGAAAAGAAAGTACCAACTCTAGCCAAACTGCTTCCTGTACTAAAAGACACAATTCATTTTCCTTGGCAAGGAGAAACGCTAAGAAATATTCTCCGAGAAATTGATTTCATCTGAGAAAAATTCCGGAATAAAAGAAGAGTTTTACTAGAAAAATCGGACATTATTTTGTCAAGAACAACGTATTTGAAGAATATTGAACGTTTCAAAAAAGAATCCCATCCCCTAATTTACACAGATGAAACATGGGTGGACAGCAATTTAATGTTTGGAAAGTGCTGTCAATCAAATGAAATCAGCGAAATTTTAGAAACAGGAAATGCCTCTCGCCGCACAATAGTTTTATGTGCTGGTCTTGAGATGGGTTTCATTTCCAATATTAGCTAAATTTATAAAGAGAACTCTACAACTATCGATTACCACGGACAAATGAATCCTTCAATATTTGAAAAGTGGGAAAACGAATAGTTAATTTCAAACCCACAGCCAAATTCTGTTATAATTATTGATAATGCACCTTATCATTCGGTGCAGCTCAATAAAGCTCCCAATGCCTCCCAAAAAAAGGAAGATAAAATGCAGTGGTTGAAAAAAAACGACGCGTCTTTCTGTCCGAATTTGCGATAAGTGGAGCTGCTGGATTTAGTGAAACAAAATGCTCCCAAAGTCAAAACTTTTAAATTTGATTGTATAATCGAAGAACAAGGCCATACAGTTCTGCGATTCCCACCATGTCACTGTGATATAAACGCTATAGAGTATGGTATGGGCTGAAGTAAAAAAATTATGTTCGAAGGCAGATATAAGCATGCCGAATTTATTACAATTCACAAACGAGGCTATTGAAGGTTTTTCGGTGAACAGTTGGAAGAAGTATTGTGATTATGTGAGGAATTTAGAAATTGAATATTGGAGAAAAGATGGTATTTTAGAAGAATTATGTTTTTGTGAATCAGTTAAATTTTACTGTTAGCAACAATTTGGATTCTGAATTCTCTACGAGTTCAGAGGACGCTTAAAGCTATGTCACCAAAATAAATGTGAAGGGAGAAAAAAAGGTATGGCATGTCTAATAAAAACTGAAATAATTTTTACGGAAACTCTTCTTATTAAATAGCTTTATTGTATTTATAGATCGTTTGATTATATTAAGAAATGTAATTTATTAAAGCATATTTAACGGGTAAAACGGGTAAAAGTTTTTCATTCAATGCTTGAAAATATTTAAAATTAATTAAAATGTATTATCTATGAAATTATTACTAAATTAATTATCTATTAAATTGTTATTAAATTAATGTCATCTTTTAAAATATGTATAAATTGATGATGAATTTATCAGGACTTGTGTTTCTTCTAGTTGATTTTGCAAACATGGCTTTCAGGGAGCTTACTAAAAGCTATGTTCGTGCGTGTGTAGAAGATACAACAAAGATAAGAAGGGTTCAAATGACCCATTATTTGCTTATCGATTTTGCAAACGTTCCCGAACTTCGGGATACAAAGACCGACCACTTGTGGTTTGAACGTAAAAGAATAAAAAACTACTAACTAACTAAAATTTAAATAAGAGCTAACTTTGAATATTTTACACAGATGACTAGCACTAAAACTGCCCTTTTAAATTACTCTGTAATTTTTTGGCAATATAATGCAGGGCTGTAATATTTGGTGGCAACAATTTGAAAAGGGATTCAACGCATTTAAGTTTCGAAAGCAAAACGGGAAATCGAAGTTAATTACCCTTCTGGGTTAACGCCCTTTGATTTAAAAAGGAATTTCAATTTGTGTAACATAACAGGTCTCAGCTTTATATTTTGCAGATTTTTTAAAAGAAAAGTTATTTTAAATACGTCAGTTATTTAAACCTAGAAATATTCAGGATATCGCATTAAAATGCTGTTGAAAAAGATTAATTTGCGTACTTTTTTTTTTGTGTGTGTTTGAGGAAAAAAATGTTAAATGGCAGAAAATCACTAGATATTTTGAACTCAGAAATTTTGTTTTCAATCTTTTTAGAGTTCGCATAATAGTAATAAAAGTGACAAATGAAAGTGACGTGAAGCGTGTAGTTTTTTTTCCAGTATATTTGATTTCGTATTATTTTCGTAAAAATAACGCTTGGAAAACACGATAAATCGACAACATTTTCAGCTTCATTTATTCATACAATTTTTTTAAAAATAAAGTGTAGACAGTACCATACCCTTCCTTTTATTAAAATTATACATATGTGTTTGGAAGTGTGTCGCCCGAGTTCGTATAGTTTTATAGTTTAGTCTACGGAAAGGAAAGTTGTAGAGGTTGAGGATCAAAGGGTCTTGAGAAATTTATTTTCCCTCCCTGAAGCCGAACAGACATCAGAAAAACCGGTCTCAGATTAGTCTGTATGTTCATATTTCACTACATAGCACAAGTGAGGAATATGTTTAGTTCCTTGCGCATTCAGAAAGTATCATACTTAAGTAGATATTATTGGAGGTGTTAAGACAGCAAGGATCAGCATAATATTCATAAATTTACAGGAATTAAAGTTTCGTAAATTTAAACGCAGAAAGTATAAACACAGAAACTGCTGCTTCAGCTGCAGAAGTGCAATGGCAAAAGAGAGGCTTGTACTCAAGCTATCATAATGAGAGATATTAAGTCAAGCTACTGGCTCCATCTATTGATAAAAAATGAAATCAACTGCGCGATAAGTATAGAAGAGAAATTTATAAAATTAGTAAAGCAACAACTTGGTGTCTGGCATAGAGTTCAGTAAAAACTCTAGAGACAATCTGCTTAGCAGATTTCTTTGCTCCTGATGAAGAGGGATCTGTAACTTTTTGTCACAAAAGTCAGTACAATCTTGACTAAAGACTACGTCCAACTCAAATTTGTTGCTTTGCTAACTTTACGTTATGAAATAATTTCCATAAAAATCCATAAAGATGGATTGGAATTGGGATCGTTGACTAGAACAGAATTATATTAGAAAATTTTTATGAAAGTGAGACCCTCTAGAAAATCTAATTCGCTAACGGAAGATGTTTTTTGAATAATTATGAGTGTAGAAAATATAAAGAGTTATTTTCTGACTAACAGTGTTTGGCCATCTAGGGATTTATGTGTTTCATTTTCCCTGACATATGTCTCATATTCCTTAGCGCAAAATCTTAGGCATTCTTAGTTTGACCAATGTATTCCTATAGATTCATATCCGGGTCTTTAAATACGGAACTGATAATTTTATTGATTGAAGAGAAAATTTCGAAACAAGTTCTGCGAATTTATAAACACATCCAATAACAGTTTTTCAGGTGTTATTTTAACTGAAACTTAAGCAGATGGCTGGCTTTTCCTTGAAACGAGTGACAGTACTGATAGCTTTCTGTCAACGAATGATTACTATGATTACCACTTTATCCAAAACATTGGCATACCTAAATATCGCTTACACTCCTATTTTTCCAATATCCAGCAAATCGTGTTCCTGTTTGTAGAGATTATGTTTAAATTGCCCCTTCAGCTTGTTTGAAGATTCATTACTTTAATGTAGGAAGTAAAAGATGTATTGTAATCAAGAAAAATTCCAGGTATTATATTTCAACGAAAATATCCATTTTGGCACCTATCGAGTGCAATTTAACAATGTTTTTGGCTGACATCTGTACGTAAGGACAGAATAAAGGACTCTTTTCCGCCAAACGAATTATAAAACTGATTTAAAATGGATTCAGAAGAATTTTTTTCGTGTCGTCTGTACGTACGTATATATGTGTTTATCTCGCATAACATAAAAACGAGAAGCCTCAGAATGTTGAAATTATGTATATAGGACGGCTGTAATATGCAATTGTGCACCTCCCTTTGTAGAGATATTAGGTATTTTTTGAAGCGGGAGCAGATGAAAAATGAGCAATGCCTTCGTCTCGGACTCGTATCACGGACCTCTCGAATACACCCCAAGCGTGCTGACCACGAAGGCATGCCAAGAAGGTAGAAATATCTTATACCTTTTTGGTTGAAATGGGCCGCATAAGTATATAAACATACTCAGTCTGTTACTCGGCCCAGTGAGTTCAGTCTTTAATTCTCAATTTTTTTTATTATGTTGGTAAATTGCGCATTTTTTGCCTTAAAATGATTGAGTTATGTTGCTCCTACCTTACGGTTAAGGTTTTGATTTGCCTTTAGGTAATCTGCATGCAGTAATTGTAGAATTATCAACAATTTAAAAGTTGTTTAAGTGCGGCTAAGCCTAATTTTTTACCATGGCAGCCATATTTGTTTAGATTTGAAAATTAGCAGAACAGTGAATTAATTCTTTCTGCACCTTCAGTGTCTTTTTGCCGAGTGGGACCAAAAGGAAACTTTTAGTTTTGCCCACTGAAAAATCTGCCTTCCCTTCTGCTGGCCGAATTGCTTGTTTTTGCGTAGAAACTGTAATTTTGATTGTAATTTTTTTATTTGTTTTAACTGTACTTAGTGTTTTCTGTTTTACTATATATTTCAATTTTTAATGACGATATTTTGAGTTTTTTATGTATTTTTTCCTTTCCGCGAATTAAGAACTGAATTAATTGAAGGAGAAATATGTCTGTAATGAAATTCGAGGAAATAAGTGTTTCGTGTTAGCAGCAAATATTGTCGCCAGTCTGTCTCGGACATAGGAGAATGTTTACGAGTAGCGCATGCTCATTAGATAAGCGGAGCTGAATGGTCTGTGAATAAACTTTTCTTTTTAATTTAATTTCTTTATATATCGCTTTAGATTTATTACAGTATTTGAATAGAACATGTGGCAAAGATTAGATAATTCTTCAGGTGATATAATTTCTGTGTATTCTGAGTTATAACGCAGTTAGGTGTACCTAGCGCCAGAGTGTTGCTATGGTAAATAAATATAGTGAATTTTAAAAAACGCATTTATTAAATAAATAAATAATGAAAAATCTATAAGTAGGTAGGAACATTCCTGGCCCTGTGGAAAAACTACGGCATCTAGAGCCATCCAAGTTTTAATACAGGTAGCCCTTCACTCGTACACGGGTAACTTGAATCCCGAATTTTTAATTTTGAAATAGTTTTTATTTATTTTCATATTTTGTAAAATTTTAACGAATTTTTCTTTGACAGACTCGGCGAATCGTTAGCAAGAATTGGCAACGCTGTTGGAAATATATTTTTTTTTATCTCCACGGCGGCTGACTGTTGCCATTCTACCAAATGTGAAATATTTATCTCTTGGTTTTAATAAACGAATTCGGCTATTTGAGAGAAATGTGTAGCTATTACCTCAAGTAGAATATATATTGTCTTCACGCGTCAGAGTGTTGCCATTCAGAAAAGCGGATGATATTTAGTTTTTGAATTTAAACATTCTGTTACTCAGGAGTAAACCCACTCACTGTAATGCAATAAACGCGGATCTTAAAAACATTTCTTTTCTATTTTTCAATCTGATCATTTTAATAAAAATGCATTTTAATCATGAGATGTCTAATCAGAATATAATTTATTTTACGGTAAAAAACTGTTGCTTAAGAAAGTTGAGCTGGTTGACTCATTAAATGACACTAGTTGTTCTCCATTAAAATCATTACATATATTCTTTTTTTATGGTAAATCGTAAAAAGGCGAATGGCCACTCAATTAGTTTTCAAAGAAATAGCGAATAGTTTTCAAAGAAATAATATAGCGAATATAAATCGAAATGTAGGGCAACACTGTATTGTATTAGGAATTCAAAAGGTATGAGGTTTTTAAATTATGTTTTGATTTCGCTCTTTAATTTTATGTGCCGTTAGGACATAGTAATAAAGCTAAAAAGACAAAAATATATGTTAGCATGCGTCAGTCAAGAACATATGATCAATCCGATATGCTTAGCGAGAGCATAAAGAACTTTATTAAATCTTTTGATGAGACGTTAAAATTTGAATCCTTTCAAATTTTCTTTCTTTTTTTTATTAAAAAACTTACTTTCGCTGGCATCATTTAAATGCTACAATAACAATATTTTCACTTCTAAATTATTATTTTTATGCGCGATATCTTAGTTTGAATTTGTTGGTATTTAATACCCATGTGTATTTTTTAGAGTGGAATTTAGTAATTGCCAAAAAGAATCTGTAAACAAAAGGTATATGCGTATATAGTTTGTTTCGGCGACTGACCGAGAGGCAAAATTCTATAAACTCAAATAACCACACGTCCTTTCCAGGGATGACTAAAACATACCGTTGTCAATTTCTGTGAAAGATGCGCGGAGAGAATAATACTAGAAACAATTCAAACTTATTTCAACAGTTGTGGCGGAAACGAGAAACTTTCCTGTCCAAGTTTCGTCACGAACATGCTGTAATAACAAGCCTTTAAACCGTTTCCTGGCAAAACAAAAGAAAACAAAAAAATCAAAAACAAATGCAGCAAAGTGGGGAAAAAAAAAAAAAAAAAAAGAGAGAGAATTTTTGCTAAAGCTTCGTTGACGGGTCGTGAATTTTTATGAGTCCGATCTCCTCCCCCCGTCTTGTTTTGTTGCATTTATTTATTTTTTCCTACGTTAATGTATCAAGGCTTTTGACAACAAAATATTGGTCTTACGAGCGCTCAAAATGCTTTTTGTGATTCTGTGTCAGAGGAAAAATCGATATTATTTGCAGTAATTTGATTCCGATTACGATAACATCCTCAGATGATAATAGTGGTACCAGTAGTTTTTTAAAAGAAAATCGTTTTTTCCCCCAACATTTTTTTTTCAGATCTAATATTCGAAATTTTTACGAATCCCAATTTTTGCGTCAGTATACAATGAATTTCATTCAGCTACATGTATGAAAGCTTAAGAAATTCCTTACTTAATAACAGATACAATTTCAAAATTCTATTTTGCTCGATCGCCAATTAAAACGGTATAATATTTTATACGTCATCTGTACTTTCACTCTATAGCTGTGTTAAAGATAGTACATGTTTTAAAAACAAAACTTTGAAAAACTTTTTATGGTATACTAACCCAAAAGTAAGCCCTACATACGAGAAGCCTTTTTCAAAATCTTTTGTAAAAAAAAGATATTTTCGGCGGTTTGCATGTCTAAGGTGGCATCTCGTATATCAAATTGTCATTCTGATGGCATTATGTCCAAAATACAGCAAAAAAATCTCGATACCAATACCTTGAGTAAAACTACGTAAATATGCTTTCCTCTAAAATAAAAGCTGTTTATGAAAATGCTTAGCACGGGCTTTTCAACTTAAAGACGTTTGTTGCTTTAAATGAGAAAAATGTCAACTGTAAAACCTAAAGATGTCACGCTCCTCATCCCAAACCTCATAAATCACTTTCAAACCGACCCATTTTAAGAACTTGCACACCAAAGGAACACTACAGTAGGAGAACAAATATTATCGACCTGTATTATATTTTTAAAAAATTAAATAATAAAGATATACGGTTTATCCTAATTTTATTAACAGTTGTTTTAAGTTATGCATCTTTTCTATGTAATTTAGTCTCAGCTTACAATTTCCTACCAGAATGCAATTTCAGAAACGCAGTGAATGCAAATGAGTAAGAGTACTATTTAAGTCGATGTTTCACCGTCTTCTAGAGATAGAGACTGATTTCCTGACTAGCGCGCGTCTGCCTTTTGGCTACGTCTCTCTTAGATATTACTACGTTCGGCCATATTTTAGGCCCTTGCTTGGCTTCGCCGATTTAATAGGAGTAAACTACTTAGAATCCTGATAGCTTCGGCTGTACCTTCAGTTAGCTTTAGTTAAGCTCAGTTAGTTTAATTTCATAATTATTTAAGTTCAAGCCCAAGTGGAGGCTCTGCAGTATACTCTGAGTTAGGAGTTGATAGTATTTATTCTGAGAAATAAAGGGTAGTTAACCCTTCTTAAATCTTACGTGTTTGTTCACACACTTAAGGGATTATTCGCTTGTGGGGTTTTACTTATTTAATCCTAAAGTTCTAACTTAGAACCCCACGAACACTAACAAGCGAATAATCGCTTAAGTGTGCGAACAGAACACGTAAGACTTAAAGAGGGTTTATAACCCTTTATTTTTCAGTATATTTACAGTCAGTTCCTACTTGGAACTTTACACAAAGCCGCCACTCTAGCTTGAACTTAAAATAATAATAATTTAAACTAAAACTAGCTTAAGTAAGTTATTTAAAAGGTATAGCCGAAGCTATCAGAGATCTAATTAGTTGGCCCCTAAGTATTAATGAAATCGGCGATGCCAAGCAAGGGCCTAAGGTATGACCGAGCGTAGCAAGAGCTAAGAGAGACGTAGCCAAAAAGCAAACGCGCGCTAGTCAGGGAATCAGACTCTCTCTCTGAAGTCTGTGAAGTCACGACATAAATAGTACTCTTTCTCATTTGCATTTACTGCGTTTCTGAATTTACATTCTGGCGGGAAATTGTAAGCTGAAATGAGAATAAAACAGGAAAGATACAACACTTAAAATAACTGTTAATAAACTTAGGATAAACCTTACACGCTTGTTAGTGTTTGTGGGGTTCAAAGATTGAACATTGAATTAAATAAGTGAAACCCCACAAGCGTTTACAAATTCCACAGACATTTTTTATTTTGCATTGCATATATACATGTCCTTTAGAAAGACAGGAATAACACATACCATTTTATCTGAGGGACAATTTTCGCTGTTCGATTGATAAGGGACAAGAGACTGGAATCATGATCAATTTTAGGTTTTGTACAAAATATACATTTTTTCACATCAACAACAAATGCAGAAGATGTAGGAAAGTTCGAGTTTAATTTATTTTTAGCGCTATAATTAACTTTGTTTTTATTAAAGCTTCCATATTTTTCATTATATTTTTGCATAGAATTAAATTTAGTTTCCAGTCGCGCATCTGAAGGGCTTAAATTAAAATTTCTACTTAATTGCTCGTTAGGTCGCGACATTGAATTTCTATCTTCAAGAATTCCAAAAAATCAGAAATTTCGTTTTCATTTTTTGAATGTGTTCTGAGAAAAAATTCTAACGATAAATCTTTGGTTTTCAATTTTAACAACACTGGACATACAATAGGCAACTATAACTGTTAGGATTTATTCCGTTATTTTCTAATCCTCGAATATGTGTTTCGCATTCTGAAGGAAATCTACGCAGAGATACAATATCGTGTGATTTTTGTACTCTTCTTATGTTTAAAAGTTTTGACATATGTGTATCTATAAGAATGTCTTTTCAGCCAACTCGTTCTTTTAGTATGTTCAAAACAATTTCATAGTTTTCAGAGCTCAAGGCTAAACCATGTATAGCCACCCCAACTTCGTCCATTAAATATGATTTTAAAAAACTAAACTTCCCTACATGACTAAGACTCGTGTTTTTGTGAATAGCTAATTCCAATTGCGAATAAAATTCATTAAACCTTAATATATTGCCATCGTATCTAAGTATCTACAAACGTGGAAGTTTTGCTGTATTCTGTAACTCACTTTTGGTTTCTACAAGATTCGTTCTTTCAATTTTTTAAATTTCGCTTTCTCTCGTTTTCAGGATTCTGTTCGCACGAATTTTCCATAACATTATCTTTGTATTCTTGTTGTTTTTCGATTTCTTTTTCTATTTCGTCAGTTTCGCACAGTTTTAGAATTTCATCATCAAGATGCATCAAATTTGTTTCCTTATCTAAAGGTTTCGCTAAAAGTTCGTCAATTAAATCTACTGACATTTCTTCTTTGTTTATTTCGCTTTCTAATAATTTCATAGTCTCAGTTACCGCTCGTCTGGCAGGGCTTCTGATCTTTCTCAAAGTTTCAATATTCATTTTAACAATTTAAATTATTCAATTCGCTAAATATATTTATTCATTTCCCGTAATTCGCTTATCTAAAGACCCAATCGCGGGTTATTGCGGCACCCAAAAAGATGATGTAACTTACATCTAAAATCGCTTTCTAATTCTAATTCAACGTTCAAAGCAAATAAAATAATAGTTCGGGCGCAACTAAAGAGACATTAAGGTTTTTGATACTGACAAGACGTGAAAAATCAGCAATGGACTCGAACCTCGGATCTCTCGAATACGCGCCGAATGTGCTGGCCATTACACCACGAAGGCAGGCTGAGAAGATGGGAGAAATAAAGTAAAAAATTATTTTATTTATTTCTCACGGTAGTAATAAAGTGAAGTGATGTCTTAAGAGCAACGAAATAATGACAAGTTTACATATGAAGTGGATTAATTTTTTAAAATTAAAACTTAAATGTTTTTTCTCGAAGTTTATTTTTGAGAAGTATAAGCTTAAAAATATTAAAGCTTCTTTTTTGTTATTAAGTAAGACATTTCAAAACCCTCTGCACGTGCTTACTTATGTATTGTTAATAAAATTGCTTAGAATTAGCATTAACATCGGTAGTTATTCTTCTTTTTCACAGTTTAAATTAGGAACCACTTAGATTTTCTTATTTTTCACTAGGCATTACAGCAAAACGTTTTTATTAAATCCAATAATGGAAGCATATAATATTCCGTGAACGATTTGTGCGGTTACCTCAAGGAAGGCATAAAAATTATAGCAAAAATATCAACATTTAAAATATAGAAGACGATTTGAAAAAGCGTACTTTTAAAAATAATTTAAATTTAACGGCTTTTTAATAAGAATTTGTTTCTATATCTGTTTTTAAATCCGTATTGAAAAAAAATATAAATACATACAATCAAAAAAAGTATTTTGTACAAATTTAAATTATAATCTAAATTTCACTTATTTTGCATTTTTGATAATTCAGCCTTTTTAAATATTATATATTTTTTATTGTTAGAAAATTTTTATTTTAATTTAGTTATTCTTATGTAGGATGGCATCATCCACAACAATCAGATGCTTCCGCAAGCTGTGTGAAAAAACTCCCTTTTTTCTTGTAATGGAATTCAGACGATTCCGCTAATTAACACGACGACGCGATTAAGAAGAAAAGACGCGACGTTCTAAGATGCCAACTTCTATACATCTGTAAATAATCTTATCTATTTCCATCTACGAATGTAATCATTTCATAATGCGTCGTAATTATTCGTGTTTCTGTTAAATATTCAAGTTAGCTATAAATCTTGCTAGTTTATTAGCCCTTCGACAAACGTCTCTGAAATAAATCCACAGATTTTAAGGTAAGCAAGTACCAATAATCAATAGATTTTGTGTTAAACTGGTTAATTTTATAATTGTAAAACTTTAAATTCATTTTTCTACAGGTCCATTTTTCTTGGCATGAATGTTAAAAAATATTTAAATATAAAATATTAAATACACAACTAGTTAGATATATTCTTTAGAACAAATATTGTTTTTAAATCGAATACGATCACGTAAGTTTTGTGTCATATCTGAAGCAAAAAAAAGGTAAATAAAAAGAAAAATAAAATAAAAACGTGTTAATAATTATGAAAACAAATCTTGATCTTATATTATATATTTGTATTATTATTAAACTGAATCTTACATTATATATTTCAGATTTCACATTACGCCCAAAGGCGCTTTTTTAACGTTTTCGGTGTTATCTTTATTTATTAAATATCATGTTCTTCGCACTTAAACCATAAAATTCAATTCAACACTAATATCGAGAAATAATTTAAAAAGAGCATATCTTTAGAATTTCCGATACACAGTATCGCACGCTGAAGATAATTTTTCCCCCGTACAGTGTTGCCATAGCTTGCTTTGAAATCGTTGAGTTTCTTAATCAAAAGCTCATAAAAACTTCACAAAATATAAAATAGATAATAAACAAATTCCAAATTCGGGCTTCCAGATGCTCATAGTAGAGACATTATTTAAAATTCGATGGCTCTAGGTGCCGTTGTTTTATCACAGTGCGAGAAACATGCGTACATTTATGGAGATTCTTCATTATTTAATTTCTTTAATACAGGGACATAATATTTGGTGGCAATAATTTCAAAAGTGAAATGCTGTTCATAGTGAAACGCCACAAAATGCCAAAGCGAAAGTAATAGCTCTTCTGGGCTAATGCTCTTTAGGCTAAAAAAAAAGCACAAAACATTTTAGAGGGAAAATATGGAAAAGCTTCACAGAAATTTGTTGGCTGCAATAAAATATAGATTTTAATAAATTAATTAAAAAATTCGCTGTATCTTGGAAATTTCAAATTTCCTTTAGCTATAAATTGCAAAACTTTATCTGCTTCAAAGAAAGCCGGTTTCTGAGTTCACGAGCACATCACTCGGAAATATTATAACCCAAATTTTTAACCTCAAAAATCTTTCTCTTTCTCTCGACTTTCCTTTTCATGTCAAGTCCTGTAATCTTGTAACCAAACTACGGCTTCCTCGAAAGATTTTAGTGCGCATAGCGTATTTCTTGACAGTTTAGGAAGTCAGATTTTCAGGAACAACTTTCCATTGGCAAGAGTTCCTTCCTCCTTGTTATTGATCCTGTTTTTATAGCTTAGCGTTCATCTTTCAAATCCAAAGAAAGTTTCAGTAAAGAGTTTATGATTATATCAGAGTTCTTTTACAATAGGAAATTGAAAATAAGAAGAGTGGGAAAAAAATGGTAAAATAACTTAACGTACTATCCCGAGAAAATTTTACGTTCGATATTTACACAAGAATTTCAGTTTCTTTAGTTCATTGAGTGAAGCTTCATCAAAGCAAATCACCAAGTCACACTTCGGAAAAGACTGATACAGGTATTGCATATATGCATGGTGCGTCAGAAAAATAAATACACACTTTGAACTGTTGTAGAAAATTGATTTTCCAACCCACAAGGTGAAGTTTCTAGTAAAAGTTACGCTATAGTCCAGATTGAAAAATAAATGTTCTTTCTAGTCAAACTGAATGTTACAAACGGTGTTTAAAGTAAATGTTCAAAGTACGAGTCACGACTGATTCCATGCTTCGCAAACAAGTGTCTAACGGAATTTCTGCTCATACCGCTTGAATCTCATCCCAAAGCTTGTCAAGGTTGCGTGGTTGACGAAAGTGCACCTCACCGTTTACTTTGACCCATAAAAAATCGAGCGGCGTAAGGTCCTGAGCGGTATCGGGTACAATTTTGTAAATGGGTTCGGGAGATGTTTACACGTGAACCGGGATTTATGGGTAGCATTATTTGGTTGCTGCAGCACAATTTAAACTTAATCAACTGAAGCTGTCAACAAGCATAATTGTCTGTACTAGGTTGAAAATGATACCCACAATTACTGTTGAAAAGTCTATGAATTTGTCTGGTGTGAATGTGTTATGTGGTTTGTCTCCTAACGTACTCATTGGAATTTTCTGTTCTGCCATTCTGCAAAGCAATATAACGCCAAGGTTTATTGCCAACAATATGGTAATTCTCCACACTATCATAGGATGTGTGAGCATACCTGGAACAAAATGTACAGGCCTACATAGGACGCAGGAAAGCAATAGAGTTTCCTGCACGCTTTCTAGACTTTCCACTCCTCGAATACGTACGAATAAATAGTTACCACAACTGATGGACTCTGGAAAAGCCGTGAAAGAGGAATAGAAATCAATACTCCTGGAAATTTCACAGAAATCCCTTGTACTATGAAAATCACTAAGTAGCAAAGATAAAAACATTCTTTACGTTATAAACATCAATTAAACGATCCCAAAACAGTTCTAAAATTCGGTAAATACCTTTCGTTGTAATAAATATATGATAGAATAATAGTAAGCGATTTCAATGTATTGTCGCTCCCCAGTAAACTTGTAGCGGTTTAAATAGACCCTATCTTAAAATAAACAAAAAAAAAAAGGTGGTTTATCGAGAAACGCTGGAAAAATTGCTAACATAAACAACCAAAGTAAATAAACTGTCCACGGAGAATGGGGAAACGATGGAAAAATGATTTGTAACGACGCAAAAATTACTAAGATAATCGATCGATGTACAGAGGCTGTTCGTACATTTTCAGACGATTTTAATTGCATTTCGAGAAATACTTTAACTAAAGTTTTTGTGTTTTAAATGTTATATTTGATAACTCTTATTCTTCACTATCTTTCTACACGATAATTTCCAAGAGCCTATAAGGTATTCCTCCCGCCTTCTTAGCCTCCCCTTCGTGATGTAGTGGTCAGCACGCTCGGAGCGCATTCGAGAGGTCCGTGGTTCGAGTCCCGGAGAGGGCATTGTACATTTTTCACGTCTCCTGCTTGGAAAAAAAAACCTAATGTCTCTACAGTAGCGCCCGAACTAAAAACGATGATGGATGATGAGTCTTCACCACCGGGATTTGGCGACAGAATCTCCTAATAGACATAGCCCTTTAAACGAGGGAGTATATAAGGTATTTCTCCCACCTTCTTAGCATGCCTTCGTGGTGCAGTGGTCAGCACACTCGGCGCGTATTCGAGAGGTTAGGTCTCTGCGTGGGCATTGCTCATCTCTTCGATTTCTTTGCTTCAAAAAAGTACTACAAGTCTTCCGGTACTACAAGCCTTTCGTAGTACCGGAAAAGGTAATTTATATTATTCCTCCTGAACAATTTTCCAAAGTCTAAGTGATGTAGGTCGACGTTTTGACAATTCAATTTTTTAAAAGTCCAAAATCGCAAAATCCTTTGAGGTAATTATCATAACATTTAATAGGGGTATGAGTGAAGGGATACCTTAATACCCGTTTCTTGATCCATTTTTTTCCGGAAAATTAACAGTGGATTTCCACGTGTGGCTGTTTGTTTGTCTTGATTTTGTCCGAATAAACGTTTCTCATAAAGTATTCTGCAGCGCGTTATGCGTTTGACGGTATATCACGGAGAAAAACTATGCATATTATGTTTCTTCGCCTTAATTAAAATCAGCATTAATCCCCTTGCTTAGAAGTAACGCTGAAATAATTTTTCAGTCGCCCTTCGACTTAGCGAATTTTGTTTAAAGATCTTACCTTTGCAACATTCGGAACATTCCGTTTCTTCCTTGGATATATATTTTGAACAATTTTTCTCCTTCAAGTCAAACTTTGACGATATTTTCCTTTCTTTTTGACAACATTATCTATCGTTGCTTTATACCGAAATATCATGGCTTTCCCAGAATTGTTTAATAACTAGAAACGAATCATTTTCTTCGGAAAGGGTACAAACATAGCCTTCCATCTATGTTCCATCCAGTGCTTCTTAAAAAGTGTTATTTTGCCTGAAAACAAAACTATCCAGTAGCAGGCAATAATTTATACTTTCAAAAACATAGATGCAATTAAGAAATTTTTTCCAAGCAGTAGCTTTTTTTTAATAGCAATGCAAATTCGTCTAAAAAATGGGGGAGCAGCCTTTGTAAGAACTGTCCACTGAAAATAAGTAAAAAGGAAAATCAAAATGTGTGGTGTAACAGAATTGGCAACTGATGATGTAAGAGTGCTCGATGATCCAAAAATCGCGCACATAAAAGCTGTCAAAAAATGTGGAAATTCTACAGTTTTTGGCAAATTGTTTCAATGGATGTCACGCTCATAGTAATACATCGATTTAAATTTCAGTAGCAGTTTATATATATTGTTAACTTTAAAAACCATTTGTTTGGTGCAAGATGGAGCGGAATTGTTATCAATGAGAAAAAAAAAATTATGCTTGACCATTACATCGCAACGTATTTCTAAGGAAACGTTATTGAAGGGATTAAAAAGGCTTTCCCAAATGTTCCGGAACTTATAAGACAATATGTATCGTTGGTAATCTGACTTCGATAAACTATACACGTTGACCTTAAGAAACGAAGGGTCAACCGTTTCCTACGAATTCGAACAAAACAGACAGAACAAAGTCAGTAAAGGGTTTAAGAAATGTGGCATCGCAATCAAATTCGTGCTTTCTGAAGTAATGCTCAACCATAAATTCGTTCCCTGATGGGAAAAAATGGTCTTCGTTTGGTCTTTCGGTCGTATTTCGGTTTTTGCTAGTATCTGTGTTCGACGCAATTTCTATTTCATTAAGAATGAAAAAACTTTCGCATTGAATTTTATCGAAAATTAAAACATTTTAATTGTAATCACGCAGCGGCGGGCACACGTTAAAAGATTATCCACCCGCATTCGCCGTGGTGCCCGCGGGCATAGGGTTGGGAACCCCTGGTATAGGAAACATCGTCTAACGAACCATTGATATCTCTTTCGGAACTTCTACAAATTCTGAAAGTTTGATAACACGACGATTTGAACCTTGTTAAGTCACTCTGAAACTAAATTGCTAAAACTATTGCTAAATCATAAACACATCCGCACACACTTAAAGTCACTTAAGTCAAACTTAAAAGTCTGCCTTCTGCCTCATGCTGTCATTAGAAGCTTTCTGCTTCGCACTTACTTCTATTTTATCTTAGAAAAGGCGACGAGAAAAACAAAAAAAAAGAAAAATGTGTGTGGCGTGGACGTATTTCACTGATGAAGGTCAAAGGTGACTCCTCACCTAACGGGAAAGCATGGAGAAATTTTTTGCTGAGTGTCTGCGGTGCTCCTATCGCATGAACAGGAAAAACTGAACTTTCGATGTTTAACATCGATTGTAACATAATTCTTATAATGTTTTAGTTAAAGGAAAGGCGATTTTTCTGTTCTGAAGTACAAAAGTACTGTATATGATGTGCAATTAATGTTTAACACAGCTTTTATCCAGAACATTGTGTACAGTAAAGGTTTTGATTAATTTCATAAGTTGATTTATTTTATTAATTTTACTGCACATTGTTGCTCGAAGTTTGAGTTATTGTTGTAATAAAACAACAAATAATGGATCTACTTTTGTTTAATCTTCGTTTACTATTATTTATTTCTTGTTTAATTTGTTTAATGGTATCGCCGATCCTCAATGTATAAAGGATATTTACACACTTTAGAATGATTTCGGGGCCGTTAAATTAACCTTTAAAATGGAAAGAGCATTTTTTTAAAATGTTCTGATAGCTCTTTTGTGGACTATAAATATGAGTCCTAATTTCCATAACGGAAGAGTTTTTTTTTTTTTAAATTTGCATTCTTCTTCTACCACATTCTAAAGCCGCTCAATCATGGTGGGTTTCCACTTAGAAAGAGCTATTTTCAAGAGATCACATGCATATTAGTCTATGGGTGAAACGTCAGCGGATTTTGTACGAATACCTTGAAAAGGTATATATGCAATAACTGTATCAGTCTTCATTTCTTCACGGGATCCAGTGGTACTTTTCGAAGTGTGACTTGATGCTTTGTCTTGATGAAGTTTCACTCTTTGGAAGACTTTAGGATAAAGAACTGAAAATTCTTATGCCAATACGGGAAGTAAAACATTCTTCGATAGAAACGTTGGGTTGATTCTAACATTTACTCCACTATTCTTGTTTCTTTCTAAGAGCATCCTGTTATAATCACGAAACTCTTAATGAAACTTTCTTTGCATTGGCGGAATCAGCTTTGTACATTTTGTTCCTTCGTTTTCAATAATAAATAGACTTTTTCGTTGCGGTTATTTAGCTTCATCGAGGATCACAATGTAGTATTTACCTCTCGTTAAATTGTTTTTGTACACCATTCTATCAATTGTTCTGCATCGAGCCACACGCTTTCGGCAAAAACTGGTGGATATTATGACTTTAGGAGTTTTTTTAAGTTGTAAATCTTGATTTATTATTTTATTTATTGTTGCTACAGTAATATTTAAAGAATATAAAATATATTTTAATTTTATAAGAGTTAGTTTAGTTTCAAAGTGCTTTCCTATCAATTTTTGTTTTTACTTGCAACTCTCTACCAGAATGAGTTTTTAAAGTCGCGTTGAATGCAAATGATTAAGAAGTCGTATTTAAGGTAGGTTCAACTTGCTTTGTGAAAGAGAGTTAGGAATCTTGAGTATCGCGTGTTTGCCTTCGAGCTGAATCGCTCTTGAAGCTGTTACGCTAGGGCAAAGAACCTCTATGTAAAGAAGGAAAGGCTCCATAGACTTAATGTAAACCACTTTGTCAGCAACGCCGCTACAAAGAAAAGGGAACATTCGCCAAGGGATTTGGCGGCGGAATCTGTTGGCGAGAATTTCCCCTCTGTGATATGCCGGTTCTTTGGTACCTAGCCGACATTTTCCCCCTCCGCGACGTGTATAGGAAATTGAGAAACACGGGTTAATTGTTCTTTGACTTGTCGCTATAATTTAAACTCGAAAATGATGAAATATTAGGTGACGTTTCACTTTCACTGGCTGTTGAACTTCCATTGTCCAAATCGCTACTTGAAACCAAAGAACCTATTCTTTGTTTAAACTCTTGCTAAACGTAACTGTCGAACCTGTCCAAACCAACTTAGACATTCAGCTTCGAGCTTTGGCGCTTTTTGGCGACAGATATTTCACGCATGCGCAGTTGTTTCCCTTTTCGTCGGAAGGGAGCCACTTCTGCTTCTGCGAAGTTTTCCTTCTTAACAGTAAATATTCTTTGGCTAGGGCTTATATTACGTACCTTTTGATATTCGTTGGGTAGTTTAAATTAAGGACCAACCATGTTAGATACGTGTGTTAGGTTCGGCCAAGTCTCTTCTAGCTAGTTATAATTTAATTCTTATTTCTTATTCTGAGGATAAGCCCGAGTGGAGGCTTTGTTGTAAGAACGAAGAACAGTTATTGAACTGTTCATCTTATTTTGAATGAAATAAAAGGTAGTTAACCCTTCTTGAGTCTACGTCTTTAGTTACTTGAACTCAGCGATAAGTCGCTTGACATTTCACTAGGTTTCTCGACACTTACCTTAGCCAAAAAGAGTGAGGAACCCTACTCGTGTTTGCAATTAATTTCTGCGTCGACAGATTTTCTATTGTTACCAGGAATTTAACTTTATAAACATTACAATCTGTACTTACTTTCCGGGTTTCGGAAGTCTTCCTTCCATGTAGAAGTAATGATTGACCGTTTTTCCCTTCCTGATTAATAATGTCGCTTATTTCGCACTTATAAATTTTTAATACCGTGCATTTCACAGCGTCTTTGTAGCATGGAATAGAAATATTTCTCTTCGGAAAGCGCAAAAACATATCCTTCAGTTCACAGCTTATTTACATAGCATTTAGAAAGAAGAATAAATTTAAAAGTAGCAGACGCTTTCATAATTCAAATGATAAGGTATTACCAGAAAGTTTTATTACAAACATTTGTCTTTTTAAAAATTCTCTGTCTAAATCATTCTAAAATGAGCAAACACCCTCTTTATATGCAACTTTGAAGTTCGATTTATTCTCCGCCTTTTAAATCGCATTTTCTTCCCCATGCAGTTCATATCGTTCAATGCGTTCACTTAGTGATTTGCTAGAGAATCGGGAACTGTTATTTTATTTTATTTAAATAAATTTTATTTTTTATTTTAAATAAATTTTATTTTTTATTTTAAATAAATTTTAATTTGTATTGAAAAACTTTGGCTTCTTAAAAATAGCTCGAAAATTGTTTAATTTGTTAATTCGAGAAAGGATTACGAGTATAGTGATATAAATGGAAATTTGAATAGCAAGGTAAGGTTCAAAAGGCAAGTAAAGGATTACGGGAAAATTCTGTCGACCACAAGAAACGGCGCCAGTCGCGCCAAACCACTGTGTGAGCAAACTCCTCTCGAGTAATTATTCCAATTTATAACAGTCTTGTCACTTAACTCTAATTCCTCATTTTCCCCATTCAAAAGTCGTCAATTCTCTGCGCGAAGTATAAATGAATCGGAGTGCAGTCAAAAAAGAAATAATAGAACCCTCGAACCACGTTCCCTTTCGAATTAACACTCGTTTTTCACAATTAACGCTGCAACGCCATTGCTTCTCAGGTTTTAAATGAAGCGCCATGTCGTGACCATTAACACATTTTTTTTTAGGCCGGTAAGATTCCGTAACTTTGGAAATATTCAACAGCCTGCTCTTCGGTAATAAGCAAGTTCCGAATTTTAATCATTTTCTTTTTTCGAAAATGCGTGATAGAAGGGGAGAAAAGAAGTCTTTCTTTATTCAAGAATAATAATTAACAAGTGTAATCAAGGTTACACCAAACCAGCGTGTTTGAAGAAGACTTTTCCATTATTGGCGAAAAATCGCGTAGTTTGGCGTCTTTTCTTTAATAGGCAGAAATGGCCGACGGGTTTTTACGTAAGTACCGGATTGGGTAATAGATAATTCTTTAATTTAATTAAATAAATGTGTGCGGATGTGACATTAAACATTCCAGTCCTTCTTTCTTAATATAATATTTTTTTATAATTTTATGGAATATATTTTCTAATGATGAATATATTTTCTTGGCTCATCTAATGATGAAATTATAAATTTGACGTCGTCTTAAAACATATTATTTCTTCAACATTTTTCAGATATTCAGAATTTAGTTGCGAATATATTACTTTTGTTTGTATAAGTTACTTTTTATTAATATTAATGAAGAAAACCTGTGTTTTTACTCAAAGATGGTTTGTAAGAACTGTCTCATAAGTCATGAACTTATAGTTATCATACGTTCTCCGTCTTACAAATTCACATAATTCGAAATGTTAAGAATTAAGATGTCTGATAAGCTAATTAATATTAAGTTAATATAAAATTATCTAGTCCCCTACTTTTAGAATATCTGCGATGCTATTTTCAATGATGGTATTGCTTGCGTACGGGTTTGTAATAGATTGAATGCGTGCAGAACCGATGATAGCTGGATAAGATTTATTTTATCAAAAGAAACACTTCACGGATCTGGAAATTTCCACAAAAATACTCGTACAGCTCTTCATAGTATCACAGAGTACAATTTATATTGATAAAGTTTATAGATATGGAGTTTCACTTTACTGCTAAGAATGTTAAACACAACGCAATGCAAAGCGCGTCTAAAAGGCGAAGCTCTCACGGATATCTTAACATAGCAAATTGGCGATATCTCGCTAATTTAGCGAGATAGCCATTTACTGAAATTTGAAATAGACTTTTAGAGACATTAGGTTAATTGAAAGAAGGAGTCAGGAAAAATGAGCAACGCCTTCGCCGGGAATGGAACCACGGACCTCTCGGTTAAGCGTCGAGCGTGCTGACCACTACACCACGAAGGTATTCGAAGAAGGCGGGAGAAATATCTTACATACTCCCCCTTCTAAAGGGTGAATGGGGTTTTGGGGACTTAATCGCCAAATCCCGGTGATGAAAAATGAGAAAGCGTGCGAAGAAGGCAAGAGAAATACCTTATAGACCCTGTATTCCAATTTTATCGGCAGAGCATTGGTTCTTTCAAGCATTACATGCTCATTATACGGGGAAAAAAAGTGAAATGTTTCACATTTTAAATTACGCCCAAAGGGGTCTTTTTTTTAACCTTTTGTGGGTTACCTTTATTTATTAAATATCATGTTCTTCGCACTTTAACCATAAAATTCAATTCAAGAGCAATATCGCAAAATAATTTTAGAATGAACATATTTTTAAAATTTTTGATACATAGTCTCCCGCACTGGAGATAAAAATGCTTTTTACTTCCTTGTACGAAGTAAAAAGGAAGTATTGTAATCGCGAAAAATTTCGGGTATCATAGTTCAAGGCAAATATCCATTTTGACCGCTATCCAATGAAATTTAACAATGTTTTTGCATGACATCTGTACGTAAGGGCAGAATAAAGGACTATTTTTCTCAGTAAAATTACAGAACTGATTTAAAATGGATTCTGAAGAGATTTTTTCATGGAATCTGTGCGTACGTATGCATGTATGCATCCCGCATAACTCAAAAACGAGTTACCTCAGAACGTTGAAATTTTGTATATAGGACTGCTATAACATTTAGATGTGTACCTCCTATTTTGTTTACAGTAGTATATAAATATATGCATATAAATGTCCACTCTGTTACTGGGCTGCGTGATCTCAGTTTCTTTATTCTTATATGTTTGGAAATTGAGCATTTTTTGCTTCAAAAATGATTGAATTATGTTGTTCTTATCTTTCGTTTAAGAATTTTATGCCTTTAGTAAATCTGCATGCAATATTTGTAGAATTATCAACAATTTAATAGCTGTTTAAGTGTGGCTAAACCTAATTATTATTACTATAGCAAACATAATTGTTTACATTTGAAACTTAGCAGAATAGTGGATTTGTTGCCAATCTAGAGAAACTAAGCTTCTCAACAACAAAGATAGCGCCTTGTTTAATTATTGCGAATTAAATCCCGCTTAATCCATTGTGGAATTTATTCGAGGAAATAAGTGTTTAAGATTTACTTCGTAATTTTTAATATAGATATTTGAGTCTTTATGTATTTTTGCCTTGTCCCGAAGTGAGAACTGAATTAATTAAATGAGAAATACTCAATCCTCTGTGAAAAACTGTCTTTTTTGTTTGTTTAATATCTTTTATACATCGTTTTAGATTTATTATAGTATTTGAATAGAAGGTGTGGCAACGATAAGATAATTCTACAGATAATATAAATAATTTTTGTGCATTCTGAGGTATGCAATGAATGAGATGTAACGCTGTCAAGTGAACCTAGCAGCATAGTGTCGCTATGGTAAACACTTGTAGCGAATTTTAAAAAGCGCATTTATTCTATTGGGGTTTATACGCTGTTGGCGAGGTAGATTTAATTCAATCCAATAAGTTTAAATGAAATGCAAGAAAAAATGCGTAGAATTTAATATTCCGTACAAAGAAGTCATGTGGTGTACACATCGGATTTTTAATGAAGATATTTTGTGATTTTATGCATTTTTGCCTTGCCTCAAAGTGGGAACGGAATAAATTGAATGAGGTGCGTCTCTAATGAAATTCGAGGAACTAACTTTAAATGAAATGCAGCAAAAAATGAGTGTAGTTTAATAGGCCGTACAAGGAAGTCATGTGGTGTCCGCATCAGATTTTTTTTTCTCTTTATTATTAAACATTATTTTCTTCGCACTTACGCCACATACAATTCAAGAGCAAAATTACGAAACTTTTAAAAGCAGCACAGCAGCGTATGTTTAGAATTCCAGATGCAGCGTTAAGTGTTTGCTCAGTTCGTTATATGAATGTTCAATTTTCTTAAAAGGATGGTTTACTGAACTTTTTTTATTTTTAACGTTTTGTATGTTTACTTTATTTATTAAATATCACGTTCTTGGTGCTTACGGCAACATAAAATGCGATTCAAAAGCAAAATCGCAAAATGTTTAAAAACAGCAAACCGTTAGAATTTCCGATAGTCTCGCGGCCCCCAGATAAAAATATTTTATTCCGTGCAGTGTTGCCACTGCTAGTTTTCAAATCGTTGAGTTTGCTAATCAAAATTTCGTCAAAGTTTTATAAAAATGAAATTTAAATTTCGAAATTCGGGTTTTCAGGTGCACATGCTCGGTGGAGGACTATATCATTCAAAATTTGATGGCTGTAGATACCGTTGTTTTTTTACAGTGAGAGAATCATGCATGCATACATGAAGATTCTTTCTTATTGAATTCCTCTAAATATTTAGTGCAGATTCTTCGTTTTTTTACAGGGCGATAATATTGGGTCGTAAAAAATTATTTATAGTGATTCAAAGCAAAATCCCGTTTTGACACCAATAGCGAATTTGTGTAACGCCCCCTTTTGGGCTACAAAACCCTACAATTTCGCATATAATTTTACTAAAATTAATTACAGATATATATATATATATATATAAAGTTTCTAATATTATCATTGCTTTTTGGAAATTATAACTTAATCTACAAAAGCAGTTTATTAAATTTTCCACCTTTCGTTTCTCTTTTATCTTTGAGCGGGATAGGTTCCGAATAAATTTACAGAAACCCTACTGTTCTTTGAAATGATACTTCCATAATGCGGAATTGACAATTTCATAGTATCGATACCAGAATAATCGATGTAGCGCCATCTTCTTCAGCAACATCGCATCTTATACAACCATTAATCGATTTATTTCCTGTCTCATCGATCTGTGTCTTCGTAACAACGGCACCCTTCTTTATATTTACAAGGTTGCTTTCTCTATTTCCGCTGATTGCTTTTGCGATTGCTATCACCCTATAGCCTATTAATGGCTATACAGAATTTTACTTGTACAGCAAACAAATAAGAGAAGATAACTGAAACAAGTTCGCATTGTTCTCCTTGTAATTTTATCTCACCTTCATTTATATAACTGAAAAGAAATTAATTTAAAGGACAATATCTTTACGTTTAAGAATTGAAGTCTGTCAGCGAGATTTAAATCATCTCCAATGTACAACAGGAAATTTACTGACCCTTAAATGCGAACATTTTCAAACGAACTTAAATTAGCCTAGCATTTAAAATTCTTTGCATGTTGCAATGAAACTCAATCGTACTATTTCTTAATAATTTTTTAATCCTTTCCTAAAATTCACGCATTCATTTTTCTAATGGTTTACTGTGGTAAGATTATTATATTAATTTATGAAAACATCATTGTTAAACAGTGATTTTTAATGTGCTATAACCGTTGGAATTAATATTTTATAAAGAAATTAGTTCAACCTCAGCAAACAAAGTAACATTTTTTAACGTTCACTTCCTCACAGTATAGTTTCCAATACCGCCCAACCCGTATAGTGGTTAGCGTCGCTGACTGCCTTGCCGAAGGGCTCGGGTTCGAATCCCGGAGAAGGCCGGGATGTTTGTAAATGTATAGTGTCGGTGCGGCATGGCGGCACTTTAAACATGCGGCGAGCCGAAAGTCCTCTCATGTGGTTTGGTGGAAGGGGACAGGGATGGGAACCTTCGGAACCGTCCCCCCGGGGTGCTCTCCATCAAAATTGGGGGCGGAACTGAGCCAAATTGTACTGTCACCTGTTAGGTGCTCAAGGCTATAGCCAAAGACAGGCTTAATCTACCGCTCTTTGACACGAGAATTTTCGTGGGCTTGGGCTGACTTTGTCAGACAAGTGAGCATGAGTAACAACAACAGCATAGTTTCCAATCATTAAAACGATTAATTCTCAAGGATCTTTTTGCGTAACATCTGTACGTAAGGTCAGAAAAAAGATCTCTATTGTCCCAAACGAATTATAAAACTGATTTAAAATGGATTCTGAAGACAGTTTTTCGCGGCGTCTGTGCGTACGTACTAATGTACGTATGTGTCTCGCATAACTCAAAAACGAGTAGACTCAGAGCGTTGACATTTTGTATATCAGACTGCTATAACATGTAGGTGGGCACCTCAATTTTTGATTGCGTCGGTCGCAGCAAAAGTATATATATATATACCCATTCTGTTCCCCGCTCGGTGCGCTCCCAGTATTTTTAATCTTATATTATTATTATTGGGAAAACTGCATTTTTTGCTTTAAAAGTGATTGAATTATGTTTTTTTTTATGTTTTGACTAAGGGTTTTATGCCTTTAGTTAATCTGCATACAATAGTTGTAGAATTATCAGCTAATTAAAAGTTCTTCAATAGCCACTAAGCCTAACGAAACCACCATATGTTTAAATTTGAAAACTCTCAGTAGAATATTAATTTCGAAGTCAAACAACAAAAGTCAGTGCTACATTCCTAAACTTTTACAGGACTAGCTTCGATGGTTTTAACCGAACCATCATCCTCAGTTGCCAAAGGGCAAATGAATGAGATGAGATATTAAACCATCAAAACTAGTCCTGTGAAAATTTACAAAGATAGCACAGATTTTTGTTGTTTGACTTCGAAATCAATATTTCTTCTCGAGAGAATATTGTCAATTTCTGCATCTTCAGGGTCTAGCTACCGAGTGGGATCGAAAAATCCGCCCGCTTGTCCGAATTGAAGAACTCAATGAATTGACAGAGAAATATATCTGTAATGAAATTCGAGGAAATAAGTTTTTAAATGAAATGCAGGAAAAATGTGAATAGTTTAATATTATGCTTTAATCATACAAGGAAGTCACGTGATGTCCACATCAGGTTTTTTATCAGCAATGTAATTCTACTGCTTGCATTAAACAATTAACTTTATATTGCATTTACATGTAGGGCAATTTACTCCTTTATGGATAATGGAAACAAATTTACTGCAGGCGTTTTCAACCCGGAAAAATCCTCCTAGAGTAGAAGTTTACAGTTTCAGAGGAGGATAGGGTCAGCCTTTTATTTACCGATTGTTTAGTTTTATATTATGAATATAAAAAACTATTTTAATTGAAGCTTTGATATGTATTAATATGTTAATATGTAATATTATTTATTACTATGCTCTATACTTTTTCATATTTAATTTATAAAATATGTTAAAAATAATCTAAATTCAAATAAATGTATAAGTATTTTTCGAGTTTGGACTGGGGGTCCCCCCCCCCCCCAGTTTAACAATGATCGTTTAGCAATGGTGAAAGAGACGCATGGCTGTGTCATGATCGCCTTTCACTAAAGTGAAAGTAGATTCGAACTTAAATTCATTGAAAATAATTTTAATATCTAAACTAGCATCCAAATCAAATATCATTCGACATGGATTTTACTCGATTTTCAAATGCATAAAATACTCTATCGCAACTTTTTAAAATAGTGGAGCAAGATGAAAAAAAATCTGGACGAAAATTATTGATGAAGAGTTGTACGTGATTGTAGAATCATGAAAAAAAAGGCCATGAATGTTCAGACAAAGCTGAGAAATAACAACAAAGCGCTGAAATAATTTTGTTTTAGAATAGTGCGTATTAGCGTAACCTTACATGAATTGCCACTATCAATCAATATTTTTCCTATACTAGAGATCAGCTGCGCTTAAATGAAAACGTTACTTATGTTCTCCGGATTAAAGGTTCGGTTTGATTTATATAATTACGGCAAAGCCTCAAGAACTATCTGTCTAAGGGGAGGAATGCCTTCGTGGAGGACTTTCTAAGGGAATCTGGCTCGTGCACACATGGGTAAAACCAACTGCGCAGACAGCCTGTTCGTAGGAATTGAACCTCGGACCATCGTTTATCGACTTTACCGCTCGGCCGCTGGGAGCGCCCTAAAACCAAAGAACCATTCCTTTTATGGAAAAGCTGCATAGAAATAAAATACTATTTAAAAGTTTTCAGTGTCACACAGGCGTTAAAACGTTTAGTGACGCGAATTGCCGGACTTTCGGGTCTCTGAAAAATATGCATGCTTGTAAATGTATAGCGTCTGTGCCACAACGGGAACTCAAAAAGAAAGGCGAGGCGAAGATCTTCTCTAGAGGCTAGTGGTAGAGAGAAGAAGGGTGGGAGACTCTCGGACCACACCCCGGGTGTTCTCCTTAAATTTGAGGTCGAAGATTTAGAGCTGACAAGACGAAACCCAATGTATGTCTACGGGAAGGCACATATCCCTGCTACCTTTCAAGCTGTATCTGTAAAAGTTTTAGTAAGATTTAAAAAATATAAACATTTTATTCGTAAGTTAATAAAAATGTCTTTACGAAAACTAAATATAAATGTTAATTTTTAATTTTTAGAATACTGAAAATTGCGGAAACCCATCTTTTATACTTCGAAACATTAGGTTATTTTCAGTAGGAGGTGTGAAAAATCCGCAGTGCCCTCCCAGGGGACTCGAACCTAGACCTCTCGCTACGCGCCGAATGTGCTGATCGTTACAGCACGAAGGCATGTAGAAAGGAGAGAGAAAAATACCATATATACTCCCCCTATTAAAGTGCGGCTGGGGATTGGGGAACCCAATCACCAAAACTGACGAATCATCATCTATCACCTTTTAGTTCGGGCGCCATTTTAGATTCATCAGCTTTTATGAGAGCAGAAATGTGAAATATGAGCAGTGCCCTCGCAGGGACTCGAATCTGGACCTCTCGAATACGCGCCGAGTCTGCAACCGTTGCACCACGATGGCATGTACAAAGGAGGGAGAAAATATCTTATATACACCTACTTTAAAAGAGCGACTTGAGATTAGGGAAATCAGTCACCAAATCGTGGTGGTGAAGAATTATCATCCACCACCTTTTAGTTCGGGCGCCACTGTAGAGATATTAGGTTAAGTAGGAGATGTGAAAAATGTGCAATGCCGTCGCCGGGACTCGAACGTGAACTTCTCGATACGCGCCGAGTGTGCTAACCGTTACATCACGAAGGCATGTAAAAAGGAGTGAGAAAATACCTTATAATACCTATTATAAACGTTTGTAATTCAAGCTAATGTCATGTTTCAGTGTAATCTCCTGAACCATATTTAAAAAAAAAAGTTCTGCATTGTGTCATTTAAGTCTGAAAAGCAGAATTTCGTATTTGAAATTCCTGGACAGAACTTAAAGATCTGTCTTCTTGGACTAAATTGAAATCTAAAATACACTCTTAGACAAAAAAAAAAGCGACGCACCGAGAAGATATAAAGCAAATTGGACACAAATTGTTATGCATACAGGTTTCGACGGAAAGTGCAAAATTTTACATTTTGGCTGCCAATGAATGAACGGTTGTCGCTACAGCGCATCTGATCCGCGCAAATGGCAGGATATTTAAGAGGAGAAATTGCAATTCCAGGTCATAAATTCTTCACGAATTTTATTCCGTGTACTCTGGCAGACAGTAACTATGCCTCGCATGCAGGTGCGCGAGCGATATGCGTAGTTGTCAGAATTTGAAAGAGGTCGTGTAGTTGGCTCAAAGAAGCCGGTGGTCTTATCGGCGAATACCTCGACATTTGAGCAGGAGCGATGCCACTATTAGACGACGTTGGAAGGAATGGGTGAACTATAGCCGCACACAGCGTCAAGAAGGAAGCGGTAGGCCTAGAGAAACGACAGAACGTGAAGACCGAGTAATCGTCAGAGCGGCACTCACAGACCCAGATGTATCATTATCATCGATTGTACGTGCAACTAGTGCTTCAATGACCCCAAGGACCATTCATAGACGGCTCACAGAAAGGGGGCTGAGGTCACGGCGTTCCTTGCGCCGACTACCATTGACCTCTGTACAACGTCAAGCCCGTTTGCAGTGGTATCGGGCTCATTCGCACTGGAATGTCACTGACACTACACTACACCCGGGCGCAACCCTTCGACCTAAGAACAAACGAAGTTAGTAGCTGCACTCGGTAGCCACAGCTGCATGGGCAGAGCTCCGCGACCCACCTCTGCCTGTTAGCTCATGTAGAGCACTGTTTTCGAATTACAAGGTCGAAGTCAAAATGAAAGTACGAAGTCACCTTCCTCAGGGCGCCACTCCTTCGGAATAAATACGATGTAACCTACTAGTGCTCCAAACTCATGCGGTTCGCAGACAAAGGCGCCAGTAGGAGGTGAGACCATCCAGCTATGAGAAAACAATCCACTATTAGCTCCACCACAGCCGAGGGAGCGGACACGACAGTACCAGTACGGTCCCTGCCAAGCCTGAGCCCACCTAGGTACAATACCCAGGTTCTAGTCCTGTGAAGAATAAAGTACAATAGTACCTGATATTTTACCCCCGTGGTTGAGACTGCCTAAGTACAGATCCTAGCCAGTACTTCCCAGGAATTCGCCTGAGTCAACCCCCGGGGGGAAATGTCACTGACCGGAGTAGAATAGTCTTCAGTGATGAGTCCCACTTTGAACTGAGCCCAGATGACCAGCGAAGGCGAGTCTGGAGACGCCCCGGACAGCGGTGTGATACCAATTACTGTCTGTCTTCCGGAGACAGGCCGACAACCAGGAGTGATGGTCTGGGGTTCCATTTCATTTCATAGTAGGTTTCCATTCATTTCATTGGTTGTCATCCGTCGCAAACTTACAGCACAGCGGTACGTCGACGAAGTTCTAAGGCCCGTTGTGTTGCCCTTCATGTCACGCCACCCTGGGCTTACATTTCAGAAAGATAATGACCGTCCCCACACTGCACATGTTTCTACTGCTTGCCTTAGTGCTTGCCGAACATTACCTTGGCCAGCAAAGTCGCCGGATCTCTCTCCTATTGAGCGCGTTGAGGGCATTATGGGCAGGGCCCTCCAACCAGCTCGGGATGTTGACGATCTAACGCGCCAGTTGGACAGAATTTGGCCCAATATCCCTCAGGAGGACATCCGCAACCTCTATCTATCGATGCCAAGCCGAATAACTTCTTGTATAAGGGCCAGAGGTTGACAAACGCGCTACTGACTTTTTCACTTTCTGAAGCTCTATCACTTCAATAAATCATCCAATTTTCCCAAACTGTAATCATTTGTTTTTCTCTACATCACTTCGATTTTTGTCCCATTCGGATAACTCCTTCTTGGTGCGTCCTTTTTTTTTGTTTGTCTTAGAGTGCATAAATCTCGCTTGGAACTCACGATTCGTCAGCGTATAACAGATCTTAACTTGAAAAAAAATCAAAATTAATGCTCATTTGCATTCACGAATTAGAATACTGCAAAACACAGAAACCCATCAGCTTCATTTATTATAATCATTTTTGGTGCCATCCATTGAAACCAGTTTCATGTTTTATTCTAGTTCTCTTAATTTCGATGCGTCATATTTAAATTTCTTTCTCTGAATTCTGCCATTCAAACTGAAAGTCTAAATTTTTCCTTTGAAATCCCTGAACAGAGCTTAATAAATGCCGTTTCTTCCAGGTGTAAACTGAAATATAAAATATATTTGTGATTTGAAATTCCCGATGCATCAGCTTCTTTATTTAAAAAATAAATCAAACAGCAATGCTTCTGGCACTGACGAAATTTGAGCCATTACTGGTGATAAGTTTTATGTATTACAACAACAAAATTTTGCAAGTAAAATTGGTGAAGTCGGGAGAAAATATTTCTCTAAATTTTCTTCCCTCCACTTTTTATCTTTGTCTTCGCTTCTAACCAAGTAAGCAACAAAGAACCTATAGTCTCTTATATCTTTTTAATTAGTAATTCCTACGATTAACTTAAGTTTATGTATCCCGATATATTCCCGGTAAATTTATGTACATTCAGTTTCTCTCGGAAAAAATGAAAGTAAAAAGTAAAATTTTTATTTATTTCATCTCTGTGAGCTGGACAATATTTTAAGTGTTACTCCAACAAAAAACTACGTGTTTTTTTATGCGATATGGAGAGAAACTTGCGAGAGAAGTTGATCTTAACTTTTTCCTCTAAGTTTTCGTACACAGTAAACATTTTAAAACAAGATTTGATTTTGCGGCAAACAAACGCAGAATAAAACTGAATTAATTCTGTAGGGACATTAAGTTTATTTCGAAGCAAGAGACATGAAAAATATGCAATTCCTTCGCCGGGAATCGAACTACGGACCTCTGAAATACCGGCTCAGTGTGCTGACTATTACACCACGAAGGCACGCTAAGAATGTGGGAGATATACCTTATATACTCCTCTTTTTAAAGGGCGACTAGGGTTTTAGGGGACCTAGTCGCCAAATCCTGGGTGTGGAGAGTCATCATCCACAACCCTTTTAGCTCGGGCGCCAGTGTAGAGACATTAGGTTTATTTCGAAGCAAGAGACATGAAAAATATGCAATTCCTTCGCCAGGAATCGAACCACGTACCTCTGAAATACCGGCTCAGTGTGCTCACCATTACACCACGAAGGCACGCTAAGAATGTGGGAAATATACCTTATAATGTGGGAAATATACCTACCACAGAAATCTCATGAAAAGTTGAAAAGAAGTAGACGTAAGTAACTTGGAACATTTTCATTAAGAAGTTGCGGTATGAAGAGTCAGAGATATAGCTGCGTTTGGGAACTAATTAAAAACCGCAGTTCATATTTTAATACACGGATCATATTGTTCTGTGTGACCTAATCCTGCTTTTTAATTCTCTTTAATGAATGATATACAAATAAAACTCATTTCCTGCAGTGAAAATTTAAATTTTTTATATCTAGTTTGATCCTTTGTCACCTTTACAGAAATTACCATAAATATCTAAACAACTATTTACGTATTAAATAAAATATGAAAATAAGAGTAAGTGAAGGATATTTAAGATTGTAAGGTTTTAGTTTAACTAACCAAGTTTTATTTTAATTTAAATCTGTCTATCTCCTCTCTGTTTCAACTTCCCGTCAGAAGAAGCGCGCGGTTTCAGCTTACGCTAATTTCGAAGTACGGCCAAGTACTATTTAAACCAGAGGTAGAAACCTCTCAGTGTGAGAGAGCTTAGTCTCAGACCACGGTCACTCTGCTCAACGTTCGCCTGACCAGCTAGCAGTTAAAATTTATAAGCCATAGTGCTTACTCCGTGATTGCATTGTGAAACAATTTGAAGTGCGCTAGTATTAGTATATCTTGCTACGCACCCTTTCAGGTAGAGGCCAATCTCCGCGAATCGCTCTGTGAGCAAAATTTGATTTAAGTTCTATTTTAATTGAGTTAAATTTATCTGATTGTTAAGTTCGACCCAAGTGCGGTCTTTTACTTTCTGTATCTCTCCCGAGTTGGGAAGTGTGTAATTAATAGTGATTTAATAAAAGAGGATTTCAAATCCCTTCACGTGCAGTTATTATCCAGTCCAGCAGTTACATCAGAACAAAGCTTACATTTCATCAGCTCACTGTTCCAGTTCAGGACCTGAGAAGAAACACCCTGGTAAATATTTCACAATGTTCTCAAAGAACACGCACAGAATACTCAGTCCTGATAAGATGATTAAGGAACTGCAGCGAAGAATAAAATAATATTCTAGCAAATACGCAATTTATAGCATTATTATTATTATAATTATTTACGTGTTTCGCCTTAAGACGCCACACGGAAGGGAGGGATGCCTTCATGGACGAATTTCTTTGGGAAACTGGCTAGTATTAACACGTTACACATGGGAAAAACTATGAAAACGCCCATGCAGCGTGCCCGTTCGCTTGAATTGAACCTCGGACCGAAGTTCAGAGATTTTGCCTCTCGGCCGGTCTAATTGCATTATAATACCGGAATAAACTAATGCAGGGTCTCTGAGAGTGGTCTTTATGAGATCTCAATTGAAAATATGTTTATTTAGTTGATTCAAGATATTCAAGATGTGTGCTTGTGTTTTAATTCCGTGCAAGGGACGGCAATCTATGATAAAGCCCATTTTCAAATTTTGTTTACATATGCTGTCCAGAAGAAAAGAACAAAAATTAAAGCATTGAAGATGACTATAGATATATTTCTGAAATTTAACATATAAACAAATCAATTGAAATTTTTTAGATTATGAATCTTAAAATATGTGATCGTAGGCAAAAAATGCTTGTCCCTTTCGTCTTCAACGTCTGTTTTATAACCTAATTTATTTTTTAAATAAAGAAGTTTAATTGTTTTAAATATGAACCCTTAGTGTGCTATATTCATGATAAAAATTAATTACGGAAGTTTTTTTTCTTTAGCAAATCAATAAAAAAAATTATCTTCCATTTCATGTCAAATCCGTTACCTTGAGATTATTTTACAAACAATTAGACAAACAACTCCGATTTCTCCTCAGAAATTTTCTCCGCGTCCAGTGCTCATTATGTCATGTGCCTAAGGTCATCACTTCTAGAACCGGCAACGTTGTACCTTGCAACAAACAGCCCGGTCATAATATCGTGTCTCGTTTCAGATAATGAAAACCTAGGAAGGGATCCATTCTACGCTAGAAGTTACTTGAAGAACTAGCTTCAAACTCATCCGATTGCAGTAGAATTTGTCAAAAGACAAATGAACGAAGAAGTAAGAGGATAGAAAAGTCGCAGAATACTGCTGCTGCTTTCAAAAAAGACGCACTCGCTACTCCGCATTCAACGCACGATGAAGGGTGGGTAAC
>KK118777.1:84420-156074 GCA_000611955.2 Stegodyphus mimosarum | reverse complement strand
TCCGGAAGCAAAGAAATCTCCTACTAGGAAGACTCCCACTACTGAGGTAGTAAATAATGTCACTACGGGGAATAATTTCGAAGTTCTAACTACGGTTCCTGAGCCCATGGGCTGTGTTAATGAAATGAAAAACGACGAAAATCACGCGACTGTGTTTCCTGTGATTGATTGGAAAAAGAGAAGCTGTCACCAATTTTTTCCGCAGATCAGAGGTAAAATAGAATGAACTTTGACGACTGCTTTCTCAAAATGGTGTGAAAAACTACGTAGGAATACTGACGAGAGAAAAGATAACTCTTATTTTCGATTCTTCCACCCTATCGTTACAGAGCGCTAGCTGCACTCATGAAAGATGTGGTGCAGTTTAGTACTTTTCGTACTAATAAAGATACAAGAAAGAAATTAAAGCCGAGCTCACTAAGGATGATCAACGTCACCCAGTTCACCAGAAAAAGGGATGGAAACCAAGTCAAGCTACCTGTTTTCTTCTCCTCTTTTAAGAAGAAGGATAATGGCAGAAGTATCTACATAAAAAAAACTTTACTCGATCTGCGAGTAGCTTTTGTGCTTTAGGTGTCAGCGATATGGACATGGGCAGACCTTCTGCAATAATGAACCCAGATGTCTCAACTGTAGGCAAAATTACTTAACCTACACCTGCAAGTTGCCAACGTGCGTTCACTGCAAATTGGATCACATCGCTTCTTCGAAGTCATGCGAATTTCCACCGAAAATTCGAGAAAAACCAACTCAGGCACTGAAGTTTCAAAAACCGGATAATCTCCCTCCCGTATCTGAAAAACAAGAGAAGATCGTAAGTCATTTTCCCTAAAATCTTACTCTGATGCTTTGAAACAAGCCCAACCAGATTTCAAGTTTGATGAAAATTTTCAACTAATATCTACAAGTTTATCAAATTTGTGAAAAAGAGCAAAAAGATCGATTCCCCCAAGAAAATGTTTTAATAGTATTGGGAATCTTGGAATACATGATTGAAATGGACTTTTAATCTTGCAGCTACACTGTAAGATCATTACTATGATTTTATTTTATTTTCTAGTGCACAGAGGCTTCACCAGATGGCGTTATGGACTCTGCGTTTCTTTCGCTCTCAATCATGAATTATGACCTGCCAGATCTGACGCCTCTCTTAGGCTCCTCCTCCCCGCCAAGTTTTTCCATCTGGTCCTTACCTCGTCTGGACTTCCTGTATCATGCGCCTTTATGGCAAATTTATCAGGAGCCTGAAACGTCGCGAGCTCTCAGCGATAGTACGATATGGACTGGACTGGACACGGGCGGCTAAAACCCGCCGGGAACTGAGGAAATTCTACCAATCAGAAAGGGCCGTTGCGCTGGGGGACTTTTGGCATTATTTTCTGTTCGCCAAACGCAATTTTTGTGCAAAACTGGTATACGAGATAGTATGCCGGACTTGTTAATGTAATGGTAACGTTTTGGTTACGTTATGGAAATCATAAGCGCTTCTTAGGTAGCAGCACTTCATTTTCTTTTGATTATTATTTTGAGGTACCTCAAAATACCTACATTTGTTAACGCAGAAACCAATATCAATCTAAATAAAATTTAAGAAAAAAAACAAAGCTTTCTATCTCACTTAATTTGCTCTGTCGTTACCGAATAACCTTTTGATTTCCTCATACCCTTTATTTACTATTGATACAAATTACTGTAGTGTGAAATGTCTTCACTCGTATATTTGAAATGGCTTGGTGATATCCAGGTTCTCATTATTTCATGTACTGCTTTGTAATAAAAATATATATTTTGACTAGCAGATATTAGAAACCCCTTTTTTTTTATTGGAAGTGTTTTTCTGTAATGAAAAATTTTACTAACAGAAGCTCCTACTGAAATATAGAAATTCAGAGAAATCTGTGTATTAAAATGCAAACATTGCTCATAAAATTTCAGCTAACCAATTAACTCCCAAAAGAAAAAATAATTGAGAAATTAACATGAAACTTGTTTTATGCATTATTTTCTACCTAAATAATTCTGTTTCATTTCGTTGTGTTACATAAAAATAAAGGTATAATTTTTCAAGTCTTGCAAAAATGCAGCATTAGCACAATCAATAGGTTTTTTTTATTCACTGCAAATCTGTGGAACATTTTACACTCAATATTACACTGTGTATGTTGCTATATCCATCTTTTTTTTTATTGTCAAGACTTTTCTGAGTGATATGCTCTAATTTATCAGCTTTACTAGTGTTCACAGTTTATAATTACAGGATCACACGTCTTTAATCTGCAATTTAAATTTAGTTTGCTTACGATTGCTGTAAATGTTTATGATTTCAGTGGCATATTGTAATCCCTAGCAGAAAAGTTTTCTTGAGATTCCACATTTTTTATTTTATTTTATTTATTTTTTTGTATCAATAAAACATTAGAATAAAAACAGCTCCCACCATTGGATTCTTATAATTTCTATTTTCTAAGAAGCAACAAATTTTATCCTGCAACATACACATCTACTGCCTATGTTCTTATAATTTGCTATCATTGACTGTGGAACTGCAATGAGTTTTCACAATTCTGTATTTTTTCAATAAAGATGTAAACATGAAAAACTAAATTTGTTGTTTTTTGGTAAATAAATTTTTCGTACTCTTAAACTAGAACATCTATAAAAATACTTCAGTTGATAAACAAATGCACAAATTTTTTGCTTGAGTTTTATACTGATGGTAGGAAATGAGAATGTTGTCTTATTTGCTTCATTGATTATTCCAAAGGATAGAAACAGTATCTTCTTGAGAGAAAGAACACTTTCATGAAGTATATTTAAAACAAAATGACTCCTGTTCATGTAACATATGAAAAAATTCCTATGAAGCTAGCCTGTCCACTAGGGTTCAAACTACCATTGCTCCACAGTCTTATCTACTCGGCTGCTGATGAATACTAAGATAGATAAAAGAAATCATAATTTTTCTCTGTGTGAAAGCTTTTTGCCCATTTTATCGAAGGTTTCTCACTTTATTCTGTTGCTGAAGTTTTGGATAAAGTTACCATTATATGATGTATCATCATTATTTCTTCATACGAAACTGATTTGGCAACTACTTTTTTTTCATTTGGCATAATTATTCATAGTGGCATAATAACTGTATAAAAAGGACTCTGTTTATAATTGTTATTCTCCAATTAATAAATTAACATCATTCATCCAATTAATAAACATCATTCAGTTTATTATACCATTGTTTATAGGAGTATGTATGTATAAGAGTCAAAGTTGGCTTTATGACAAACGAGTGGGTATCTGACTATATGTGTGCATTTAGTTGCATAATTAACAGTCATTTTTTGCTTTACATTGGCTTACACTAATGTTGTGTTTTCACAATATCTAACATGTTAAACAACAAGTCTATTTTACTAGGTTTCCAATGGCCAATGCAATATTTAATGTGTTAATGCATTACTGATGAAATGTTAAATGAAATAGAAACAAACAACTGAAATATTCTATCCTCAGGTTATTTTTGGGATTATGCACATGATGCCATGGGAAAAAATATTTTAAAATACAGTATTGACAAACTTAAAATTGGCATATGTTAAGAATTTAAAGATATTCATACTATGCTGCATAATCTGATGTATTTACCAATATATATTAAATTGTAATTTACTAATCTATATAAAATTTTGATTAAAATATCCAGGGGCGAGGTATGAAAATATTAACAACACTTTAGTTTATAAAAATAAAATACCAATTTATAATTAAATGTTTTAATTTTTATAAAAATTAGGAAATACAAATAACTGTACATGAAAAAATTTTAACTAAAAAATTTCGTCTAAAATTCATTGCATGCACAATTCACGCAAGAAGTTACCACATACTGCTTTCTTCTCTTACCTCAGATGATCTTTTATAAGGTTTCAAGAACCAAGCAGAGATTTTTGAAAAGTTTTTAAATTCTTCTCAAGGTTTCCCCATTTTAAGATTGTCTTTCAATCTCAAAAGCTATCTCAATGAAAACCCCTAAATAATTTATTTTTATTTCATGCTTTAATGTAAAATTTGTTAAAGTATGGTTAGAACATGCAAGATATTTGTTTTTCCTGGAGCAAATAATAAGCAGACAAAAAAAGAACATGGGGTTTGCAATTTGGAGACAAATTTAACAAAGGGCTCATTCAAACCTCCTATAGTTCACTGAAGTTATCATAATGGTCTTTTTTACCTCTTTTAATATTGCAAAAATCTAATGTTACAAGTATTAAGAATAGGCTAAATAGATTTTACTTGTATATATTAGACCTATATTTGAAGATATCTAGAGAAATTTTAAGACACTTTCAAATCAGAGTAAATGTCAAGCAAGTTTCTTTTCATTGTAGAACTGACAGTAATAAAAAAGCTGATTTTCTCAAAAAGAAGGAAAAAACCTGATAAGAGCATTAGTTTCCACTTTGTAAAACTTATGACAAATTTAATTTGTAGATTTTTCATGCAGAATCATTGCAAACATGTAATAAAAAAATGTCGAATGCTATTTGTTTGAACAAATCCACCTGTGATTCCAGATTCTCAAAAGCATATAGTAGTTGACACAAAATTGAAAATTTTGACAGACCATGAATTTGAAGATTAAAATAAATAAAAAAGCTTAGATTGATGCAGAGTTCGAATAATTCTTATCAATTTCAAGGATTATCTAATATATGCGCTTTAAAAACCTGGAAATAAAAACCTTTTCTCAATTTTTTTTTTACTGAAGAAGATTTTTGCTTTACTGAGAAGTTAATTCTTAAACCTGACACAAGATTTTATGCTAAGCTGCTATTTTTGCCTTATATTAATTTTATATGTTTTTTTTATTTAAGTATGACATACTTTTATCTGCTCTTGAATGTCAGCAATATTACTTTTTTTCAGACCACAGAGTATATCAAAATAAAGTATTTTGGAAGTAGATTTAAGTTTAAAACTAAAAATTCTAATAGTATTGGAAGTCACTTTACAATATGTACCTACAAATGTTTTGATACATGCATATTATACCTATCTCCATACTACTTGATAGAGTACTCTAGTTGAGCTGCTTTTGTAATACCTACAAGACACAGAAAAATTTCACTAGCATGATGGTCTCTAGAGCCATGGTAATTTTGTTTTCCAGATCAGGTATAGTATTACATGGTTATGACACAAATACTTTGTTCTTCATTTAATATTTTATGGCGATAATCAGACTAGATAAACTCAGTAAAATGTGTCAAAAAGCACATGCTTGGATTTAAACCTAACTATCAGCATTCAGCAGTCTTATCACTCATAGGCCTCTTTTTCAAATGATTATGAACTGCATATATATATATATAATATGGAATACATTGTAAGGAAGATTTTCACATTGTACATGCCTCATGTTATGCTACTGATATTTTTTCTAAAAATCTATTTGTTACGTGGATTAATCCTTTACACACTTTTGATGTTTGTAAAAGTATTGCATGTAGTCTTTTCTGACAAAACATTACTAAGGAAATCAAATATAAATTCATTACTTTAATTACAGTAAGTTTCAAATATAAAAATTGGAAGACTTTTCTAACATATTATGTACATTTCTCATGTGTTGAAACTGGGAGAGAATTCCAAATGTTATTAACTAAATAAATAATTTTTAAATTATATATTAAACTTTTAAAAAATACAATATACTTGAGATTTTTAGAATCAAATTTATTCAATGTGTTAAATTTCTTCAAAACCAAATATTAAAATGCAATACATTTAAAAAAATTTTTTTTAAATCAAATTATAATTTGTTAGTATTTAGGAACTTTCTGAAAAAAATATAAGCTTGAGGGCTTTGGTTCACAAAATTTCGGTCAATAATATTAAAAAAAAAGTGAAGCAATGTATCTTCCACACAGTAAAAGTTGAGAAAGTCTTTCACATGTGCATTTGTTACTTGATGATCAGAAAATAAATGCTCTCTGTAATTTTCAGTGTTACAGAATGAAGTGGAACGTTCGTAGATTCATACCAGAGAATAATTTTTGGTCTTTAAGATACCACACGGTAAAAAGACGCGGGGATTCATTAGTACTCTTTTTTTGAGCTTAAAATTTTATTACACAATTCACATTAGAATCCTACGAATTTTACATATTCACTCTGTTGCCTTTCAATACAGGTAAAAGTTAAAAAATCATTACAAATCCAAACGAAAAATATATAATCAGGAAATGTACGAAAACTTCCGTACCAGCGGAAAATGACTCAAAAACAAATCCTTTAATTCTTGGCATTAAAAATTGGTCCCAAAAAACGGTCTCCGGCTGTGGCTTATTCTGATTGGTTGAATTTCTTCAGTTCCCGGTGGGTTTTAGCCGCTCCTGGACTGGACTCGTTAGAAAAAGTTAACGCTGTTGCCCACAGGAAATCTTTTATTTAATTCTCTGCTTACACTTTAACATTCTTCTCGCTCTTTAGCCAATGTTCGCTTATTTATTTCAGTTTTTCATTTCGATGATGTGGAGGTAAGTTTTAATTCTATTGCAAATGTACTCTGTAAACAAAACGCCTTGGTCCTTAATATGTCTGCTAGTGTTTTCACACCATCAACTTCATCTCTCATTTCAGGATCATCATTCTCGATTAAGTCTTTGATTTCTTCTTCTTCCACACCTGAAAATGCTTCGCCGCCTTTTGAAATTGGTGAGATTTCCTTTGCGTCATTTTCAGTCGATGGAAATCCTTCAAAATTTTTGACAACTTCTGGCCAACAAACATTCATTGCTCATCCATTCGTTTGTTGCCAAGCGAGTTTAATCATTTCTGGTCAGTGTCTTACGTTGAATTGCTTCCAAAATGCCTTTTGTATGCCGTGATTTCCTCCGTCGCAGAGATTTAAAGATGTCAAGGCTTTAAGAATGTTTTGATTCCTCGATCCATTGGTGGATCAAGGAAGCAATGTTCGTTGGAAGAAATAAGCCTTACATCTGAATCCAACACTCTGAGGGCTTCAGTACCGTATCTAGAGCATTATCGGAAATCACGAGAATTTTAAAGCTCAAATTTTGCTGTTCTAAGCAATTTTTAACCTCTTTAATGAATGAATTTTCAGTTATTAAAGAGGATTATCTCAAAGCGGCCGACATGTTACAGCGTGTACGGCGTATAAGTAAAATTATCGGGTTAGTCAAATTAAGTGGAGACAGTGACTATAACGCGTATAAGCAAAACCACTTTCTGCAATGTACTCTGTAAACAAAACGCCGGCGTTCGTCAAATGTTTATTTAACTACTGACTATTACTATTTTATCTTCCATTCTAGTGGACCGATTGACGAAATTCAACTTGCGTTTTTCATGTCTCCAAAGCGCAACTTAGGATATATAAGATTTACATATAGCATTGTCCTAATATAGGTATTTTGACACAAAATCGGACTTTTTTCTAAAATAACATGCCAATTCTTTTACATATTTTGATTCTACGACTCGGATTATGCCAACCTGCCAAGTTTTGTAAACGTCGCACGAGTAGTTTTTTAAAAATGAGCTCTCAAAATTTTAGCTCCTCAATGTTAATTGGATTTTATATATATTTATTAATATTCCTTTTTTACTTCCTTCTACTAAGTAAAAAGGAAGTATTGTAATCGCGAAAAATTTCGGAAATCATATTTCAACGAAAATATCCATTTAAATCTTGAATCTATCGTAGTAGGAAGTATTCGGCCCAGAGGCATTTACTACCATAAATTACGTTTTTCCCTTAAGGATCTCGTTTTTGATCTTCTGGAACACCACGAGATAGCGGCACATGAGCTACGATGGGTAGACGAGAAATCACAATTTTTTAAGCAATTATTGGCATAAATAGAAGCAATTAGGCAATTTTTTGGTTGATGGTGAAGAGTCAATTGTAGAGTCACATCCGTGCACTATTGAGAAGGGGAGAAAGCATAGATATGGTTAAAACTATTTACACTCCACAAAGCATTACTTACAATCATTTAAACTTACTGGATTGAATTAAATATATTTCATTTATATCGCATAAACCACAATAGAATAAAGGCCCTCTTTAAAATTGACTATATTTGTTTACCCCAGAGACACTCTGGCGCTAGCTATACTTAACAGCGTTATATCTCATTCATTTTATAACACATCAGAATGCACGAAAATTATGTATATCATCTGGAGAATTACATAATCGTTGCCACATGCTCTATTCAAATACTATAATAAATCTAAAACGATGTGTAAAAGAAACTTAAAAAAAAGAAAGAAAGAAACAGTTTGTCACTGACGGTTCAGTGTTTTTCATTCAATTAATTCAGTTCTCACTTCGCGACAAGGCAAAAATACATAAAAAATCAAAGTATCCGTATTAAAAATTACGAAGTAAATCTTAAAAAGTTATTTCCTCGAATGAATTAAGCGTGATTTAATTCGCAATAATAAAAAAATTCGTTATCTTTGTTGTTTTAATGTGTAATATAAAATACTAGTGTATTAATATGCAAATGAATCAAAAGTGTACTATATGTTTAATATATGAATATATACTTAATCTCTGTGTCACTATAAATAGGTTCAGCAACAATTTAATAATGAATGTATAGTGCAAGTATGTATAGTGCAAGTATGTAGTCGAAAGGAAATGTACTGTATTGTACAATAAACATTACATTACAGTACATATATGTAAATGTACTGTAATGTAATGTAAGTCTAATGTTAATGTGTGTCAATGTATGTTAATGCATTTCTAAGTATATTTATGTACGTTAAAAACAGGTCAAACAGGTTTAGCCTTACTCAGTCTAAACCTGAGTAAATGTCACGCACTCTGGAGCATATGTAAGGTATAATATTTGCAACTCAAATTGTGGCAATGGTATTGACCAAAGTACGAGTATTTATATGTAATGTAAAGCTCAACTGCATACATATGCAAATGAAATTAGTTAATATGTAGGGTATAGCATATGCAATTTAATCTATGGCCGCGGCAATGACCCAAGTATTAATATTTCCCATAAAATACTACTGTATTAATATGCAAATGAATCTAAAGTATACTGTATGCTTAATGTATCTATATATATGTAAATTGTTTGTTACTATGAATAGGTTTAGCAGCGATTTATTAACGAAAGTATAGTGCAAATATGCAGTAAGTAATGAATAGCACACGTATGTAGTCGAAAGAAAATGTATTGTGTTCGTAATGTAATGTATGTATAATTTTAATGTGTGTTTAATTTATGACAATGTATATTCATGTATATTTATGTGCGTTATGAACAGGCCAAACCTAAGCAGTCTAAAACTGTGTAGGGATTTATATTTATTTTAAATTACCAGTTAATTTTAATTTTAAGTTACTTTCTTATAAGCCTTCATTCCCCTAATTGTCAGTGCCAGAACATTTAGATTTGGTAACGCGCGTAAGAAATGCAAATTCTACTAGTGGAAGAATAAGATAAATGTCGATGTTCCAGTACAGGAAGAGAGAGTGCGGGAAATTGCCGTGCGTGCTTATACGCAAACTTCTGTTTAGCAGATACCGCTTGTTTTGAAGTGGCTTAAGCGCTATTTTCTTGCTGCCACTAGATTCATTTGCGCGCTGTAGGCTACAGGATTATATGAGCCCTGTAGGGTAATTCCACTATTTGTGAATATCTCTTAAGTTTGATTCGACTGTTTCAGTTACCGCCCAAGTTGAGGCGTAGTATGTTAGCGTCAAGTTGACGCACTGTAAATAAGTTTAATAAAAGGCAGTTTTACTCCTTCTTCAGCGCAATCACTATCTCTCACAACAGCAAGACAATAGAACTTTACAACTGTATAAATGTCACGTATTCTGTAGCGTATCTGATATCCTGTGTAACAAGCAAGCCAATGTAATATGTATATCTTGATGTATCTCCATGCCCTTGTTTGGCCCTGTAGATTTATTAATTGTTTAATTAATAAATACTGGGCCGGGGCAGTTAGAGAGGGGTGAATTCTCGGGGGGCACTTTGGTCAGCGCGACTGCCCTCTGGACTTTTTTTTTTGACTAGGTGCTGGGTCTGGGTGTCTTGCGCGAGGCGCCTGTGTGGCCCCCTCCTTCCTCTACTGGCCTGCTCTGGATAATGGTGGACGTTGTGCTGTACTGATTAACTGTTATGGTAAAGGGACAGTGCCTACGTCCTCCGTCGCTTACCTTTGTTGTTGCGAAGCTTATTGTCTCTAGATTGGCAACAAATACACTCTTCTCCTAAGTTTCAAATGTAAACACATATGTCCGCCATGAGAAAAATAATTAGGCTTAGTCTCACTTAAACAACTTTTAAATTGTTGAAAATTCTACAAATTGCATGCAGATTTAGTAAAGGCATAAAAACCTTAACCAGAAGATAAGAACAACGTAATTCAATCATTTTTAAAGCTGAGCTGAGTAACAGAGTGGAGGGCTTCCATATGCCCATATTCAGTGGAAGATTACATTATTCAAAATTGGATGGCTCTAGGTAACGTTGTTTTATCACAATGCGAGAAATATACACATATTTATGCGGATTCTTCATTATTTAATTTCTTTAAAAATTATGCAGAGCTCTGACGTTTGGTGGCGACAATTTGAAAAGTGATACGCCGTTTATAGTGATTCAATTCAAAATGCCAAAACGAATAAACGAAATTAATTTAATATATGATATAAATAAATTTCATTGTTGAAACATTCAGACATTTCATTAATGAAATATAAGATGTAAATAAAGCAAATTTTAGATATTTGATTTTTTTTGTTGTACTTTTTCAAATTATGAAATGAGACAAAATATTGGCAGACGTCTACGATGTATACTTTTACTCCTCGGTGTTTCTTTTGACATTAAATCCTTTTAAATTCCAAAGAAAAACACTTAAGAAACAGCTCTTATTTCTGATTACAATTCTAATATGTTTAGCCTGTTGAATAGATAATCCAACTGAAAAATATTGATAAACGTATTTATCTTACTGTTTGTTTGATAATCTAAATAGCGTTCGCAATCGGAATAAGTTGTTATTAAAGGAAAATTTAATAATTTAACGACAGCTCGGTCCAAGTCAGTGACGCAATAAGACAAAATGTGTCAAATGTATTCAGACAGTCGTCGTGTAAACGAAGTGAAACCCATAGAAACATGTCCTCGTTTATATTTATAAATGCGGAAATCTATATTTATTTATCACTTACGATTTATATTATAATCATAATTTGTAGATTAATTTATGTAAGAATGGTAGTATATATTTATTACTTTCTATATTAGTACTGTACACATTACATAATACCGATGCCTGTATAAAGAATACAAAAAGAAAATTTAAACAAATAAATAAATAAAATAAAATCTGACAAGGTTATTTTAAATGACCAGTTAAATTTGATTTGAAGTCATTTCCTATAAGCCTTCATTCCCCTAGTTGTCAGTGCCAGAATATTTAAATTTGGTAGGACGCATGAATTAATGCAAATTCTACCAGTGGGAGAAAAAGGTTTAAGTATCAAGTTCCGTAAGGGAAATTTAGAAAGTTTGGGAAAACGCTGTGTGTTGTAGCGCGAGCTTTGGCTTAGCAGTTATTGCTGATTAAACTGTTATTTTGCTGCCACTAAATTTATCGACGCTCCGTTAGGAAAGAGGATAGTCTGAGCCCTGTAGCGTAATTCTACTACTTGTTAATATCCTCAAATTCTGAGTTTAGTTGTTACTGTTTCAGTAGCAGTAGGCGTAGTGTGTTGGCGTCGAGCTGACGTATTGTAAATAGTCCGAAGAGTGTAATAAAAGGAAGTTTCAACTCTTCTTTTGTACAGTCACTATTTTCCAGATTTCACACAAAATATAGACAGTAGATCTTACAACGAAAAGCGAAAAAATGATTATACATTACAAAATTAAGGATTAAAGGTTTACACTTAACTAGCAAACCTCGAACCATATTAGATTTATATAACTCTGTGTTAAAGAGATCATTTTTGGAGAACTTTATTAATTCAAAGGTATATGGCCATAAAGTAGCTTTGTAAAAAAAAAAAAAAACGGGAAAAATACCTCAGAATTACCCGGAAAATCTCCGAATGCGAAATGAAAACAAACCGTTAAAATGTTAATTACACATTCTTTCCGCTAACTTTCTTTCTAAATTTAAATTTCTACTGCTAAAAAGTCGAATTATATCAAAAAGAAACTAAAAAAAACTTTAGAATTTAGCATAAAATCACAAAATGCAAAATGTAAATAAACCGTGAAGTATTTTAATTATACGTTTTATCGCTTATCGATTTCTTTCTTCATTGAAAGCTGTATGCCCGGAAGATCAGATTACACACACAAAAAAAAAAAGAAAAACACTTAAGTATTACTCACAAATTGAAGAAATTCAAAATGTAAAAAAGCCACCCAAATCCACAATTAGTTAACTTGTCAGGACTGAGTATTCTGTGCATAGCTTTAGAAAACATGTTGAAGTACTAGGGTCCTTATCCTCAAGTCCTGAACTGGAACAGGGAGCTGAAAAATGTTGGCTTTGTTATGATGTAGATGCTGTGCTGGAGAATAACTGCACTTGAAAGGGATTTGAAATCCTCTTTTATTAAATCACTATTATTTACACACTTCCCAATTCGGGAGAGATACAGAAAGTAAAAGACCACACTTGGGCCTAACTTAACAAATCAAATAATTCTAAATAAATATCTAAACCTAAATAGAAGTTTAATTAAACTTTGTTCACAGAGCAATTCGCGGAGTTTGGCCTCTAACTAAATGGTGCGTAGCAAGAAATACTAATACTAGCGCACTTCAATTTATTTCAATATGCAATCACGTAGTAAGCACTATGGCTTATAATTTTAGCTGCTAGCTGGTCAGGCGGACGTCGAGCAGAATGACCGTGATCTGAGACTAAAACTCTCTCACACTGAGAGGTTTCTACCTCTGGTTTAAATAGTACTTGGCTGTACTTCAAATTAGCATAAGCTGAAAACGCGCGCTTCTTCTGACGGGAAGTTTTTAGAGACATTAGGTTATTTCGTAGCAAGAGACATAAAAAATTAGCAGCGCCTTCGCCGGGAATCGAACCACGGACCTCTGAAATACCGGCTCAGTGTGCTGACCATTACACCACGAAGGCATGCGAAGAAAGAGGGAGAAATACCTTATAAGTTGAAACAGAGAAGAGATAGAAAGATTTAAATTAAAATAAAACTTGGTTAGTTTAACTAAAACCTTACAAACTTTTGACCAATTTTTCTACCTTGATGGAAGGATACTTATAATTCAACTCTGTATGTAAAAATGTCCGAATAGCAATGAGAAATTCAGTGACAAAATCTGATCTGTGTAACACATGTAACCGTCAGCTTGTAGTCGGTAAAGTGTGTGCCTGGATATTAAGACTTTCAGATTGAATCTGTCTGCTGTTGATTGACAAAGAAAGCGATTTAAAAGTAGTAAACGCAGTTCTTAAGAATATTTTTTTTTACTTTTTAATCTGAGCGATTTAAATAAAAACGCATTTACATCAGTTGATGTCCAATGAGAAATATTAAGTATTTTTATGAAATGATGCTGGCTGGTTTCATTAAAATCATGATGTACTTTTTCATTTTCTATCATAACTCTTTTAGTTGGCTGGCCACATGAGCGGTTAGTTTTCAAAGACGCTGTAATAGTTAGAGGAAGTAACTGCGATACCGAAGGATACCGGGCACTTCGGTATCGCAGTTGGTAAATGTCTGTGCGGTATGGGGCACTTTAAATAAGCGGCGAGCCGAAAGCCCTCTCGAGGGATTGTTGGTAGGAGAAGAGGAATTGGGAGACGCTCGGACCCTCCCGAAGGGGCTCACCTTAAAACCTGGGGGCGGAACTGAGCGAAGTCGTACTGTCACCTGTATGGTGATCAATGTTCTTGCCAAGGAGAGCAAGAGCAGTCTTGCTGTCCTTGACTCGGTGAATTTCGTAGGTTTGTTCTGATGTGACTGTCAGGCACGTGGAATATGTTACAACCCAAAAATAATGTAGCGAATATAAAAAAGAAATATATGGCAACCCCTAACACTCTGCTGGGAATTTTAAAGACATGCTGCTTTTAAATAATATGTGATTTTGCTGTTGAATGTTCTGTAGCGTAAGTGCGAGCAAAGTTACGTTTAATAACATAGCTAAAAAGACAAAAAAAAAATTATCTTAGCAGAAGTGGGTCCAAGATCAGACTGGTAACTTGCGATGGTCACTGAGAGCATAAAAACGCTTAACAATCCACTTGGGGTTAAAATCTAAGTCCTTCCAGACATTTTCTTTTTTTTCCTCCTTTTTTTGAAAAAACTACTTTTTTATTTTGTGTGTTTGACTTTTCCTAGATTCGTTAATTTATCCAACTAAAAAAGCGAAATTAAAACCAAAATATTAAATTAAGACTAAGTAGTATATACTATAATAAATATAAATTAAGATTAAGTATGAAAAAAATACCAAATAAGAGACTACAGAAGAATAGCAAAAAAGATGAGTCTTTGTTTACAAATTAAAAGACCCAAAAAAGTGTTTTCTTGCGAACAAAAATTCAGAGCTTCTTCGCTCATGTTAAGACCTCCAAATGAGCTTCTGAAGTTTGAATAGCTGCCGTCTGGTGCTTTAACGCCCATTAACCGAGAAAAAGTTGAAAACTAAAATCGCAGTAACTCGGGGAGCTTAGATCTGCCTTCTTCAAACACCGTATTTGCAAATTCCTAATTAAGTGTTAATTAGCCGATTTTCACTCGTGTAAATAATTGCTCGAAACTGTTACGCGATACTCGAGTCTTTGGACTAATTGGATAAGAAATACAAAAACGTAAAACTCGAGATGAATTTCCTGCTTGCAAAGCTCGTTTTAAGATTTGTAAATGCTTGCGATCAGTGGGTTCTTCAGTTGTAAATTAATGGCTTTCGTTTAAGGAGAACATATTTGTAGAGATTTCATTTACAGACACACACACACGTTTCGAGAGCATTCGGGATAAGCTACATTGAGCTAAAAATATTTAAAAGCAGCTTATCTTTAGAATTTCCGATAAACAGTCTCGCGCGCTTCAGATAAAAATGTTTTATTCCCTACAGTGTTGCCGCCGAACCTTTGTAACTCTTGAGTTTTTTAATAAAAAATTCATTAAAGTTTAACAAATATGCAATAGACAATAAAACAAATTCCGGCTTTCCGAGTGCCCGTGTTCGGGTGGAGGACTATATTACTCAAAATATGATGAATCTAGATACCGTTGTTTTTCCACAACGCGAGAAATATACTTACATTCCTGCAGATTCTGAATTATTTAATTTTTTTTAATTCTAGAGACATTAGGTTGTTTCGAAGCAGGAGACATGCGACGGAGGACGTGGGCACCACCCCTTTACCATATGGTTAATTGGTCCACCAATATCTATAGTCGACCCCTCCGGGGATATTCTCCCATCCGCTTGTCCGAGCCTCTGTCTTTGTTGTTGGCCTAACAAGGGTCATTACTGCATTTCCAAGGCAGGATTGATAATGGTATTATTAAACATGTTGTTGACAGACTATTGCTGCGTACCAATGGCATACATTATACATTCAACGTACATTGTACATACATTATATATGCGTTATACATACATTACATTATATAGTATTACATTATTACATTCATTTGTATGCTTATTGGGACCGAAATTACTTAATTTGAATTACTTAATAAGAGAGTATTCAAGTGCATTATTGCATATCGTTCTTACGTAGCATGTAAATATTCGCTTTACTCACATTTCAGCCCACTACAGTCTCAAGTTGGGTGTTACATAAATATCAGGGACTCGGACGCTAGGTGCATTAGATTTCACTTATTGCGCCTCACTGGCGTATGACAAAATATTCTATGGTGCAAGGTTATATACATGCAGGGCTAGGATATGGAACAGTAGGATGATAATGCATAACACAATTATACGTGGAAACGTGCTGAAATATAACATACAAACCCAGCTATCATACATACATTACACATACGTTACATGAAATACATGAAAATCAAAAACTAACGTACTATACCTACATTGATCAAACATTACCTAAATATCAAGGACTGAGGCACTAGTTGCATTAGAATTTCACTTACTACGCCACACAGAGGCGCGTTAAAACATTCTACGGTACATAGTTATTTACAAGCACGGGTAAAACATAGAAAAAGTTACTTAACAATTATTGACACAATATCATTAATACATTAAACTTTTGTTACGTAAACATTAGTGACTTGGATACTATGTTTACATGGGACATGTAATAGTTGTACAATATTGTTGCGTGCGTACTTATTTATAAAAATTTATTCTTTCCACAAGAAATAAATTAAAATGCTGAAATATTTCTTCACAGATCTTCGCACAATATCACAATATCTGAAACGATTAGCAAAAACTCAGTTCTAAACAGATAAAATAGTTTTATCTCACAGCGAAATCGCTACAATCAATACAGCATTAAGTAAACAAACGGCAGTTCGCTTTTTACAGCTACAAGTATAACAGCAACAACAACAACTAACTACTAACTGAGATGAGCTGTTTCACCTCGGCTTTTATAAGCTTTTTAATTATCAGTAGAACAATCTCGATTTTTCTAGATTTTTCTGGATGGCAACAGTAATTACGAGATATTTATTTATTAAGCATTAAATGCGCGCGCTCTTTTATTTTTAGTGTTATTTTTTTTTTTGACGTAGCTTTCTCTTCAAAAATCGTCTGCGTTGCTAAGGCAACATGAAGCAAATCTAATTACAATTCTAAATAAATAGCCAAATAAATGTGAAATTCGTAGCAATATTCAACAATTTAAAAGTTTTTTAAGTGCGGTTAAGCCTCATTTTTGGTTATAATAGAGGACATATTTGTTTATATTTGAAGCTTAGCGGAATAGTGGATTTGTTGCCATTCTAGAGAAACTAAGTTTCGCAACAACAAAGTAATGTCTTCTTTTATTATTGAGAATTAATTATGATCGATTCATTCTGTAGTTATCATTTAAGTTATTATCTGGTTTCTGCGCAAAAATAGTAATTTTAATCGTAAAAATTTTTTTTTAATTGTTTTAACTGTAGGAGGATGTTCGAAATCATTATTCTAAAACTGAATATCATATTTGAATTTATTCTGATTATAGTTTGAATTTAGCGTACATATAATATACTAAATTTAGAAATGCGAGAGATTTTTAACTCCGAGTTTATTCTTATACAAAAGGCTTTAAAAGTGAAATGAAAGTGAAAGGCTTTAAAACATTTGCATAATTATCATCGAATCCTTCGCATCAACTTTTTCACAATTTGCGAAAAGAGATAAACTCACACAATGGCGTTTTAACAAGAAATCTCGAGGAGTATGTCATTTACGTTGCTGGAAAAAAAAAACTCGCAAAATCTCCGTGTCTTTCCCGTGATTGATTTTGGATTAGGAATGGGAAGTCCTACAAGGTACTTATTTCACTGATCCCTGCTGAAAATCCAGGCATATACCGGAACGTTGATTTCGAGAATTAAATATGAAGCCTAGTATATGATACTTCCGATACGTGGATTACAGAAATAGGATGAAAAGAACGTTTTTTGCTTGTATTTTCTCATCTCTGTTAAATGATTTGTACTCTCTTCAGAAACTTTAAGAATTTGATAGTTTGTAATACATTACATCTGTCGGAAATATTTTACTGAAGATAGTGAAGTTTTTAGAAACACATATTCGATTCCAGTTACTAGATCGTAATCAGGTATAGATGAGCGGTTGAAGTGAAGAAATCCTGCGCTTTAGGAATACCTTTTTCAACTTTAAAGAGTAGCACATTACAGTGGCTATTCGCTCATTTTTAGACGATTTTCATCGTCTTTATAGAAATATTTTTACCTAAACATTTTCTGTTTTCAAAGTTCCATTTGATAACATCACTATCTTTCTACACCGCAGTTGCCGAAGTCCAAGGAGCGTTAGAGGTCGGCGTTTGGATAATTCGCTTTTTAGAAGACCGGAAACATCCGTGAACGTTACATCGGGAGATTTTAGGGGCAACGTGCAAGTACTTAAACGCCCTTGGGAAGGTCTGAGAGAAGAACCATTTGTAGAACCGAAACGGTTTCTCGTGAAAACATGAGGCGGGCGAGAGAGGAAATGATGTTCGTTTGGAGGTAGCCCAAATGATTCTTGTTACGATGATGCCGTGGCCTCCAAAGGAAATTGGGATATGCTCGTGGTTATAATAAGAAGTTCGATATGCGAGGCGCCTGCTTCAGGCTTAACTCAATTCAGATTATTGCAGACAGAATTTGTTTTTTCGGACTAGGCGTTATTTTCATAATCCTTAACATTTTTATCATTATGAGTGAAGATCTGACTCATATTGAGCAAGATGGCCTGGATATCCGTTTTCTTATTCCATTTTTTCCAGGAAATTAACAGTAGGTTTCGACGAGCGGCTGTTTAGTACAACCTTAGGATTCAATAACTTGCTACACCACAATAGGCGGTAATTTATGGGCTGTATAGCGAGTGAATATGAGAGAGTTTGGAACTTGCATCAGACCCATAAGGGCAATCTGCTTACTTTCACAGCTATGATTTTAAAAGCATTTGCAGAAAAAAAAATAAAAAAGTTCAATAGAACAATGAAAGTCCTTTAAAAAAAAGAGCGTTACACATAGCGCCTTTTCCTCCTCTGTTTTATAAAATATTTTCTCCTTCCGTTCCGCATGCCTTCGTGGTGTAATTGGAACGTGTATTCGAGATTCCAGTCCCGACGAGGACACTGCACAATTTTCACGACTTTTGAATAAAAAATAAAAATAAACCCGATGACTGTACAAGTGGCGCCCGAACTAAAAGGTGGTGGACCATAATTCGTCACCAGCAGGATTTCGCGATTGGTTCCTCTAGTCCCCAGTCGCCCTTTACAACGGGAAGTATATAAGGTATTTCTCCCGCCTCTTTAGCATCCGTTCGTGGTGTGATGGTCAGCACGCTCGGCGCGTATTCCAGAGGTTCGAGTCTCGACGAGCGCATTGCTCATTTTTCGCGTCTTTTGTTTCCAAAATATCCTAATGTCTCTCCAAGTGTATTTATTGTTTGGCAAGTACGAATAGATGATGATAAAATTTTTTATCTTCAAATTTTTGAATAAGAATTCTATCCCATTATAAATTAATTATATTTATATTTTCGATGTTCATTTCTAATCAAGATGAAAAAAATCTAAATATGGAATTCAAATAACAAACATCTTGAAATATTTGCCGGAGGAGTAAAATTGCTTCTGTGGCTACATGCGGTGCATAGAATCACTGCATACAGATTGTAAACGAAATACGTTTCTTTATTGGTAACATTATTGTTCGATTCTTTGCGAGAATTTCTTTGAATAAGCTAATATTTAACGATGATATTCGAGACGTATGAAAAGTATTGGCGTTGTTTAGTCCTTGATATTTTCATCTTTTAATTTAAGTTTTTCTACATTATTTTATACTTTTACAACGCTTGTCCTGAAATGCACAGAAATTTCTGAATGTCAGAAAAGACCAAATGGCTAAATGCATTTTATTCCCGTTTTGAATAGTTATAGACATCTTTCTTAAACCGCTAGACGAGCTAACTTGATTTACACGCTTTTTATAGAATTTATTTTTAGCATTTTCTTTTCTTCCAAACTATAAATCTTATCAGCGTCCGCTTGGTACTTTCTGAAAATTTCATCTTGTCGCCACAATATAATTTTTTTTATCTCTTCATACCATTAATCACCCTTATTTTGTTAATTTATTGTATCCCTTTATGTTAACATTTCTTAAATAAATTTGAGAGCTGAAAATTTTTCAGCTGCGCTTTATCGCAAAAGTTGTCTTTTTTACTTCTAAAAGTTTCTTCTGCCATTTACCAAATTTTGTAAAGTAGATTTTTTCTATCCTACTCCATGCGTAATGATAATTATCACAAACTATAATTTTGCTTTAATATGCAAGTTATAAGAAATAAAACACGTAAAAACTAGATAAGGAAGAAATTTAGAAATAATTAAAAACGAATTAAGGCCATCGAGATACTAAATCGATCCTTCAACTGATTAAAGCTGAGAGCAATAAATATTTAAAGCACTCACTGCAATTATTTAAGAATACGGGTATTTTAAGCAGTAAAGCCAACTCTCATGATTTGCACGGTCCATCGTGTGCAAAAACAAGAGAATTTGCACATTACGTCCAATTTTTGGAAACCTAACGGATAGATTTAAATCAAATTTGGTATGAATGTACATTTACAACAGAGGAAGAGATATACAATTTAAAGGCCATTTTATGTACGCACGATTATCGGAAAAGATCGTAGTGAGAGATGTCCAAAATCCACGTTGTGATATCGAACTGAATATAAATCTAATACGGGTATGGCCCCCTCTCACAGCCACACAGGTGGTTCGGCATGACGGCATACTGACTATGGCAGACGATATGACTCCTGCAGCAAGGCAGTTTTTTAACTCCGGGACGGTTTTCGGAGAGGAATGGCGAATAAAACTTGCCCACCCAAGAACGTCCCAGATATTCTGTATAGCGTTAAGTCTGGAGATCTGGATGGCCAATCCATGTGGCGGATATACTCATTTTCCAGGTAATAAGCGATCGGCTGAACCCTAATATAGATAAGTGAAACTGCCGTCCATTAATAGAAACGCAGGACCTGTGACCCTGAAAAGTCGAACAAAGGGCTCTTCTCTTTATACCTTACAGCAGTCAGGAAGCCTTTCTCAAACACATGCAAGAATCTGCGGCTGTCCAACATAATGTCCAACACAATGCCATAATGTGCAACATTACAACTTCGCCCCCTTCCTGATTATTTTCCCTGAAGAGGAGGTATGGTATTGTATTCCAGGTACAGTGTCCAGACTGAATTTCAACTCATCTCTAAAAGGCACGGCCTTCCACTGAAGTGTGGTCCAAGACTCACGTTGTCTAAATGCGCTGTCTTGTGTACTGCAGCGAGCGGCAAGCAAAGAGCGGGTCTTCTAGCGTACAATCCTATCTCATTAAATCTTCGCACAACTGTAGGCCGCGAAACTCGTATTCTAGTGGCAGCACACAGCTCACGGGGGAACTGTGAAGCCGTATCGATCCCGTGTCGCCTTGGTAAAAGTTCAAATAATCATTCTCATTCGTCGTTATTCGGAAACTGTTTCCACAAACTGCAGACGACACTGGGAATTACATTGAGTTCTGTAGCCACCAGAACCTGAGATTGGCCTGACTCAAATGCACCGATAATTCTCCTCCTCATTCCGTCATCCATACCTACTTGGCTTCTCATTTTATCTGATATCTTATAAAATTTGTGCAGCTCCCGAAAAAGACGTCGAATCTCGTGAAGAAGTACCAGCACACAAATTGCCGAAACCCCTCGGCCGTTATGTCCCCTCCACAATCACAGCTCTTAAAAATATGCGTAATTTAAAAAAATTCCTTAATTTTTCAAACTGTGCAAATATAGAAGGTACTTGTAATTCATACACGCATTTATGATATGGAAATTATTAATTTAAATACTTTAAATCAAATTAAAATTCTGTTGCGTTCCAGATCTGGGTAAAATCACACTTTCATGAGATCAGATCAGAGCCGTTCGTTCTTTGAACGGAATCGAGGCCGGTTAGGCCCCGCGTCGCGACTGCGGAGGCTGGAACAAAACTGCCAAGTTGTGGTTATGACGAATTACCTGCAACTCTTTATTATTAACTTCTTAACCACTGCAGAGTCATTCTAGAATTGATGCAAGAAGCTCGAGACAATCAATTATGCCTTCCCCGAGATTCGAACTCGTTACCTCCCGATTGCTAACCGAACATGTCTTCTAATGGCACTACAAAGGCACGTGGAACAGAGGGAAAATGCTGAAAACTTTAAGAAAATCTCATTTACCTCTCGAAAAGCATTTAATCTTTTCATTCAAGTTAACATGAAACAAATGACAGATTTTTAAAAATATTTTAGCTCAAGTGTATAGCATAGCTTTCAATAGTTAAAGGTAAATCATTTGACATTTGTACGTACTGTATTTATTTTATGAATGAGAGTAATATATTGTAGCCAAATATTATTACAGATTCCAAAACGTTTAGTAATATTCTGTTACAATATTAAGTATTTTCGTTATAATTGATACAGAATAATTCTGCATTCAAGGAGACGACGGTTTTACAAGAATCGTCTGCCATGAGAATAATAAATGCATTTTATTTTCTCAATGAAACATTCCATAAAAAGGAAAACTTAAAATCATAAGGCTGGTGAATCCATTTCAGAAGTAAAACCAATTATTAAAGATGCATAAAAATATCAAAAAATGAAAAGCAAATATGATTATTCGACTCAGCATTCAACCTTTAAAGTAGACGAAAAAAGGAAAAAGATTTAAATATAAATAAATATATATATATATATATATATATTTAGAAAGGAATTTAATGTCTCCTTTTTTGAGAAAGCAATTATACTTTCCGATTCTGCTTTTAAATTTTAATAGTATTTCTTGTGTCGTAGAAGAGACTTTTTTATTTATTTTTTTTTTGATTGAATCGAAGAAATTAATGATAGCTTTTAGATTTCAATTTAAATTGTTTCAGAAACAAAATAACAGAAAGAGAAAAGTCCTTAAGTCTTCTTGTAATAGAATTGAAATGAAAAATTTCTCATCGAGTTGGTAGGTAGAGTTGAAGTTTTAATTCTAGATGGTATAGGTAACCTAAAAAAGAAGGGAGTGTGCTAGCGCCTAGAATAAATATGGAATGTTATTGATTTTATTTGAAAAAATAAAGTTACAAATCATCTTTTTACGCTTGAGAGCTTAAAATATTCAAACTAATAAAATGTTTGAATATTTTAATAAAACTAATCTTCAAACTAATAAAATGTTTCCTGTAAGTTTTAATATACTGAAGCTTTTAGTGAATGTACCCAGTGCAGCCATTTATATAAAACCAGTTCTTTGAGTAGTAATCCGTTACAAAAAGACTTTTTTGCTTACATTGTAGTTGGGAATTCAAAAAACGTATTCAAGCCATATTGATAACATTCCTTAGGTTAAGCTGTGATACACTCACGTTTGTGAAAATTGCAACACCATGAAGGACTTACGCGAGTGAGCTGAAATTTTCAGGAAATGCAAAGTAGCGCATGATATGCAAATGATTAGAATTGCAAATCCGTAGCGCATGCGTATGCTGAGCAGCGCCCTCTGAACGGCTGATGGATCCGAATAAATAGACGGCTGTAGCGAGGCGTGTATGGTTATCGGTGGTTATCTGCTAGTGGTAAACGTTAACTCAATCTGTACTTATGCCTCGTCGACGAAAGAGAGCGAGATTTGAACGACTTACAGAGTTTGAACGAGGGAGAATCATCGGCCTTCGTGAAGCTGGATTGTCGTATCGTGCAGTAGCCTCTCGTGTGCAGCGTAACAGCAGCACAGTGATGCGCGTTTGGAAGCAGTGGACGGACGAGTGTCGGACAACTCGGAAATCCGGGAGTGGACCCCGAAATGTGACGTCAGCTCGCGATGATAGACACCTGGTCCGCATGGCGCGGACGGACCGTACAGCTTCCTCTAGACAATTGGCAGCACTGTGGTCAATAGCTACAGGTGTTTCATTGTGTGCTTCATCAATTCGTAGACGTCTGCTGCAGTGTGGACTGCGCGCACGGACTCCTTTATACAGGATCCCCCTAACGCACGACCATCGCCGCCTGCGGCTACAATGGGCCAATCAGCATAGAGACTGGCGTGCTGATTGGCAGCATGTCGTGTTTTCTGACGAATCCCGCTTTAATTTGTGGTACCATGATGGCCGCATTCGTGTCAGACGCTATGCCGGTGAACGCCACCTTCCGGAGTGCATTATCGAACGCCACAGTGGACGAACACCCGGAGTTATGGTCTGGGGCGCCATAGCATATCATAGACGATCTCAATTGCTACGAATTGTGGGCAATCTGAACAGCAACCGGTATATCCGTGAAGTTCTACAGCCCGAAGCTGTTCCCTTCCTTCAAAGCTTGCCAGGCGCTGTATTTCAACAGGACAATGCCCGCCCTCATACTGCTCGGATTGTTAAATCCTTCTTTGCAGCGCAGCAGGTACAGCTTCTTCCTTGGCCTGCGTGTTCCCCGGATATGTCGCCAATTGAACATGTGTGGGATGTCATTGGTCGGCGTCTTGCTCGTGATCCTCGTCCTGTTGCGTCTGCAGACGAACTTTGGGTACGCGTACAAACGATATGGAATGCTCTTCCTCAGTCAGACATTCAAACTTTGTTTGACTCCATGCCACGTCGTGTAGCAGCACTTATTGCGGCGCGTGGTGGCCACACAAAATACTGATTCTGATCTCTTGTTCTTGTTTGTTTGCTTTGAACATTTAATCATTTATTTGTACCACTACCACTCAACTGTGTATTAAATTGCATTCAATTATGACGATTCCTTCTTGGTGTTGCAATTTTCACAAACGTGAGTGTATATTATGGTCTGACAGTAACATCAGAACAAGCTCACGAAATTCATCGTGGCAAGGACTGCAAGATTGCGCCTGTCGTTGGCAAGAACCTTGAGCACCATACCGGTGACAGTACGACTTTGCTCAGTTCCGCCTTCCCACTTTAGATGGAGAGCACCTCGAGGAGACGTGTCCGAGGGTTTCCCACCCTTTACCCCTATCGTCAACCTTTCGAACGGACTTTCAGCTCGCCGCATATTTAGAGTGCTCCATGCCTTACAGACACTACACAAATATCCATGCCTTTCTCGGGATTCAAACCCGGGTCCTTAGGTACAGCAGTCAGATTCATCAACCCACTATGCCGGTTGGCCGACGTCGTATACTATAAAATATAGATACACTTAAGTAACAAAATTTAATATACGTTTTGGTAAACTGATTTCATTTTCTGATTTTATAATTTTTAATTAGAATTTTATAATTTTTATTAGAATTTTAGTTACCGCATTAATTTAATGTTTAATTTATATATTTAACATATTAATATCAACGTTTTCTGCATTTTTATCTCACCAGAGCTGCCGTTAACCTAGATCCTCACTCCTTTGCACATATCACTTTTCAGATAAAAAGGTGGTGCCACAAAATGTTATCGGTATATAATACATAGAGCGAATATAAAGAAATATAAAGCAAAATTTAACACTCTACCGAGAATTCTAAGGATATGCGTTTTTAAAATATTTTGTTACTTTGCTGTTGAATTTTATGGGGCGTAAATGTGAAGAAAATGATGTTTTATAAATAAAGTTTAAAACGCAAAAGAGTTATACAAGTCATTTTACCTAGAAACCTGAACTCTGATATCTGAACTAAGAAAAGACTGAAAATTAATGCAAACACTTAAAATTAACTCAGATATCCTAAACATATGCGGCTGTTAAAAAGATTTTTAATCTTGCTGTTGAATTTTTTTGCGGCGTAAGTGCGAAGAAAGTAATGCTTAATGCTAAAGAGAACAAAAAAATTGTTTGGGTGATCTTGTTAAAAAACTGGTCGATGCGACTGAGTGAGGAAAAACTGAAGATATAAAAAATTTTGTGAATTAAAATTTTAGAATTATGTTCCGGTTCAGATTTCTTACGCCTTTAGTTAATCTGAATGCAATCATTGTAGAATTATCAACAATTTAAAAGTGGCGTGTTAAGCCTAACGAACCGCCCTTTGTTTACATTTGAAGCTCGTCAGAATAGTGAATTCAGTTAGTTTCTGCGCCTTCAGTGTCTTTTTGCCGAGTGGGACAAAAAGCAAACTTTCGGTTTTGTCACCGAAAAATTCGCCTTCTTGCTCCCTGACCGAATTGCTTGTTTTTGCAACTCTAATTTTAATTGTAAAAATGGTTTTAAAATTATTTTAACTGCAATTGGTGGTTTATGTTTTTCTACATTTTGCCATTTTTAATGAAGATATTTTGAGTTTTTATGCATTTTTGCTTTGCCGCGAAGTGAGAACTGAATAAACTGAATGAGAAATATTTCTAACGAAATTCGAGGAAATAAGTTTAAATGAAATGCGGCAAAAATGTATATAGTTTAAAAGGCCGTACAAGGAAGACATGCGGTTTCCACATCAGATTTTTTTTATATGCAAAGTGTCGATATACAGTTTTTTCTGACAGATGATGAACCGGAAGCAATTGTCTGCCACTCCAGAATTCGTAATTTAAAATGCAAATTAAATGTCCCATTTTAACCTGTATCTATACTATTTTTGAGCTAAATTTTAAGCACCGGAATACATTTGAAGAATGTGACAAAATATTTTCTTAACTTATTTTCTCATTTTCTCTTAGCAACAATATATCGAACTTACGTTCTGTTTATCTCTAGTTATCGATCTTTTTTGTTTGATTAATTTTATAAATATTACTAATATTTTTTATAATTTAGGGTCACTTCAAGCGTGATAACATTAAAGGTTCATTACACAATCACTTGAAAGTTTTCTCAGAGGTTTTTGTGTGTATGATATATAGGTATGCATCTATGATATAGAATTAAAAAACTTAACTCCGTAGAATTTTAATTATACCTAATTTTAATAACGTGTGTATTTTTTTAAATTGTGAGCGCTAACTAACATATTTGAGCCTATAATTGCTAGTGAATCAATACCTTCCAATAATTTTCCTTCATTGTATGTGTGTGATTAGTACAGATAACAACAAGCTCATTTTCTATCATGAATACTTCTTTCGCAGTGATGCGTGAAGATTTTGCAAATTTCAACGCAAAAGTTTCAGCTTTTTGCATAAATTTCTAAAAATGATTAATTTTTGCTCCTTTTATTAATGACTGGATTTAAGTTTCAGTACAATTAATCAGAAAATCATAAAAAATGGTTCTTCAAACGAAGTCAGTTGCCTTATTTTAAAAATACGAAGAATTCGGCTACATATATTCTGGCTTATTTGCAGTCACACCACATTTTGTGAAAAATATAAAAAGTTGTAAAAGAAATTTTGGCTCATTTTTCTTTACAGTTTTATCCGTCTAATAATAACATCTCTAATAGAAAGAAAATTTCTTTTTATCCCATGTTGCCATTTTTTTTCTAAACTCACTCTGTTTTTCTGCCTCGTAAAATCCTTTTCTTCAAAGATTATTTGAATACGAGTACATGTACTTGGATATCTTGATAAATCTGAGATTTTTCATCAAGTTTTACGAGATTTCTTTATAGGCGGTCTTATATGTATGAGCTATTCAACCACATAAGCTCAAACTTTTACATCTACTTTCCAGTTTACAAGTTTTAGTTGGATTTTTCTCAAGATTCTTAAGTTTCAGTTGTTTTTTTAGCAAAAGTCTATCAGTTTTAAAATATTTATTTGAAAAAAGAAACAGTTTCTAGTACGTAAAAACGACATGAAATTTGAAAAAATTTTGAGAACAAATTTAAAATTAATAAAATGCACCAAAAGTTTTTTCATAAGACAGTATTGTTCAGACTGTTGGGACTCCATCCAAGTTTTCCAGTTAGGCATTCAACAAGTTAAAAACAAAACAAGTTTTAATACTTGTACTAGGCAAAATTAAACATAAATAAAAGAAGTACAAAAAATTAAACGATTCAGTTTTTAACCTTGTACAAGAGAATTTGTTAAAATTTTTTACGCTTATTGAGCTCGCAGTTTATCTATCTGCTTCCTCCTGTTGCCATACATTGTTGCTCATACACTACCACACACTGCTGCTATATATTTTTAGCCCAGAAAAGGTATGCTCGTACCTTATTTTTGCGTTGAATCATATTTGATCTCCATTGCAGATTTCAAATAATTAGCCGCTAGTGCGGTCAGCCGTTGCTAATAAAAAGAAAGAGAATATCTAATACTTTTAATAAATCCAAGCAGTGGCATGTAACGTGTCCAGCTGGTAATTAATAAAAGAGAGAAAGAACAGCGTTTATTGTTTTTAAATCAATTAATTTGTTAATCAATAACATAAAGATTAAATTTAAAAGAAAAACTAAATATCTTATGCTTCGTCTGAAAAAAAATGAATACTGTCTAAAATCGATTTTTTGAGGAAAAGTGTAACTTCCATAATAAATGTTTTGTATTTTTAAAGGTATCATGATTTTAAAGGTATTCATGAAGCTTACGGACGATTTCATGAAATATACTTTATTATTCATTTTAGATTAATATTCATTCAAACTGGTAATTAAGCATTTTTAGGCATTTTTCTGAAATAGTTGCTGTTTGCTTTTCAAAACTAGGTTGTTGACATTATTTATTCTGCCTGATTAGCCTTTTGAATATTTTTTCTGCTTGCGCTGCAGCTAAAAAACACGTTTGCATAATTTTATAAAAGCAAATTTTATTTGAAAATTTGTAAAATTTTCCTTCTTCTTATTTGTTTTTTCGTACACGTGAACGAATCAAACAGAAATTGAGTTTGGAATATAATTTACAATTTTGACACGCATTTCTGTAGTTAGGAAAAATATTTTTGAAACTTAACTGTAAAATCTGTGTTGGAAGTGTTTCCAGCGAACTCGTCTGTTTTGAAATAATTTTGGTAAACAATGTCAGTAATGGTTTACGACTGGAATTTTTAAGCAATCAAAATTAAACTAAAATGTATTATCCTGGAAAACCTCTAACACTTTACATTTAAGCATTTTCTTAGAAATCAAAGAAATGACTAACAAATTTTTTAAGGCCCGTCGGTATTTCTTTACACAGCGAGCCTTATTGTTAACATTAGAATAAACTGTTCTGAATAGTTTTAGCAAACAAGAACTTCCAATAATTTTTAAAAATAGGGCATTAGAAATAAATGAAGTGAATTAATGAAAAAAAACTGAAACATTTCCATTTGTTTCAGAATTACCTGGTTCCAGAATTACCTGGTAATACTTAATGCGAAATTCCCCTTTTTAGAAATTTCTAAGGAAACGTAAAGAGAGAAAAAAAGAACATTAAGCTCCAATTACTTGCTTATCTCTTTAAAGAATATTTTTCGGATATTTTATCCGTAGAACTTAAGAAACGTTAAGCGCAACTGCGTAATCAGAATAAATGCATGAGTAATTTTATGCAAAAAAATCGTAGAAATCATACTGTAATTTACCCCTAGAAGACTGCTATAAATGAAGAAGTAGTGAATAAACTATGCAATATTTATCATTAATATAAATATATAACTCAGAAAGGATTCATATTTCTGAATCGAGAGTTGTAATAAGTAAGAGCTATTTGGAAATTTTATTAATTAGAATGGAATTTCCTCTTTGTCATCATTATTAAATTCTTACAAATATAATACTTCCTTTGTTATATTTTCTGATATTTATAATTGTTTGTTGCTGTGTGGATTGGGTTATTTAACTAAAAAAAACTGATGCGGACACCACATCACTTCCTTGTACGGAATATTAAATTATATGCATCTCGTTTAAACTTATTTCCGCGAATTTCATCAGAGGGATTTTTCATTCAATTAATTCAGTCCCCACTTTGTGGCATGGCTTAAAGTGTATAAAAAATCAAAATACACTGCTGGCCACCCAAATTGCAACACCAAGAAAGACAAGAGACATCACAACAAAATTTATTTAGTAGATAATATGTTAACTAAGTATCAAATGATTAAATTTTATAGACTTCTGTGAAGAGTGGTTCCTCCAGAATCAGTAGTGAGAGTAGCCGCCATTGTTGGAGATCACCGCTGCCACACAAAGAGACATTGATGTGTTCCACACGTTGCCAAAGTTGATCTCGTGGGGCAGCTTGGGATGTAATCTGGGTCAATCGTTCAGCAACCATGGACCACACGCTTCCTATCGGCGAAAGATCCGGAAAGCGAGCCGGCCAGGGAAGCAATTCATTCTGGCGACTGACGAAGAACCCTTGGACAATGTGTGCCACGTGTGGTCGCGCATTAACCTGTTGAAATATGGCTGTGAGCAAGCGCTGAAGGTAAGGAAGGACAACTGGCTCTGAAATGTCGAAGATGTAGCGCTGGCTGTACCGGCAATGCGTACTAGAAGAGTGCGAGAGTGATATCGAACCAGAAGGAACCAAAGAACCGCCCGAACAGGGACTGCCAGCAACTGCTTTTCCTTAAATTAACTGCTGACTGTCGAAATTGATATCAGTGATATAGATAATAGATGTGCATAAATAATTAGTGAATTGTTGATACTTGTTGAATTATTGAATATTTAAACAATGACGGAATTAATCGATACATTGAAAAAGAAACGCGGCTACATAAGGTCTGCTGTTACAAAAGTAATTGGCCGAATCGAAACTGAATTATCAAAAACAGAAGTGAATGCAGAGGAACTAGAAATTTCCTTAGAACTCTTAAATGAAAAATCAAATGAGTTAAAACAAACCGATATAGATTAGAAAAATTAATAAGCATAAATGATCTAGACCAGGAATTAAACGGTGTTGACGAGTATCGTGAAAGAATAACTACATTTAAATACAAAGCCAACAAAAAATTAAAAGAAATTAATACAGAACAACAAAAAATAAGTGTGTTAAAGGCCACTGAGCAACTTAGTGAAAATATGATAGAAAACGTCAAAATCGAAAGTCCTACTGTAAAGCTTCCTAAACTTACCATTCCGAAGTTTTATGGCGAGAGTTGTGAATGGTTGACATTTTGGAACACTTTTTCATCAGCCATACACCAAAATAAAATGCTCGACGCTATAAGTAAATTTAACTATCTCAAATCCTTTTTGGGTGGTACCGCTTATAACACCATTGACGGTTTCGATCTGACCGAAGAAAATTATGAAACTTCAATCAAACTTCTGACAGAAAAATTTGGAAATAAAGATGTATTGATAAACGCCCATATAGATAAATTACTGAAAATAAAACCTTTAAAGGATTCTAGTGACAGTCATCGAAGTACCTACCTATCACAACAAATGCGGATATACGGGTGTAGAAGAGGTCAGCTTCTCTTCTACAGCGTCGATTCGTTTTGGGATATTGAATCTATTGGAATTAAAAGTTTTTCTGATCAAGAAGATAATGAAATGACTGTACAGATATTTAAAAACTCTATTACATAAAAGGGTGACAGATACGAAGTTAAACTTCCATGGAAAGACGAGAATGTGACTTTAAGTGACAATTTTAAGAATGCTGAAAGACAATTTTTAAATCTAATCGGGCAATTTAAATCAAACTTGAATTTTTATGCGCAGTCTAAAGAAGTGATTGACAGTCAGTTTAAGGAAGAAATCATAGAAAAGGTTGATCCTGGTACTCCATCTGGGGGGAAACGAACTTATATTCCTCACAGTGCTTTCCTCCGTGAAGATCATAATCGGACAAAACTTCGCATTGTTTATGATGGTTATTTAAAAGAAAAAAATCATGAATCTCTAAATGATAATTTACTTCAAAGACCAAATCATGTTCCGGAACTTTTGACAGTTTGATAAATTTTCGACTTCATCGAATTGCATTTACGTCAGATATTCAGAAGATGGTTTTGCAAATATCTGTTACTCCTGAAGATCGAGATTCAATGCGATTTTTGTGGATTGATGAGAATGCGAGTTTGAACAATCCGAGAATTCAAGTTTATCGGATATGTCGTGTAATTTTTGGAGCAAAATTAAGTCCATTTTTGCTGAGCGCTTGCATTAAGCATCATTTAAAGAAATTTGAAAACAACTATCCCAGAATCGTAGCAATGTTAGAAAACTTCATGTATGTTGTCTATTTTATTTGTGGATCAGATATGGAGGAGGAAGCTGCATAAATATATCATGAAGGTAAGGATATAATGAAAAAAGACTCTGACCAAATGGAATTCAAATTCGGATACTTTAAAGAATCAGTACAAATCAAGTGACAACTACGTTAGCTTTAAATTGCCTGACTGTGATTCCTCCTCAAAGATTCTTGGACTTCAATGGGATACTAATAAGAGTATCTTCTGTTTTAACGCTCATCATTTTAACGCTTCTGTTTTAACGCTGATTTCATCCTATCCAATGACCAAACAAAACGTTGTGTTTTGAAAGATGCTTCAAAAATCTTCGATCCTGTTGGGTTTCTTGCTCCATATGTGATTCAAGCAAAAGTTCTCTTTCAAGATTTATACCTGAAAGGTATTGATTAGAGTGAAATTATCCTACCAGAATTGCAAGACCAGTGGAACAAATGGTATAGGCAACTATGTGATCTACCGAATATCCAAATACCTCGGTGGTATTTTCGTGATGTTGATGAAACGCCTGAAACATTAGAGCTACATTGTTTTCGTGATTCATCTCAAAGTGCATACGGAGCAGTAGTGTACGTGAAATTCTGTAGCTTAAAATATTCTGGATCAAGTTTAGTGACAGCCAAGAGCAGAGTGGCTTCCCTGAAAAAATTATCTTTACCAAGACTCGAACTCATGGCAACAGTGTTAGGTGCAAAACTTATAACTACAGCCCGTGTGCATTTTCCTCAAGCTAAGTTTTATTTATGGACAGATTCTCTCATTGTACTTCACTGGATAAAGAACTCACCACGGCGATGGAAAACATTCGTACAAAATCGCGTCCCGGAAATTCAGGATAAAATATCCCCGAGTATGTAGCATTATTGTCCTGGATCAAACAATCCGGCCGATAAAATCAGACGTGGTGTTAAAGTGAATGAGCTTATAGTAGATCGAGTGTGGTGGTATGGACCTCCAAGGCTTCATCAAGATGAAATAAATTGGCCTAAAGTGAACGAGCATTGTAACATAGTAGATAGAGTTGAAAGAGTTGTGACTCAAGTTACCAGCAGTGTTCAACCTTTACAACCTGTGTTAAAAATAAAAAACTTTGGTGACTTGGGTAAACTTTTAAGAATCACGTCATATATATTTGGATTCATAAATAATTTAAAGTCACAAAATACAGTGATTGGTCCTGTGACCAAAAATGAAATATGTTATGTATGCTATTGGATTAACTTACCACAAGCTGAGTATTTTTTTGAAGAATTGAATGATGTGAAATGTAAAAAAAAACGTTGTCTCATAATTCCATATTGTTTGGATTCAATCCAATAAAGGATGAGAAAGGTTGTTTAAGAGTTGGAAGTAGATTAGTAAAATCATCATTAGATGCCGATGAAACTCAACCTATAATATTTTTATAAATATTTTTCTCGTTTAATTATTTTAAACTGTCATGAAAAGGTACTTCACAGTGGTTTAAATGAAACTTTACTACAAGTAAAAGGGAAATTTTGGATTTCAAAAGCTAGACGTTTTGTAAAAGCTGTGTTACATGATTGTAGATTTTGTAAAAAATATGATGCTAGAGCTGGACACGAGATATCGGCTCCTCTTTCTGCTGACCGAGTGGAGAAAGTTCATCCATTTGAGGTAAGTGGCCTAGATTTTTCTGGCCCTTTGTATTTAAAAGACGGTACAAAAGTGTATATTTCATTATTTACGTGTGCAGTAACTCAAGGGGTCTATTTAGAATTGTTAGCAAATTTAAGTGCAGAGTGTTTTATTCAAGCATTGCGTACATTTTTGCACGTAGAGGTATTTGTAGAGTTATTTATTCTGATAATGCTAAGACTTTTAAAACTGCTGATCGTTAATTAAAATATTTATATAAATTGTATAAAGATGAAAAGCTTCTAAATTTCCTTGGGAAAAATGGGTTTGAATGGAAATTTATTGGGGAAGGTGCTCCTTGGTGGGGAGGATTCTGGGAATGTTTGCTAAGCTCTGTAAAAACTTGTTTAAAACTTAACTAAAACTTCTTTATCTTATGAAGAATTGAATATACCACTTTAGTTGAAGTTGTTATCAATTCTAGACCTATAACCTATGTATACAATAAACCAAATGAACCTCTTTGGTGTTCGTCAATAAACGTTGTGTAGAAAACGCTATCTGTTTATTACTTTATATTCGATCCAGTCTGATTTATTAGAGACTTACATATATTTTGTTCACTCTGGAATACGCGCCCAACGTGCTGACCACTGCACCACGAAGGCATGCGAAGAAGGAGGGAGAAATACAAGTTCAGGGGAAACAATTGCCAAACCAAATCCAAATGGAGAATCATCATCTGCCACCGTTTTAGTTTGGGCGCCAGTGTAGAGACATTACATTATTTTTGAAGCAGGAGATATGTAAAATTAGCAATGCCATCACCGGGACTTGAACCACGAACCCCTGGAATATGCGCCCAGCGTGCTGAGTACTACACCACGAAGGCATGCGAAAAAGGTGGGAGAAATACCTTATAAGACACGCGTAGGCATACATAAAAATTGCTGCGAAATCTGAGACAGAAGGGAGATGTTGGACTGATATAACTGTTGCTTAGAACTTATTTGAGAAGCTGATGTTCCTTTGAAGGTCGTCCTTTTAAAAACTGTATCCCTTTTGTTAAGTACTAAAGAATATACATGTATGTACGTATGTTCCTAGCACTGTGGAAAAAAAATTAAAATTTTTTTAAAATTTATTTTATATGTCTTATGCGATTTTAATGGAATTTTAATTAACAAATTCAACGATTTAAAAGTAATGTGTTGCGGCAAAGTGTGTATTTATGTTTCAATTTATTCGGAAAACTCAGCATGCGTTGCCACTCGGCAGATAGTAAGACGTTTGTCTTTCACATTTCATTAACTGACTCAGCGATGTAAGAGAAATGTGCTATATCATTACCTGGAGTAAAATATTCCTTTTTGTTTCACCACGGCAATGTGTTACTATTCGGCAATGTATAAGAACTTTAATTTTTCCTCTAAATCAATCTTCTGTGTTAATGATTAACATACCAAGAGTTTTAAAAATATAAACGCTGTTCTTCATCTCAATTATTAGCTGAATGTAAGAAATTACACAAGTCTGGACTCATTAAAATTATTCTATTTATTATTTTCCTTTTTTACAATAATTATTTCACTTCGCAAGCGACTGATATACATGCATATTAGAAGCAGCAAATATATTTGTTCCTGTAAATGAGATTTCCGAGAAAACATAAAATTGGAGCAAACATGATGTCTTATACTAAGTTAAAATTAAAACGTAAAGGTTCTTTGTATCTCATGCAGAGGGAAAGCAAGATGAGGTTTAAGTCTTTAAATATAAGTCTCTAGAAATTAGATCTAGATAATAAAAGCTTTTGCTTCCGCTTCCGTAAATGTCATAATGAATTGACTCCATGATAAACATCTAATGGAAAACAATTTTTAAGGTTATTTTTCCGATCTTCTATTCGATGATTCGTATAATTGGAAATTAAAGTCATATTATTAATGCTGATGTATAAGATTTAGTTTTGGACGAATTTTTACATCAATGAAATTTAATTTATATTACTTCTAAATCGTACTTTCGTATAGTGAAATGATAATAGTTTGGGCAATTTTTTCCGGAATCAGTTTTGTGTCATATGAACAGAATATTTTTAAAAGGTTTTTAGTAAGATGAGGAATGACTCATTAATTAAAATATTCTGTAGAGAAAAATGATTAAAAATTTTTATTTCGTATATTTTATTACGACGTCATGTGGCAAAACCCTTATATTTTGAAATCGTACTGATTTTGTTAAAATTATTGTGTCCCTCTGTGCCTGCAATCGTAATACGAAATTACCAGACAATTATGGTAGTATAGGAATTAGCACATGTATAAAATGAACAAATCGAAGGTGTCAGTTTGCTATAGGAAAAGTACCTTCAATATGGAATATGATCGCCTCAAGAAGCAATGCAACAGACACAGCGATGTGTGATGCTTTCAATTATGCGGTCTATCAGTTCCATAGGAAGCGAGATCCATTGCTCTGGCAAAGCAGTTGCAAGCGCGGCAAGGGTCTAAGGGGGCGGATTGAGAGCAGCTAGACGTCTTCCTAAAGCATCCCAAGCGTGTTCGATAGGATTCAAGTCCAGGGATCGAGCTGGCCACTCCATGCGCATAACTGTTTCCTGTTGATAATCATCTACGATGCGAGCCCTGTGTGGTCTTGCTTTGTTGTCCTGTAACAGGAAAGCATCACCTATTGCCACGGCATATGGGCACACATAAGCATCAAGGATGTCATCTCTATAAACCTAAGCATTCACGGTTTCCCTTCGAAAGACATGGAAGTCTATGCGTCCATCCAAAGAAATGCCACCCCAAACACAGACTCTACCTCTTCCGTTTGCATCTCTTTCACGCATGTTTGATGGATGATAACGGGTTCCAGGTTCTCTCCATATTAAATAATACCTACTTTCGCTTTCTAGACTAAACCTGGACTCATCCGTAAAGAGAACATCCCTCCATTGGTCAGGCGTCCAATGAACATGTTGTCGTGCCCACTGCAAACGGTCCCTCGTATGGCCTGACGTGAGCGGCACGCAAATGGCTCGTCGCCTCGCATACAGACCGCCTTCGTGAAGCCTTTTAAGCACAGTTGACATTGGCACCAATCTTCCGGTGGCTGCATCAAGGGAGAATCTAAGAAGATTCGGAGTAGCGGTTCCATTCCTGCGTGCACGTAATGTCAAAAATTGGTCATCGGCGCTCGTCGTAACAATTGGCCGTCCTTGGCTGAACATCCTAGATGCCGAATCTGTGGGTTGAAATTGCCTCCAAAGTCTATGAACCACAGAAGGACTCACATTTAGCCATCTGGCCACTTCTGTTTGACTTTGTCCTGCCTCTAGTCTCCCAATGGCTCTGCATCGTAGTTCTGCAGGCAAATGATGCTTGGAGGTCATTGTTACGAATTGGCTATCTGAGATTTCTGTTGTCACTATCACAGTGAAATATGTGGGCTTGCTCTCAAACATGGACTTTTATGCTCCTCGCAGATGAAGTATTCCGAGTGCACCGCCACTAATTTGCATATTGCAGTTTTACTCAGCTACTCTTACTTGGCAACATATTCAAATTTTACGCGGTTTGGCTTGTTTTTGAGGGAGTTATTGCTATTTTTGTGATTTTTCCTTAATTTATGATAACCAGTGTAGTTCGATATCCCATTAAAAAAAGAAATAATTTTTCATGGCTTTCTATGTTCAAGAAACCTAAATATCTCTACAGTGGCGTCGTAACTAAAAGTAAGTTGAGTAACTCAACTGCTATAACAAACTGAGTAATGAGTTATCGTTCGCTTGGTAATAAGTTATATTACTATGCAAACTACCACTTAGATTTGCTCGACTAGGTCTCGTGCCACAGCTAACCTTCAGGTGAGAGAGACTACAAGAATTTACCGCCTTCCCATGTGAGAACACGAACGTTAATGGCTAACACTGGAAGTTCGCGGTTGGAATCCCAACAAGCGCACAGTTAATTTTTCCTGTTTCTCGACATGGAAAAATTGAGTAGTCCTAACAGTTTGATCGTTTTCTTACTCTACAACAGCGATTCTCAACCGGTAGTTAGCAAGAGAAAAATAGCTGGTACGCAAAGAAGTAAAGAATTTTTAACTATTAAATTGAAACATCTTGCGAAGAAAAAGAACAATTGATATAAATTTCCTGTGATCGAACTCTTAATTGAAGATTTTAAACATAACACACTGGTTAGCTTTTGACTGAACCCCAAAAAATAATTTAAAGGCGTTTCAAATAAAGCTCTTAAATTTTTGCCTTTTTGCTCAACCTATTTCTGTGAACAAGTATTTTCTTCCACGTTCCATTTCAAAAAGAAATACAGAACAAAATTAAAATTGGATCTTAATTTACGGTTAACTTATCTCTCTTAAACAGGCCCGAATTTCACACTAACTTTTAGAATTAAAGTATTATAACTTAAATTTTGATATTTAAAATGGTAACCAATTTTTAGCCTAATATTTTTTTATGTGTCCACATTTGATACAAACAGCCAATAGGTTGTGCAAATGGCAAAGTATATATTTTTTTATATTTCCATTGAGAAGTAACCATTACAAAATGTTGTGATGGTACTAAAGTTTTTCAGTTTTTGTTTAAATGGTACGCGTTAGTCAAAAGGTTGAGAACCGCTGCTCTAGAACAAAGGGATGTAAACCAGCTGTTCAACTGGTACTTAGTTCTATGAAACATTCTGAATCACTCTCCTTAATCTTTATCAGCAGCTTTAGGAAGCGGGAACTGCATTTCAAAAATTCTTAAATGTGTGGCACCAAAGCCCAAATGTATCAAACTCTAAACAATTTGTTAGTTTTCTTATGACAGAACAATTGAAGGTACAACCAACTGTTCAGCTGCTAGTTAGCCCTATGAAACTTTCTGAACCAATCCGAGTGAGTGTTATTAGCAGCACTTTAGAAAGTAGGAACTGTATGCCCAAGTCCTTATGTTGAACTTTGGCATGCAGTTCCATGCAGATACTTAAGTTTGGCATGCAGATACTTAAGACCTAAATGTATCAGACTCTTTTCAATTGGATCGTTTTTTTGTACCAGAACAAGGGAATGTGTCACTGTTACTTACGCTCTCTTGTCTGACAGCAAAATCAGCCCAAGCCCACAAAATTCCTCGCGGTTAAGTAGCGCAAGATTACGCCTGCCGTTGGCAACAGCCTTCAGCACCTTATAGGTGATAGTTTGATTTAACTCAGTTCCCCTCCCCCAATTTTGATGGAGAGCACTTTCGGGGGGGGGACGGTTCCGAGGCTCTCCACCCCTCTCCGCTTCCACCAAACCCATGGAGGTAAGAAAGGAAAGAGGGGCCAACTCCGCACTACAAGTGAAGCATTGCTCCGAAGCTTCGATCTCCACATGGGATGTTTTTTGTTTATATTCAGATGCTCCCTTGACAGCGCTTCGATAGTATTTCGACACACGACAGTTCCATACAAATCGAAAAACGGGACATTTCCGCATAAAAGAAACATTCATTGTGTGATGCATAACAGCAGTTTGTATAGTTTAGTGACATTTACGCAAAAATCACATCTTAGTTATTTTTCGATAAATAACAACAGCGATTTTGATTATGGAATTGTTTTATAAAATTCTAAGCTGTTCAACTACAAAATTATAGATTTTAGCAAAAATGTTATACTTGAAAAATGAAAAATACCTTACGGTACATTTAGAATTGTATACGTCTTTCGATACCTTTATTTTTTTATGCTACTTTTATTTTTTGTTTCAAACGCCAAAATGTTTTAAATAAAATATATTTTTTTGTCATCCACATATTATTATAATATGTACTTTTTAAAAATTTTCAGAGTAGAAGCTTTATAGTTGCTCATTTTAAACTCATCATTTTATTTTTATACAACTGAAATATAATCGCTTTGGGTTTACACTTTTTACTTACTTAGGTTAATTAAAAAATACAATTACCACCAAATGCTGCAATCCTCGTCAAAATTAATAAATACACATACATATGTGCCAATAATTCAACTTTTTCTTGATTTGTAATCACACATTTGAGTAAAATTATGCGCAGTTTTACATAAATGTGTGGAGCAGAGGACCGATACATTTGCGAATCAGGCAGAAGTACCATGTGCGATCAAGATGATGTGACCATGTGAACGTGACACATCATCAAGAAAGCTTATTAAGAATTTGAAAATAGTGTAATCGACGGAGGTCAAAACATTTGTGTATCCTGCCAAAGGAGGTCCGATCATGAATTTACTAGAGGATTTGAATTTGATAATAAATGTATCCTAAAACGTGTTTCAAGTCAAACGTTTGGAACTTGATGGCTAATTGTAAATACAAAATTATGCATCTCAAAGTTATTTGTGATTAAACAAATACGTCAGGTTAAGTTTTTATTAAATAGAGTAAGGCTGCCTAAAGGAAGAGGTGTCATCGTGAAGGAATTTCGAAGAAAAACTGACCTTTGAGTGGGTATTAAAAATAATGAATGCAATTTTCATTCAAATTACATTTATACATATTTCTTATGTAAAAATTTCGGGTATATGCTAAATTATTGTAAATCACTTTACGCGAAAAATATAGTGAATGCACAGAAATTAAAGATTTGCACATGCCGAAAATGAAAAGTATGAAATATATATGGGTATTTATGCATATGCTTGCAAAAAGCATGTATCTGCTTTTAACAAAATACGTAAATGTTTATTAAATTATTTACAAATGTATTTGAAATGAAGGCTTTAATCATTCATAAATTCCTGTGAAAGTTACTGTGAAGAAATCTAGTTATTAAATGTGTCTAAATTTATAATGATTATAAATATTATCTAAATATATAATAACCTTAACATTGAACTGTAAACATAAATTGAAATCCTGTTGACACTTATATACGTTTATAAAACTACTATTTAAGCAAGAATTGTTCATACTGGAAAATAATCTGTTAAAAGTTATTGTAAAGCATGAGATCGTACTTAAGGAAGTAATAAATAGGCATTTTAGAATATGTATTGTTAAAAAATAAGGGTAAAAATAATCTGTTAATTAAAAGAATTATTCTGTTACATTTTATAATAACCCAGTTACAAGTAAAAAGTCCTTTTTTAATTCCCTTTCAGAAATATTCTCAGAAAGTTAAGTACTATTTAAACGTATTTCACTATTAAAATAAAAGGTGCTCTAATTTGAAATGGGTCGAATAGCACATTAATTATAAATTGACTTAGATTTTTCGATTTAAAAGATGCCTCAGAAGCTAAAAAATCATATACGAGAAGAAGCTCTATAAATAGAAAACGAATAATGCATAATTTTAATATTAATAATAGGATAAACTTTGATCTTAATTTTTGTAATCCTTAATCGAATAAAATCGAATTATCTTAATTTTTTCCTAATGTAATTAACGAAAACTTTCGAAAATATTTTATTCAAATAACCGTTCTGAGCAAACTGTTCTGTGAAAAGTATAGCATTTAATTCCGTTCAAAATGAAATGTTGTTGAAAAATGTATTTTTTTCACATACTTAGGACTCTGAAATATTGTAGAAAAAGAAAATATATGCGTTTAATATGTATAGTTAAGACGTAATTATAAAATATTTCCATCCGGTTCAAAACCCATTGATCTTAATGTTAAGTAACCGAATGTTTCGGTCACCACGAGGGATCGCCAGTGCTTCAAAGCATTGTATGGGGAAAACCGATTAGGGCCTCTCTTTTTTACTTCCTACCTCCATGACCAAACCACACGAGAGGACTTTCGGCTTGCCGCATATTTGAAGTGCCGCCATACCGCAAAAACACTACACATTTATAAACATCCCTGCCTTCTCCGGTATTCGAGCCCGGGCCCTTCGGCATGGCAGTCATATAACTACTATAAGATAACTACTATACTGGTTGGGCGACACAAGGAAAGTACAACCAACTATCTGCTCGGCTGGCAGTTGGCCCTTTGAAAAGTTCCCAATCACTCCGATTAATCATTATCAGGACTGGGAACTGCATTCCGAAGCCCTTGTGAGGTTTTTATCTACTTATTTTTAACAAACAGTTAATTTTCAGTGCTTTCCTACCACTTTCACCCATAGTTTTCAGGCCAGAAGGTGAATGAGATAGCGAGCATTTATTCAGATTGAGAGAGAAAGAAGGGCTATTTAAGCGAAGGTTACACTACTTCAGGCCCCGCTGTACCGTGGCCCCGCTATTAGTCATTTGATTCTGTGGCGTTAAGTGCTTCTAACCACTGTGCTTGTCTCGCCTTCAGCAAACCAGAGCCTTTCTTGAGCGTTGAAATTATCCTGTGAGCCGTTAGGCTAATCTATTACATTTGAATTACTAGTTCAACGGTAGTGTTGGTTTGTGTAAACCTAAGCTGGGTCATTGTTATTTCTTTGCGTTAAAAAAAAAGGATCTTATACACCCTTCTTCTGACTTTGTGTTTCTGTAATCTCAAGACCGGAAGATAATTCTTCTAGAGTCTTTTTAAAGTATGTAGTTTATGCTCTCAAAGAACACCAGACTTTATATCCTTGACTTTGTGTGTGATACTTAAGTTCTAAATGCATGAGACTCTTTACAATTTGATCGTTTTCTTATCATAGAACCATGGAATGTAGAATCAAGTGTTCAGCTGGTAGTTCGCCCTAGGAAACGTTCTGATCCACTCTGAGTGGTTATTATTCAATAGCATTTTAGGGACTGGGAACTTCAAGCCAAAGTCTTAAATGTGAGGTACCAAAGCCTTAAATTTATCGAACTCTTTACACTTTGATCTTTTTTGTGCTAGAACAAGGAGATGCACAACCAACTGTTCAACTGGTACTCAACCCTTGAAACGTTCTGATCCATTCCGTGAAATCGTTATTGAATTACTATTCGAACTGGGAACACTATGCTGAAGTCCTAGCTGTTACATCCCATTGCATATATCTCCTTATAAGCAACAGAATTAGAAATTCCTATCAGAACTGCGATGAAAGGTTTTAAATGGAAGTTCTTTCTAGGTTGTATATTCCAGATACTGCAACCCTGTTTTACCGGCGAAACTCTCCTGGCTTTATTGGCTTCAAAATGTCGATAAGATCCGAAGACTCTCATTACAAATGCGGATGAGTTCCCCATAATTTTTTATTCCTAGCCATATCCGCATTAATAATTCCACATGCACACAGGAGGCAGGGCACGTAATTAACTGAGAAGTGTTCGGCGTTATTGATTATTGATTTTCCATGGTTTTTGAACGAAAAGTGAGACATGCAACCAGAGATGTCGGTTTTGTATTTTATGTTATTCTTAATAATGCCTGAAATGGCCTCCTACACATTGACTTCCTTGGAGGGACCATGACAATACTGTATAAGAAATGGACATTGGTCTTCAAGGGGGAGGGGAGAAAGAAAGAAAAAAAAATCTGAAAGTTTTCAGATTTTATATCACGCCCAAAGGGGCTTTTTTTAAACGTTTTGTGGGTTACCTTTATTTATTAAATATCATGTTCTTCGCACTTGAACCATAAAATTCTGTTCAACAGCAATATCGCAAAATAATTTAAGAATAGCATATCTTTACAATTTTCGATGCACAGTGCCGCAAGGTAGAGATAAAGCATTTTTTTCCCTTACAGTGTTGCCATTGCTCGTTTTGAAATCGTTCAGTTTGTTATTCAAGAATTCTTTAAAGTTTTACAAAATAATAAATAGATAATAAAACAAATTCCAAATTCGGGTTTCCAGATGCCCATATTCGGGTGGTCAATTTCGTTATTCAAAATTGGATGGCTCTAGGTATCTTTGTTTTATCACAATGCGAGAAATGTACATAAATTTATGCAGATTATTTAATTCCTTTAAATATAATACAAGGCGATAATATTTGGTGGCAACAATTTGAAAAGCGATACTCCGTTTACAGTCATTTGACTCAAAATGCCAAAATGAAATTAATAGACTGTCTGGGTTAACGCCCATTGGGCTAAAAAAAAGATAGTTTTACATCTCCCGTTCTAATGGCCCGATTGACGAAATTTCACTTGTGTTTTTCATGTCTCAAAAGCGCAACTTCAGATATACATTACATTGCATTACATTATTGCTATGTATATGATATATATTAGGTATATATTGCATATCCATGGCATTGTTCTTGCGCCAGATCACACAGAGATGAGAAAATCTTGTGTGTGGTTCCCGCAAGTCACTGTTTACAAGCTTTTAAGGTGACTCAAACGACATGGTCTGACATTGCAGACGCAATAATTCGTTCCAGTTGACAGTGCAAGAGACATAAGTTCACGACCAGTGGGAAGAGATTTTAAGATTCTACACCTTGTCTATCGTCAAAGCCTCTCGATTTCAGGAAAGCTGACGGACCAATGATCTTGTTTTTCCTTTGATATATTTCCAGATGTAACGAATCAGAGGATGTAAAATGCAACTGAAAAATTAAAGAGACGTAACTAATTCAGTCTGCAGGTTTTTCCATCGGAACGACACGCCGGAATGCTCTTGAACTCTCGACAAGAGAGACCTTCGTTAGCAGATTCCTCGCATAACGAGAACTATAACATCACTACAATGTTCTATATTTCCCATGTTATCAGATATTGTAATAGAGCTTCTCGTTAATTGTAATAAATATGTTTTGTGCTAAAAAATGTAGTAAACATTACGCAACCTTTCTTTCCTGGCTTTCTTCGCATGCTTCGTGGTGTTGTGGTCAGCACGCTCGACGCGTAAGCGAGAGGTCCGTGGTCCATTCCTGCGTTGCTCATTTTTTCATCTCTTCTTCGAAATAACCTAATGTTTTCTACGCGTTAAGAGCTAAAATTTTAAGAGCTAATTTTTTTAAGAACTACTCTTGTGGTTTTTACGGAACTTGGCATTCTGGCATAATTTCAGTAGCGGAATCGAAATTATGGGGAGAAAAAAAATGTCATTTTAGAAAATGTCCGATTATGATAGAACACTGCTATACATAATATACACTCATGTCCATAAATTAAGGATAATGCAAAATCAGGCAAAGGAAGAGTTAGAAGCAAAACAAATTTGACTTATTTGTAAAGCTTATTTATTAAACAAAAGGTAAAGAGCAAAAAAAGATGCTGTATGTTCGATATTATTAAAAAAATTAGCCATTTTTCCTCCCTGGAGCAAATTACAAAAAAAAACCTATTTACAAAAAACCAATATTACATGGTTGGTATGATTGTTAATATATTGTATGTCTCCCAGACGATGCCATACAGTCCGTACAACGCCCAGGCATGCTGTGCATCAAATTATCAATCTGATCTTGGGGGATATTACACCACTCAAAAAGCAATGCTCTCCGAAGTTCCGGTAGACATCTAGGAGGAGGTTGATGGGCTGCAACTCGTCGGCCAAGCATGTCCCACACGTGCCGTACTGGATTAAAGTCAAGTGAGAATGCTGGCCAGTCCATACGGGTGATATACTCCGATTGAAGGCATTCGCTTACGATGTTTGCACGGTGAGGACGGGCGTTGTCATCCATAAACACAAATTGTGCGCCGCCCATGGCGCCCCGAAACAAACGTACATGTTGTTCCAGAATGACGTCCCGATAGATTTGGCTTGTCATGGTTCCAATTTGAACATGCAGGTCAGTTCTGGAACCCAGAATAATTCCACCCCAAACGAGCACTCCTGCACCACCGTAACGGTGTCGTTCAATGATGTTTTCTTGGTGGTAACGGGTACCTGGAGCTCTCCATATGAAAGTCCGGCGAGAATCAGACTGCAAGCTAAACCTGGACTCGTCGGAAAACATCACACAAGCCCACTGTTGCGGTGTCCACAATGCATGCTCTCTACTCCAGGCTAACCGCAGGCGACAGTGAGTTGCAGTAAGTGGAACGCATCTGACAGGTCTACGAGCATATAGACCAATCTGCCCTAAGCGTCTGTGCACGGTCTGCCTTGAAATTGTCGTACCAGTGGCTGAAGAGAGCCGACGAGACAGGTCTGAGGCTGTGCTCCGCCTGTTTCTTTTGGCAGTAACTGCCAAATACCGGTCCTCATTCGGCGTTGTAACTCTGGGGCGACCTGTGCTGTAACGTCTACTCACATTACCATCATCTTGGAATCGTTGCCAAAGCCCGGAGATGACACTCTGGACAATTCCAAGTTCGTCTGATACTTCCAGTTGGGTGCATCCACATTCCAGACGGCCGATGATTCTACCACGTAAAAAATCATCTAAATGCGTCCTTTGTGTCATAACGATTCGGTTATTGCACTGAAATGCTTATAAAGCGTGTGCGAACAATTTTACTTCTTTGCCTGTATTCCTTATATATCACTCTCTTACAGTCTCGTCATTGTGACGTACCATCGGTGTCATCTGGTTACTTCCTGAAATTTGCATATGATTCTTGAAGATGTGTGTAGTGATTTTACAGGGGATATATTTATTTTAGAGTTCGATTTCCGTGCGACTCCGAATTATCCTTAATTTATGGACATGAGTGTATATCCCGAGTAGTTCCTTCGACACATGAAAAATGCTAAATTTCGTCAATCGGTCCAGTAGAACGGAAGATATAGAACTGTCCCCCCCTTTTTCTTTATTAGCCCAAAGCGGCTATTAATCTCAAAACGGGATATTGCACTGAATCACATTTCAAGTTGTTGCCGCAAAAAATAGGGCCATCAAATTTTGGATAACGTAGTCTTCGACTCTAATTTAGAATTTAGAATTTGTTTTATTCCGTGTTTCATGTTTTGTCAAACTGTATAACGAATTTCTTAATAACAAATTCAATGATTTCAAAGTGAACAATAGCAACACTGCAGGGAAAAGCATTTTTATCTCCACCGCACTATACTGTCTATCGGAAATTCTAAAGATAGGCTGTTTTTAAATATTTCACTGTGTATGTCAAATTTTGTAAAACTTTAACGAGTTCTTGATAAACAGACTCAACGATTTCAAAACGAGCAATGGCAACACTCTACCGAAAAAAAATTATCTCTAACGCGAGAGACTCTCTACCAGAAATTCTAATGACAGGCTGTTTTTAAATATTTTATCCCAAAGGAACATCAGCTCAAATGCTCTCGAAACGTCTATGTGTATGTAAATGGACAAAATGTCCTTTGGGGCGTAATATAGAATCTGAAAGCTTTTAGATTTTTTTTATGCAAGCTGTGCGTTGCTGTTAAGTCTATACAGTGTTTCATGCTACAGGCATGACCATTATCGTTTCTGATATTATAAGCGCATTGCTTAAAACAGAAATCCTTTCTATGCTTAAACACACATGAAATACACATACTCTGAAAAATACAAAAAAAATATCGTTATTAAAATAAAATGAATCACTATAGTAAATATATTTTTACAGTTGTTTGAGAACAGAGCATTTTGCGTTTAAGTGCATGTGACAATACATATCTACTATCCCCGACATTTTATGATATGCATCGATAAAAAATACTGATTTCAAATTTACAGAATTTCTTAATGAATTTTGAAAAGGGATATTTCAACTGTTGTCTATTATTTTCTGAAACTGCAGAATCATTAGGATTACTTTTGAAAGCAGGAGATGTGTAAAATGAGCAATGCCCTCGCCGAGACTTGAACCTCGGACCTCTCGAATACGCACCGATTGTGCTGACCTTACATACTTCCGCCTTTTAAAGGGCGACTGGGGATTAGGGTACCCAATCGCCAAATTCTGGTAGTGGAGAATCATAATCCACTACCTTTTTTTAGTTCGGAGGCCACTGTAGAAACATTAGGTATTTTTTTTTTGAAAGTAGGAAAGATGAAACATGAGCAATGCTGTCGCCGGGACTCGAACCAGGGACCTCTCGAATGCGCGCCAAGCGTGCTGACCACTACACCATGCAGGCATGATAAAAAGGCGGGAGAAATACCTTACGTACTTCCCCTTTTAAAGGGCTACTGTGGAGTAGAGGACCCCAATCGCCAAATCCTGGTGGTGAAGAATCATCATCCACCGACGTTTTAGTTCGGGCGCCACTGTAGAGACATTAGGTAGCTTTTGAAAGCAGGAGAGATGAAAAATGAGCAATGCCCTCGCCGGGACGCGAACCACGGATGGCTCGAATAAACGCCGAGTATGCTGACCATTACACCATAAAGGCACGCCAAGAAGCCGGGAGAAGTACCTTATAAAATAAACAATTGTTTTTTAAGATATGATTTCTTTGTGATGTATACTAAATTGCTTTCGGTCAAAAGTTTCAGTTCGTAGTTAGGGTTTGTATAGCTTTTCTGTGGCATTATCTATAATAGAAGACATTTTGCAGAATTAATGAGCCTTGTTATTTTAGCAAAATAAAACTGAAGTATTAAAAAGTGTTTAAAACTATATAAATGAGAATTTTATCTTTATTTTGTATTAGGACCAGATGTGATATTAATCTTAAAACCAACCACGGACACAAACGGCTTTTGTGTCCGCGTCACTTTTCAAACTGTTGCCACCAAGTGTTATCGCCATGTATTATTTTAAAATAATCAATAATGAAGAAATCTGAATGTATGTTTGTATCTTCATCGAGTTGAAAAGGAAAAAAGTTGGATCCTAAAGCCACCGAATTTTTTATTTCGAATTTGTTTTTGATTTACTTCTCATTTCGTTCACATTTAACGAATTTTTGTTTTCCAAATGCAACGATTTGAAAGCGAGAAATAGCAATGCTGTTTTTATGTCCCAGCGCGACAGCCATGATTCATTCATTCATTCTTACATGCAACATTTATTTTTTAATTTAAACCGCAAATTCAGATATTCGAAAGCAGTGTGTTGCCGTTGCCGTAGACAGAATGCTTCTTATTTTTACGCACCAGCGTGTTGCCATTCACTAAAACGTAAGATATTTAACTTTCAGATTTAATCTTTCTGTTATTAAGTAGCAAACCAAGTGCTTGAAAAGCAAATTAACGCAGTTCGTAAAAATATTATTTCTATTTTTTAATCTGATTGATTTAGATAAAAACGAAAAGGCATTTAAGTCAAGAGACGCCTAATTAGAAATATTAAATACTTTTAAGAAGTGATACTAGCTGGACTCATGAAAATCATTGCACATTTTCGTCTTTTTAATGATAACTCTTTTAGGCGGCTGAACGAGCGGCTAATTTTCAAAGAAATAAAATGGCGAATGCAAAAACATGCATGGCAACTCCTAACACAGTCGGAATTCTAAGGATATGGTGTGCGTAAATATTTTGCGCTTGAACTTTATGCAACGTAAGTGTGAAGAAAGCCAATGCTTAATAATAAAGCAAGAAAGACAAAAAAAGTGTGTTAGCGGGAGTGACTTCAAAAGCAGCTTGGTTACCTGCAGCAAGGAGGTTAGAAAACATTGAAAAATCTTTGCTTGCGAAGTTAAAATCTGAATAATTTCAAAAATGTTTTTGTTTCAAATTTCTTTTTAAATTAAATGATTGAATTGCAATATTTTCCATTTTTCGTTGAATGTCAGTATTACCAGAAGCTGTTTTGACAACTTCTTCCATTTTATTTTTACCCGAAGAATTGAAAAGCAAAAAAAATTCGGAAACTACTGGGTGACTTTCGGAGGCAGATTTTTGTTGTCACTGACCTGGGAGCCGAATCTTTGTAAATTCAAATTTACTTCCTCACAAGGTGAAGTCGGGGGGGGGCGCAAGTCACTACCTCTTGGGTATTTACAAAATCCTGATTCTTCAGAAGTTTTCGGTGCAAATAGAATAGAAACGGAATCATTCTGAAAGACATGTTTATAGGACTCGAATTTTTGAGAGATTTCTTCCAAAATTTACAAACAGGAATTCTGAGGAAGAACTGAATTCCATGAAAGCAGTAATCGCATTTGCAAACTCAGGGCTAGCCAGAACTCAAGAAGAGTAAGTTACTACTTCCAGGTGCATTATTCATGCACCTTTTGCCGAATGCCAAAATAGAACATACTTTCAGGAACACGAAGGTTGAGAAACAGAACCCGCGTGCATTGAATTTAACGTTAAATTATTACATATTGTAGCTTAAAATATACCAAGTCAGCATTAATGTTAAACGAATATTAGAGAATTCGTACCCGCTTAATATTCCCATTTCATTTTTTAAAATTTTATTTAATATATTTCAGTTTTTTGTAAAGATAATAAACATTAAAGAAAATCTACACAAACTCCCTATACACTGTGTTTCAAAATTAGCGAAACAAACTTTAGGAGCTAATGGAACATACTACGTAAGGTATATTTTTATTTTATGACAGTTAACTCAATGTATCTTTCCTACCTTACCTAGCTTCAACTTACAACTTCCTCCCAGAATGAGTTTTTAGAATCGCGTTAAATGCAAATGAGAAGGAGAATAGTATTTAACTCAAGTTCCACTGACTTGACAGAGAGAGTTAAATAGTTCGCGTTTACCTATGGGCTACGTCTCTCTAAACTTGCCTTTTGATAAGCGTCATGCCTTTTGATTGTTAGCTGGCTAATTTAATATTACGGGCCAACTACTTCAGAATTGTGTTAGCTTCGGCTAAATCTCTTAGTTAGTCATTAGTTAGTTCTTATTTCTTACATTTTGAGTTTAAGCCCAAGTGGAGGCTTTGTTGTACGCCCAAAGAAAAGGACCAACTGTTTATCATATTTCTAGCAAAATAAGGGTGATTAACCCTTCTTGAGTTAACGCTTCTGTTCTTGGACTTCAGCGATTATTCGCTTAGCAGTTCACTAGGGCCCTCGACATTTAATCTGTCAGAATAAATGGAACCCTAAAACTATACTATTTTTTACCTCAAAAGCTTTTCGCCTCTGAAACTGGTCCTATGGTTACGATAGAAATGATTCCACCTTTCACCAGCAGTCAAGACCTAATTAGAAGTTCGCACCACATTAATTTCAACAATCTACTTTTCCCACTCAGCAATGCCAAGTAGCGTCGTCCCACTCAAAAGGAATAATTCTTTCACATTATCTTGTCTCTTATCTGGAAATTAACGAAGAAGATCCCCTAAAGGCTTTCAAACGAGCAGCAATTCTTGTTGCAATGCCAGCTGAAAGGAAGGGGATGGATGTGCACTGATCTTTCCCATCTTTTTAACTTAAGTTTATTTTGTATGGTTCTTATACAGTCCCGGTCTACAGACAACAGGACTAATAGACCATAAATCTGATCTTTTCATTTTTGCCGCTTTCGGGAATTTCAGAAACACGAAGCGACAAGTCTCTGTCAAAGAAACGATCCAGGACACATTCATTATTGGTGAGCGTTCCATTGCTGAAGTTTATAAGGTTTCTCCTTCAATTTCTTGACTTTCTTTGTGAGCATACGCTGTGAAACCCTATGTGGAGGACAGTGAGCAAATCTAGGCTATGTCCTTTAGTGTGGAAGAACTACAAAGTCAGAAGGAGGGTTTAAAAGTGACCCTTTAATTCAAATAAGTACAACTCTCCAACTTGAGAGTAAGCCACTACTTGGGCTGAACTAAAATAATATGAAATAAAGTGTGTTAACAAATTCAAATCCCTAACTTAGCTTAAGTAGGACGGCGAGGGAAGCTTAACTCTTAGTGAAATGCAATAATGCGAATTTCACTAGCAAACACTGGTAATTGCAAATGCCTATGAAGGCGAACTTTCAGTAGACAGAGGAAATCTTTGCGCGCACAGCCTTACGGCGATAAATCCAAGGCTCTGTCTTTCCCCTCGTTAACTCCTGCCTTTTAAACTGCTAACAGATATATGCGATTTGCATAAATATCTCGCTCGCGCTAAATTCGAGCAGCAACTGAAACTTTGAGATAACGATAGGAAAGTTCAAACTAAAAATAATTTGGTTAATTAAAATAATGAATGCTACAAGTTTAAAGAGAAATTTTTGAATAGAGAACTCTGTCTCAGGGGTAAAGGTGACGTGGTTAAGCGGTCTGACGCTACAAAGCGCTTTGTTTTTCGTCAGCACAAAATTAAAACGCATTCTGGCGTGTTATTACATACTCTGGCTTTATTCCAGGCGTAAAATTTATTCTTATACTTTTATTTGGTATTTTTTCATGTATTTTATTACATGTTGCTAGTTTATGGCATCGAATTTCTTAAATTTATGACTGTGATATTTGGAACTTTTGAATTAGTGTTACTTCTGGAGTTTTCTCAAGCTATCCATCGAAAGTTTTTCTGAATGAATTTAAACAACAGTCTTCCAGCTTCTTCTTCCGTCATCCTCTCGGTCCAGACGTAATTATGATATGGGGTTTCAACAACCACACTTTCATTAAACCCGATGCCACGGATGATACTCACAGGGAAATAACCGGATGTGGTTCATACTCCGATATAGAATTGATCGGTATGTAAATTACAAACAAAATCTGATGTGTACACCACATGACTTCCTTGTACGGAATATTAAATTATATACATTTGGCATTTCATTTAAACTTATTGGATTGAATTAAATCTACTTCATCGATAGCGCATAAACCACAATAAAATAAATGCACTCTTTCACTACATTTGTTTACTACAGCGACATTCTGGCGCTAGCTTCACTTAACAGCGTTACATCTAATTCATTTTATAACTCATCAGAATGCAAAAAAAATTATATATATCCTCTGGAGAATTACCTAATAGTTCCCCTACGTTCTATTCAAATACTATATTAAATCTAAAACGATGTGTAAAAGAAATTAAACAAATAAATATAAAAACGAAAGAGTTTTTCACATATGATTCAATATTTCTCTTTCAATTAATTCAGTTCTCAGTTCGCGACAAGGCAAAAATACATAAAAACTCAAAATATTTATATTCAAAATTACGAAGTAAATCTTAAACACTTATTTCCTCGAATAAATTCCAGAATGGATTTAGCGTGATTTAATTCGCAATAATAAAAGAATGCGTTATCTTTGTTGTTGCGAAGCTCAGCTTCTCTAGATTGGCAACAAATCGAATATTCTCCCAAGTTTCAAATGTAAACAAATATTGCCGCGATCATAACCAAAAATTAGATTTATCCGCAATTAAAATACTTTTAAATTGTTGATAGTTCCACGATTATTCCACGCACGTTAACTAAGGGCATAATAATCTTAACCGAAAGAAAAGAACAACATGATTCAATCATTTTTAAAGCAAAAAATGCACAATTTACTAACTTATAAGAATAAAGAAACTGAACTCACTGAGCCGAGTAACAGAGTAATACTTTTGATTCGGCCGATTGCAACCAAAATGCCAGGTGCACATCTACATGTTACAGTAACCCTATATACAAAATGTTACGTTCTGAGGCTACTCATTTTTGAGTTATGCGAGATAATACATACATACGTATGCACAGACGCCACGAAAAAATCTCTTCAAAATCCGTTTTAAATCAGTTTATATTATTTGGGGGGAAAAGAGTTTTTTATTCTGTCCTTACGTACGGATGTTACTCAAAAACGTCATTAAATTGCATTCGATAGCGGTCAAAATAGCAATTTTTGTTGAACTAAGGTACCCGAAATTTTTCGCGATTACAATACTTCCTTTTTTACTTCGTACAAGGAAGTAAACAGGCAGACATCTTCACCTCTTTTTGCCTAGTGAAATACAGCCGTGTATGAGAAATCAAAACGCATCTCCGCGCCTAACCTTTAATGTATGTCTTTGTTTTCTATTATGGAAGGTGTTTTTCAGTTTGTTTTGTGAACCTTTAAAATTGTTTGACTAATTTTGGAGCACTGTGTACTTCATCTGATGTTCTCGTGTCTTAATTTAATTTGTTTACTTCAAACTCGATCCGGACGCTGCATTGGCCGTCAGTATATAAGCAAAATCGCAAAATCAATAAAGTGTATTTATCCGTCTTGGTGATTGGACATTTTTTTTCGAAGATATTATTCCTGTTCTGGCAAGAAACCACATAGAGCAGTTTTGGATCCAAAGAAACACTTCCATTTTGCTTGCTTTCATTTTGATTTTAGCGTTCATTACGATATCAGGATTAGAAAACTATCGTAATTAATAAGATACATAATAGGTGTGTTACCATGAGATTATATTTTTGAAGGAATTGATGCGTGATGCGTTTGCATACAATGCATTAAATTTCTAATAGTTGTTTTAAAGTTATGCTTTACTGTCTATTTTCGTTTCCCGTCTACTATTCCCTACCAGAATTAGTTTTTAGTATCGCATTTCATGCAAATCAGTTAGAAGGAGTATTTAAGGAAGGTTCAGCTTATTTCGAGAGCGAGAGAGCTTAAGAGTCCTTAGTGGCGCGTGTTTACCGTCTGGCTACTCCGTTAAATCTACTACGCTCGGCCGTATTGTACGTGCCTGTTGATAATCGTCGCCTATGTTAAATCAAGGGTCTGTTTAGTTTAGTATTAGATTATTTTCTTCAGTTAAAAGACCGAGTGGAGGCTTTTCTGTAAGCCCGAGAAAGGGCCATCTGTTATTATTCTGAGTGAATAAAAAGGGTATTTTAACCCTTCTCTGGACGGGGTTCTTATACATGTGAACTCAGCGATAAGTCACTCTATAGTTTTATAATTACGGACGGTAAGACGGTAATTATAATTACTTCAATAAGATGGTAATCATGTTTGGAAAAATACGATAATTTCAATGAATGCTCCTTAACGACAAGTTCAGCCGCAGATCACTCTACCCAAAGGCTTTCAATAAATGAATTCTGGAATAGTTAAAACTTTTCACATTAAAATCGTTATCATCATTCTTTTATTGTATCATGGACGTTATAAATCTGTGTTTTGCTGGTGAAATTCTGAAAACATGAGGCAATATCGTTTTTCTCAACCAGTAAAACAGCTGGGAGTCAGTTTATTTGGTATTTCTCCCGTCTTTTTCGCATGCCTTCGCGGTGTAGTGGTCAGCACGCTCGACGCATAACCGAGAGGTTCGTGGTTCGATTTCTGGCGAAAGCGTTACTCATTTTTCATCTCTCCTGCTTTCGAATAACCTAATGTCTCTACAAGTTAAATATGTAAATCCACGATATGTGTAGCAGAATCAATGGACGTTATTTATAGTACGTACGAAGATAAGTGACATTTGATTTTAAAATTAGAAATACTGTAATAGAGAAATAATGAAATGTTGAACGAATCCTTTACTTTATAATACTTTAAAAGTATGCAGTGTAGAATATATTTTGTATCCTTCTGTAAAAATATTAACTTTATCAACGAAGAAATATTATTTTTTGATACGCATGTATTAAATTTTAAAAAACTCATTGTTACGAAGAAAATATTATATCCTACTTAAATTTCAAGAAAAAAGACTTTTTTAGAGAGCAATCAAAAAGATGTACCGTAAAGTAATTTATTTTTTAATATTTTACTTATTGATGGTGTAGATTTAGAAATCTATATTATAAGATATTTTCTCCCTCCTTCAAGCATGCCTTAGTGGTGTAACGATAGCACACTCGGCGCTTATTCGAGGGATCCAGGTTAGAGTCTCGGCGAAGGCATTGCTCATTTTTCAAGTTTACGGCATTAAAAAAACCTAATGACTCTACAGTGACGTTCGAACTAAAAAAAAAGGTGGTGTACTATAATTCGTCACCACAAGGGTTTGGCGATTAGGTCTCCTAATCCTCAGTTGGCAAGGTATTTCCTTCATCCTTCCTGCATACCTTCGTGATGTAACGGTAGCACACTCGGTGCGCATTTAAGAGGCCCAGGCTTGAGTCCCGGTGAGGGCATTGCTAATTTTTCCGGTCTCCTGCATCAAAAAAATCTTAAAACTCTACAATATATGCAAGGTTTAATTCAAATCACGTATTAAAAGAATTGGAAAATTTGATATTTTGAGCAGTAAATTTAAAAAATGAAAATTTAGTCATTAGATTATTTTGGAAGCGGGAGTCATGAAAAATGAGCAATGCCCTCGCCGGAACTCGAACCTCTCGAATACGCGCCGAGTTGCTTACCATTACACCACGAAGGCATGCTAAGAAGGCAAGAGAAATACCTTATAAATTAATACATAGTATCTCACTGGCAAAGACCACCGGTGGGCTACTGCATAAGATAGAAAGACTAAGATTACTAGTTTTTCTAGGTTTGTTCTTGGCAAAGGCCAGCTTTTCCCCTGAATGCGAGTTAATTTGTTTGAAAATTATACGCGAAGGCACGCATTTTTAAGGAAAATATCATTGATACTATTGACTGTGTAATCAATTAATTTTTCGACTTTTCCCTTATGATTAAGATTTCTGTTTCTTTGTAAAATAATAAAAGCATTCAACAATTTCTTTACACGCTAATTTTAAATAAATCATAATGAATTTTTGACAAAAATTTCATATTTTGCAATTATAAATTATTCCGTTATATTTCGTCAATGTTCTATTTGTTAATGGTATACTGCTGCATTGAAACGAACGAACGAACGAAACAGAAAATTCTTCTTACGTCATGAAATATTGTTTCACAAGATGCAAATAGTAGTTTGCATTTATGAAATAGATTATATCAGCGTTCACCATGACGCTGAATTCATGAACTCAGCTATTAATATCTCCTAAATGCTAAAGTTTGCTTCTTACACCAACAGTATTTCATTGGTGGTTCTATAGGCTTTTTACTGACAAAATCATGTAGATGTCTACAGAAAGTCGCATGTAATGCTTTTATCTAAACGATGACACACTGAAAAAAGTCAACGGAAATGCCGTGCGTAAATCACTCCTACAATTCATGGAAAATAAATCCCGACCAAATATCACTTGCGTTTTCGCCAGTAACGAGAACGAGTGTTTCCTCATGCTCCCTGCATGGTACGGCTTGCTTAAATGCTGGCTGGCGTTGTATCCCCCAAAAAATATAATAATTAATTTTAAAAAATCTAAATGCTTTCACATTTTATATTACGCCCAAAGGGGCATTTTTTAACGTTTTGTGTGTTACATTTATTTATTAAATATCATGTTTTTCGCACTTAAACCATAAAATTCAGTTCAGCAGCAATATCACAAAATAATTTTAAAAGAGCAGGTCTTTAGAATTTCCGATACACAGTCTCGCGCACTGGAGATAATTTTTTTTCGTATGGTGTTGCCACTGTTGGCTTTGAAATCGTTAAGTTTGTTAATCAAAAAATTCGTTAGAGTTTTACAAAATATGAAATAAATAATGAAACAAATTATAAATTCTGGCTTCCGGATGCCCATATTCGAGTGGAGGACTACTCGAATATGGACAATGATATAGTTCAGTTATTCAAAATTGGATGTCTCTAGGTACCGTCGGCTTTTTACAGTGCGAGAAACATGCATACATTCATGCGGATTCTTCATTATTTAATTTCTTTAAATATAATGCAGGGCTGTAATACTTGGTGGCAACAATTTGAAAAGTGAACTTCGTCTATAGTGAACCAATCCAGAATGCCAAAACGAAATTAAAAGCCCTTCTGGGCTAATTTCCCATTCAGTCTTAAAAATAAAAAATAATTGACAAACACTTATGACTTCGTCAGGACTGAGTGTTCGGTGCATATCCTTGGAAAACGTCTTCGTGAAAGTACTAAGTCCTGATCTTGAACAGGGAGCTGAATGCAGCTATGTTCTGTGGTAGAATACTGTGAATAAGTGGTAGAAGAACTGCACTTTAAAGGGATTTAAAATCCTCTTTTATTAGACCACAATTATTTACAGCCACTTCCCAACTCGGGAGGGATACAGAAAATAAAGACCGCGCTTGGGTCTAAAATGAACAATCAAATTAATTTAAACTATGCTAAATAGAAATTAAGTAGTCGTTGCTCACAGAGCTATAACGCGAGGTTGGCCTCTAAACTAAATGGTGCGTAGCAAGATTCAACTAATACTGACGCACTTAGAATTACTTCAATGAGCAATAACGTAACAGCGCTACGGCTTAGAATTTAAATACTAGCTGGTCAGGCGAACGTTGAACAGAGTAACAGTGGTCTGAGACTAAAAGCTCTCTCACACTGAAAGGTTTCTACCTTTCGCTTAATTACTACTTGGCTCTACTTCAAATTAGCATAAAGCTGAAACGCGCGCTTATTCTAACGGAAAGTTGAATTGAGAAGAGATAGAAAGAATAAAATTAAAATAAAACTTTGTTAGTTTAACTAAACCCTTACAACTTTCAGTTTCAAAATAAAAAGCAGCTGTATTATTTTAGTTTACGTTGACAGGACTGAGTGTTCGGTGCATATTCTTTGAAAACATCTTCGTGAACTCCTTAAATCCTGATCTGGAACAGGGAGCTGAATGCAGCTTTCTTCTGTGGTAGAATACTGTGATTAAGTGGTAGAAGAACTGCACTTGAAAGGGATTTAAAATCATCTTTTATTAGATTACAATTATGTACAATCACTTCCCAACTCGGGAGGGATACAGAAAGTAAAGACCACTCTTGGGTCTAAAATGAACAATGAAATAAATTTAAACTAAAGCTAAATAGAAATTAAACAGTTGTCGCTCTCAGAGCTATAACGCGAGGTTGGCCTCTAAACTAAATGGTGCGTAGCAAGATTTACTAATACTGACGCACTTGGAATTATTTCAATAAGCAATCACGTAAAGCGCTGTGGCTTAGAATTTAAATGCTAGCTGGTCTGGCGAACGTCGAATAGAGTGACCGTGATCTGAGACTAAAAGCTCTCTCTCTCACACTGAGAGGTTTCTTTCTACGTTTCGTTTAAATAGTCGTTGGCTCCACTTCAAATTAGCATAAAGCTGAAAATGCGCGCTTCTTCTAACGGGAAGTTGAAAATGAGAAGGGATAGAAAGATTTAAATTAAAATAAAACTTTGTTAGTTTAACTAAAACCTTACAACGTAACTTCATACTTAAATGAATCAAACCTACTTCTTTAAGCAGGAAATAAGTGATAAAAGAGACTTCAAAAAATAGTAATATTTGAAATTGCGATTAACAAAATTAATTTGTTACATTTTCAGTAACAAATTAATTCTGTCTTTCTTTATAAAATCGTGTAACTACAAAAAATGTGCAGTACTGGTTGCCATTTTGTAGCAGAATTAATTGAGAATTAATTTAAGAATTTCAGGAAAGACAAAATTCACTTCAATATATTTGCTATTCCTTATCTATCTGGTATCAGTCTTTCTTCAAAACTTGAAAATTTGCTTTGAAAGCGATTGGATTATGTTGTTCTTAACTCGCGCTTAAGCCTTTGTATGCCTTTTGTTAACCTGCATGCAATAGCTGTAGAATTATCAACACTTAAATGCAGTTTTTATAATTTGCATGTAATAGTTGTACAATTTAAAAGTTGTTCAAATGCGACTAAGCCCAATTTTTTACCATAGCAGCCACATTTGTTTACATTTGCGACTTCGCAGAATAGTGGATTTGTTGGCAGTCTAGAGAAACTGCGCTTCGCATCAACAAAGGTGAATCCACTCTTGAATTATCATTTAAGTTATTAAATTATCCCATATATTGACTCAGCATAGCCTCCACAACAAATTAAGTTGGTTTCTACGCTTTCAATGTCTTTTTGCCGCGTGAGACCGAAAGTAAACTTTCATTTTTGTGCTCCGAAAAATCTGTTTTCTTGCCCGCTGGTCGAAGGGCTTGTTTTTGAGTAGAAACTCTAATTTTAATTGTAAATTTGTTTTAACTGTATTTGATGTTTTATGTTTTTCTATATCTTTCAATTTTTAATATAGATATTTTAAGGTTTTATGTACTTTTGCCCTGTCGCGAAGTGAGAACTGAATTAAGTGAATGAGAAATACATCTGAAATGAAGTTCAAGGAAATAAATTTCAATTAAATGCAGGAAAAAATGCGTATAGTTTTAATATTCCGTACAAGAAAGTCATGTTCTGTACAGATCAGGTTTTCTTATTTTGAAAATATTTTATTTATCTCGAAGCCCGAAAACTGTATATCCATTCGTAGAAAATACAACAAGCTGAACGGTATGGAACATACCTTAACGTATCCGACTGCGTTCTAATTGGCAATTTCGATGAAATTTTTCAAAATAAAATATTAATTTACTTTAAATCTTATCATTTTTTTGTCGCAGCACACTTTGAAGGATTTCAAAATTTGGCGGCACACAAAGAAAAAGATAAGTTCTTTATTTACTTATAATACACTGTGTAGAATAGTTTAAGATAATAATATTGAATGTAAAATGAAATAATATGTGCTACAAAATCAGCAGCACGCTTATTAAGGGATAATTTACAAGCATAATAAGAATACTTCTAATGAGAAATTTCAGCTAGATGTATTTTGATAATTTCATTTATATCGGGTGGTAAAAATGACCATGCTACTCTCGTATCGTCTTCTACATTTAACAGTCTCGATCTTTTATTCGTTTTCATGTTGGTTAATACTGAAAATCCAAATTGACACAAACAAGATAATCGCATCTCACGTTAATCCAAAAGGAATTAATGGATTCTTCCGAATATTTTAAAATTAAATTTCGATTATTAGAAAACGAAATTAGTTCTTCTTCATTCAATGTTAATTCAAATACAGTATTCCTTATCACAAATGGATTACGATCAAATTTTTTTTATATCTAAATTTGAGAAATAATAAAAAATTCTCTCCTCTAATGTTGTCGAATAGTTATAAGGTATTTCTCCCGCCTTCTTCGCGTGCCTTCGTGGTGTAGTGGTCAGGAAACTCTTGCGTAACCAAGAGGTCCGTGGTTCGATTCCGGGCGAAGGCGTTATTCAGTTTTCATCACTTCTACTTCCAAAAAAAAAATCTTAATGACTCTGCATAGTCAATAACAATTTTATCAATAATTTTATTAAAATTTTTTGGAACTGACTCAAACTTTTCCAAATTGGCTTCCTGAGCTTTATTCTTCCATAAAGTTATTTGTTTTGGAATCCCACACGTTTATCTGTTGAGTTTGATACATTTTCTTTCGTCCCTTGCATACTTGAATTTGTATTATTAAAAATAACAGAAATGTCTGATGAGTAAACTTGTCTCCCATCTGCATCCATCAGAATTTCTCAATTTAAAAATATATTGAACAAACGCGAAAATCCTCCGAAATGCGCTCTCCTCCAGAGCACCAAAATTGGCTTGGATAAAACAATTGGCGCGCTTATTAATGTCTTAAAAACCGAATTTCGCCAAAGTCCTGTATGTATGACTATTGTTGTAAGTAAGTACTCTAATATTGTATGTAAGTCTTTATCGCGCACCATAGTATGCCACCATGTACGTGCTATACCATTATCCATACCAAAGTACTGTAATTGTATGCTCTGTATCCAGTCCAGCAATTGACTTGCATGCTCAGAGCCGCTGTTTGGCCGTTGATGAAATGACTAAATTTTTCAATAAACTCCCGATGTGGTCATATTGATACCTCACGGTGGGTTGCTGCGGATGGATGCGGTTTTCGGGTAAGACCCGATTAATCTTGCAAAGCCGTCCAGGTGCCCGAGTCTGCTGTCACCTGCCACCTGTGTACCATGTACTAGGATTAATCCCAGTATATGTTTTACTACATAAATTTCTAAAATGTGGCGGCTCACTTTAAGAATTTGGCGGCACACAAAAGTACCGCGCCCCAGTGGTTGAGAATCACTGTTCTAGGCAGTTAACCGGGAGTTTCTGCTTAAGAACCCGGAAGTTGATGTCTGAAGTCCCACAGACTACTTGAAATAACTTTAAAATAAGAGTTTCCCATTTGAATACTTTTGGTGATGTTCAAGAGATGATTTTGAACCTTTCTGTCTGTTATTATGCGTTGGAGAGCAACTACTCTTGCATATTTCCTTATTCGGCAATATTTTCTTTTCCTTCTGTTTGTGTTTGCATTACATTAGATTAAACCTATTTTTTGAAAAATATGATACTTCAACTTTTCTCTTACGAGAAATACTGTAACTTAAAATATTAGTATATAAAAAAAAAAGAAAAAACCTGAAAGGTTTCAGATTTTAAATTATGTCCAAAGCGGCGTTTTTTTAAACATTTTTTGTGTTACCTTATTAAATATCACGTACTTCGCACTTCACCCATAAATTACAGTTCAAGAGCAATATCGCAAGAGCATATCTTTAGAATTTCCGGTGCACAGGCTCCCGCGCAAGAGATAAAAAGGTTTTTTCTGTGCAACGATGCCGTTGCTCGCTTTAAAATCCTTGAGTTTGTTAAACAGAAGTTCGTTCAAGTTTTACAAAATATGAAACAGATAATAAAAAAAAATTCAAACTGGGCTTCCAGATGCCCGTATTCGAGTGAAGGACTACGTTATTCAAAATTTGATGTCTCTAGGTAACGTTGTTGTTTCGCAGTGCGAGAAACATGCATACATTCATGCAGATTCTTCATTATTTAATTTCTTTCAATGTACTACAGGGCGATAATATTTGGTGGCAATAACTTGAAAAGTGAAATAACGCTTTTAGTGGATCAACGTAAAATGCGAAAACGAAATTAATAGTCCTGGGCAAACTGCCCCTTTGGACTAATAATTTTATGAAACTTTCCACAAATTTTCAATGAAATATTGTCAATTAGATGGAATAAATGTTTAGGTTCATGTAGATATCTAAATTTTTTTCAGACAATTTTGTAAAGGAAAAGAGAGAAGTTCTCGAAAACTACTAGTGTATATACTCACCAGAGGTATATTTAACAGACATTTTACTTTTTCACTTAGATTTTAGTCCATTGAATTCCTTGTACCTCAATAAATATAAGTGAATAATATAAGTAAGTAAAATATAAGTAAATAAAATATTGATAAATATCTTTGTTGGAATGTAGCTAGAAATAATCAAATTTAATATATGTTTTAACCTAAAATATAAGACAAAATCAAAAATTACACTTTAATACTCTTATCACTTTTTTCTATAATTTTAAGTAGCAAGCTGCTAAATAACTAAAATAATAGACTTATTAACACTAGTATTTGCCAAAATTGGTTGTCAAACGTATTCGGTTACCTTAAAGAGAACAGTAGTGAGTTTACAGGACTCCAGTTTACATCCTACAATGTTTTATCCACCGTTGTTTCCTACTCATCTTCGCAAATATCGTAATCCAGCAGCTTACGCGAATCTCTAATCCCTCATCGTTAATTCTCGTGATCAAATTTCCCATGTTACGTGACCTATCGCTTTCCCTGATCCGCTATTTCCGATTTTCTGCCCTACTGCCTACGACCGGTATGATGTAAGGGGCACTGGAGTTACTTATCAAGGGCGGATTGCTTTCGGAAGGGGGGTGCAGAGTGCCTTAGAATCTCATTCGCTGTTAAAGTATCCGGTACATCCTTTCCTAGAAGAAGGGATTATCGATTGATTTGGGGTGGAAATCCCTCGAGTGTTATTGGTGGAGAGGATTTACCTTAGGCTTAGGTAAATAACAGGGAAATGGTTGTTGGAAAATGAGAGTTTCTGCATAAACAAATCCATTCTGACGTGTTCGAGGCTGTTTGATGGTTATTTATGCTTAGCTACTAAACTCAAACATAAGAAGGGAACGGAAATAAAATCCTACCAAACATTTGGGATAAAAATGCAGTACTGACTATCTGTTCTAATAAACATGAAGAAATGGAAAGAGGTATATATAATGTAAGGTTTATCCAAATTTTATTAACAGTTATTTTAAGTTACGCTTCTGTCCTATCTTTCTAGTTTCAGCTTACAATTTCCTAATAGAATGTAATTTCAGAAACGCAGAGAATGAAAATGAGTAACAGTACTATTTAGGTCGATGTTTCACCGACTTCGAGAGAGAGAGTCTCATTTCCTGACTAACGCGCGTTTGCCTTTTGGCTACCTATCTCTTAGATATTACTACGCTCGGCCATACTTTAGGCTCTTACTTGACTCCTCCGATTTAATTAACATTTATTGGCCAACTACTTAGAATCCTGATAACTTCGGCTATATCTTTCAGTTAGCTTTAGTTAAGCTTAGTTAGTTTAATTTCATAATTATTTAAGTTCAAGCCCAAGTGGAGGCTTTACGTATACTCCGAGTTAGGAGTTGATTGGATTTATTCTGAGAAAGAAAGGATAGTTAACCCTTCTTAAGTCTTACGCGTTTGTTCACACACTTAAGCGATTATTCGCTTGTTAGTGTTGGTGCGGTTCAAAGATTGAACATTGAATTAAATAAGTGAAACCCCACATTCAGCGCCCGAACTTATTCTTAACAAACCATGCCGATAGTAATGAAGATTTCCCGTTGACCCCTCCCACCTTTCAGTTCCCTCAACCACAACCAAACCCCATAGAGGGATTTGGATTTATAAGGGAAACTGTGAGAGCGGCGATGAAGCCAGCAGCAACGTTTGATGGAAAAGGATGCGTGATGACTTTCCTGGAGCAGCTGGACTTACACTTCACGTTCTATCCTGTGAACGAGCTGCAGAAAATTATCATCGCTACAGCGAATTTAAAAGGTCAAGCCCTCAGCTGGTACAAAGAGTATTGGCAAGACTTTGTTAGGGGATCCGAAACGTACACGTGAGGAAATTTTAAAAATCCGCTGTAAAAAGCATTCCCAGTTGTGAGAGACCCGCAAAACTCGAATCAGTAAATATCGAACTAATTTGGACTAATTAACGGACTTCATTTTAAGGAAGATCGATATTGTCAAATTATTATATGGAAAAAGTAACGACAAAGAAACTAAGGAAATAATATTGCCGCGGTTGCATCCGTAATTCCAGGACTTTCTCTTGAAGTTGGAAATGCGCAAACGCTGGAAAATTTATTTGAATTAGCTGTCAAATTTCAGAGTAGGCGAACGGCTGAAAATGCGCGTGCTAACAACTTTAGGCAGTATTCAAGGTTTCACGCTCAAACGAAACCTTAAGGCCAGCAGAGTTCCTATCGGCAAGAGGGGAAAGTCGCAAAGTCAGATAAGAAAAAAGCTGGTCAGACCAAAGCGTGGGGAAATAAAAAGCAGCTGGACCAAGGGGCAGAAAAGAAAACTTTAAACTAGTCCACGGTGACTAGAAGGAGGGTCATGTCTCCGTTTGGGAAGGAAAATCCCTCAGATCTCAAACTGAATACGGTAGTTGTACAAAATTTGGCCTTGCCAGATATCCATATATTACTAAACGACGTCCCTACTACCGCACTACTGGATACCGCGGCTCAATGCAGCTTCCTGTCGCAGGACTTTTTAAAAAGCATTTTCGTCGTTATAGATTGTCTAAGACAACGGGACAACGGGTGATTACTGCCCAAGGCGAGCAGTGTGTCTGCTTGGGAAAAGTGGGGCTGCGTGTTCAAATAAAGAACGATGTGCAGAAAATAAATTTCTTAGTGGTAAAGAATTTTTTAACCGCAGTCATATGGGGGGTTGATTTCGTACGCGCAGCTAGAGCAAAAATTAATTTCAAATATTCCGCTTTGTAAAGTGGTCTTTACAAAGCGGTAAAGTTTTTGTAAAGTGTGTTTGTAAATTCCACTTTGTCAACAATAAATTCCACTTTGTAAAGTCAAGATGAACAAAATTCAAGAAGAAAAAGCCGCAGTCCCGGATTTGAATTTAAATCACCTCGAAGAAGGAGAAAAAAAGAAAATCCAAGATTTGGTAAGACCCTTTTCTCCGTTATTTGATGATAAACCTGGCTTCTGCCAGATTATGTTGCCTAGTATCGATACTGGTAGTGAGCCCCCAGTTCGTGCATAACCATATAGATATGACCGTGTGAAGGAAGATATTCCCGAGCAACACATTAAGAAAATACTCGAAAACAAGATAATTAACGCCCCTGTTCTTAAATTCCCGGAAGGGGATCAAAATTTAGAAATTCCAGCAGAAGCATCAGACTACGCAGTTCTTTCCCAAAATGGGCACATAATAGCTTTTTCTAGCAAAACGCTCAATCAAACTCATCGAAATTATACCGCAACTTAGCGGGAAACCCTCGCGGTCCTATTGTTGGTGCAAAAATTCCGCGTTTACATCGGAAGTGCCCCAGTAACTCTGTATTCAGATCACGCGGCAGTTGGTCGCCTGTACTCCGGTAAAAATCTTTCGCCCCGGCTCATACGTTGGACACTAAAACTGCAAGAGTTTAATTTAATAATACGACACACGCTGGGGAAAGAAAATGTAGTTACGGATGTACTATCAAGAATAAAGATCGATGAACATGGAAATACAATTAAATGTTCGATACTAACAGCGAAAATAATTGAATGCCATGAAACAATAATTGCTGAATTAAAAACGGACCCAGAGTTCAACAACCAATGATAATCAAGAGCTGCAGCTGGTAGTCCCAATGAGTCTACACTTAAATAGTTTAGAGGAGCTCCATGGCTCAAAATTAGGAGGCCAACTCGGGGTTAGGAAAACCTTGCAAAAGTTCCGCGAAGCGGTGTATTTTCCGCAGTTGTACAAAGTTGTGACGGCGTATGTCAGGCCATGTCACTTGTGTCAATTAATTAACGACGTTAATTACAACCCGGCCGGGTTTTTAAATAGCATAAAAGCCACTTTCCCAAATGAATTGGTTGGCATTGATTTGCTCGGTCCCTACCCTAGATCAAAAATTAATAAAATTAGATACTTATTAACCATTGTGGATCATTTCTCAAAATGAGTGGAAATAATTCCCCTTAAACGAGCTTCAACAAAAATCGTAGCAGATTCGTTTCTAAATAAATATATTTTAAAATACGGCACCCCAGTAAAAGTAATATCAGATAATGGTAGGCAATTCGTATGTAATTTATTTGAAAATCTTTGCACAGGCCTTGGTATACGCCATATAAAAATAGTACCTTATAGACCGCAATCGAATATTGCAGAACGTGTAAATAAGAATATAGTGTAATTATTCGAGGATATGTTAAGAATTATCATGACCGTTGGGACAGCTGTGTCAATAAATTAAGCTTTGCGTTCAGAACAGCAAAACATGATACCACTCAAAATCCAACGCAGAATTATTCCTAGGAAGAAAAATTTTAACGCCACTGGATAAGCTTTTTTTTTTGTTCAACAAAGACAGGAAGAATTTCAATTGAAAGATATGTAAAATTATTAATGAGGCCATCAAAAATTCTGATGCGGCAAGGTCGAAACAAAAATTTTATTATGGTAGAAATAGACGCGAGGTAGAATATACGGTAGGCCAAAAAGTCTTAAAAATAAAACCTTCATTATCGTCTGCACCCGGAAATAGGGTGGCCAAACTGAGCCCATATTTGATGGGCCATTCTTCATCGAAAAATTCAAATTCTCAACCCTTTATTTAAAGGCAGAATATGGCCAACAAAGAATTGCTAATATGGACCAGCTTAAACCGTACTATAATCGTACGGATTTTCAAGTTCTATAAGATCTATTGCAGTATCCTGGGAAGGTGCCAAGAACATTGATTTCGCAGTCGCCTAGCAGGATCCCCCTGCAACAAAAAGAAAACAAGCAGAGAATACTGAAGAAAGTACCGCGAAGCGAACGCAACAGCAGCCGCAAGGTTCAGGCTCATCTTAGAATGAAGAGAACGAAAAAGGCAGAAGTTTCCTTTTAACAGAAGCAAGTGCCGATGGGAAAGCGGAAAAAGCCCATGGATAGTATTCAAAGAAAACGTCCAAAGCTAGAACGTAGGCTAACTACCTCGAAAGAAGCCATAGGAACGTCGGAGCCAAGATGCACGAGAAGAAAACGATGCAAGAACCATTCCGTTTCAGGAAACTAGGAGAATCAAGATAAGGTTTAAGGATCCCGAGGAAAGATCCGGTTACTACAAGGCAAAGAGGAGGGCCAGAGTACCAAAGCCCTCAACAGACGAGAAAAGCAGGCCGATTCAACACCAGAGGAAAGAAAATAAAGGAGGGGCAGGAAGTGACTACAAGCCGCCCAAGAAGACTGAAAGTTCAAAATTTGAGATGTCCCACTTGGCAAGAATTCCGCGAGAAAAGAATGGAAGAATTTAGAAAGAAAAAAGATAAGTTCTTCTTGTTTCCTCTTTTGTGTTGAAAGTTCGATTTGTGTCATGTGTTTAAAGTTGCTAAATACTGTTTAAAGCAAGAAATTGAGTTCGCAAATTTGCAAGAATGTAGTTGTTAAACAGAACATCTTTTAAACAGAAAAGATTTTTGAATTCGCAAGTTGGCTAGAATTTATTTTGTAAATACCTTTTTGAGAATTCTCAAGGTGCTAGAAACTAATTTGTGGATATGTTTAGTCGAAAGACTTCAAATGTGTTAACTTAAAGATTGTAACAAAACTTTGTAAATTTTGTATAGCAACTATACCGAATGATGTAAAATCAATTTTAAAATACTGCGTGTTAAAATATTCTATTGAATGTAGAAATGCTAAAGTCCCTCGAAATCGATTGAGTGTTTTAATAAATTTACGCCAAATACAAGGTTGTTTCAGCGAATTGTCACATTGGCGTGTTCCTCTTCTATTCTATATAAGTAGTTGTTGTGTAGGTGGTAGAGTAGTGCGCTGATACACAACATTAACGCACTCAGTTTGTAGAGACATTAGGTTATTACGAAGCAGGAGAGGTGAAAAATAAGCAACGCCTTCGCCGGGAATCGAACCACGGACCTCTCGGTTACGCGTCGAGCATGCAGACCACTACACCACGAAGGCATGCGAAGAAGGCGGGAGAAATGCCTTATAAGTTCACTCAGAACAATTTTTGGAAGGCGTGGGGGGGGAAGTAGACTTAATTATTGTGTGAATGTAAGCTGTTTGAGGGCCAAAAATGATTTCAATAAAGAGTGTTGGTATCGAAAGTGGAAACTGTTTGTGAAAGTATACCACTAACATTGTTTTTTCCAGATAATTTGGGAAGGACGAAGGCGGATGTTCTACTGAAAATCAACATGAAGCAGATGTCTGTAAAAATTCGAATTGTGAATGTAAAATTCTTAGTTTTAGGATAACTTTAGAAATTGTTGTAAAGTTGGCCCTAAACAGGAAAAGTTTTAATGATGAATTCAAGAAAGCAATATTGCTATAAGTTGCTATAAGTAATATTGCTATAAGTATATATAATATTGCTATAAGTAATATTGCTTTTTTAACTTTGATAAAAAAGAGTTTTGTAGAAGTTAACACTCTTAAACAAGGTCATTTTGAGACCTTATTCTTCGAGTACTTCTGGTGGGGAAACATATGAGGTTTATCCTAATTTTATTAACAGTTATTTTACCAGAAAGTAATTTCAGAAACTCAGTGAATGCAAATGAGTACGAGTACTATTTAAGTCGATGTTTCTCCGACTTCGAGAGAGAGCGAGTCTCATTTCCTGACTAGCCCGCGTTTGCCTTTTGGCTACGTCTCTCTTAGCTGTTACTACGCTTGGCCATACCTTAGGCCCTTGCTTGGCTTCGCCGATTTAATTAATATTTAGGGACCAACTACTTAGAATCCCGTTAGCTTCGGCTATATCTTTCAGTTAGCTTTAGTTAAGCTTACTTAGTTTAATTTCATAATTATTTAAGTTCAAGCCTAAGTGGAGGCTTTGCTGTATACATAGAGTTAGGAGTTGATTGTATTTATTCTGAGAAAGAAAGGGTAGTTAACCCTTCTTAAGTGTTTGTTCACACACTTAAGCGATTATTCGCTTGTTAGTGTTTGTGGGGTTCAAAGATTGAACATTGAATTAATTTAGTGAATGCCCAGAAGTGAATTAAGTCAGTTTCTACACCTTCAGTGTCTTTTTGTCCAGTGGGACCAAAAGTGAAATTTCAGTTTTTGCTCCGAAAAATCTGTCTCCCTGCCTACTCCCGGAATTGCTTGTTTTACGCAGAAATAGTACTTAACAGTTTTTCAGAAGTCTTCCTTTCTGTTTCAATAAGCATTTAAGTTTGCTGGTATACCTGAGACATTTTTCTTGGTAATCAGTACTAGTGTTTACTTCTTCCTCAACTAAGTTTACATCAATGAAATGTCCAATTTGACTATCTAAGAACCTTAGCTTATTCATTTTTTCTATTAAAACATCTAGATATTCGTCTAAGATATCACATGTAATATTTTCATCTGCTAAAGCAACATCAGTTCTTGAAAGTAGTTTAGTAGTACTGCTTCTTTCAATACTACGTTTTCGTTTTAATTTTTGAAAATTTTCTTCTGAAGACAGGTTTATTACTTGAAACAATTATACAGTCAAAATGAAATTGATGAATGTAAAGTGCTCACCTGTAGTCCTTTTGAAAATAGGTGAACTTTACTAATCCACATGCGATGGTGATCAGTATCTACCACAGGTGATGTAATATAATCCAACTATGGGCGCGAAAGCACTTCTGACACCAAAATATTGGGAAGAATTTAGCATCACTAACTCATGAAGTTAAACTAGGATTTATTTATTTACATTGGAATGAAAGGAAAAGTAAAAAAAACAATCGTCACATCTTAATACGTCTGCGTTCACTATCGTCAACCTCTTGTCTGACCACACCCTAATCTAGATGGCCCTTTTACATAATCTTGCTCAGTTACAGTTACAATTCCTACATTAATATACTGTTTTTAAGTCGTTTAAAATAGACGAATTAATAATCGTAATAGTGAATCTTACTATTTGATAAATAAATGTAATTTATTCTTGCATTTTATTATTCTAATAACAGCGGCTATGTATATATATGTATAGACATAAATAAAATCACACACCCCACAAAGACGTTCATCTGCATAAAAACATGCAACATAAAACACGTTATATAAACGCACTTTTTCTGCGAAATCTATTACTGAAAAATCTGAACAATTTGGAAAGCATGTTTTTGTGGAGATATATAAGCAGACACATCTGGGTATGTGAAGTATTTTTATAAGACATTTCTTTAAAGAAGTAAATCCTTTGAGAAAACACTTTGTTACATGTACAAATCTCTTTAAGATGCAGATTTAATCTTTCTGCAGGCGTCTTTTAAGGCACGGAACATCCATTCCATGTTCAAAAACGCCAAGGATTACAGCTTGCGCACACAAACCTCTCTCTCCGTAAACACTGTTACAGCATTTCTTTCTCAAAGAAATAGTACAAGCTCAGGGCGAAATAAATATGCTCAATCTCTTTTTAAAAGCTTTGTAAAGAAGTATGTTTCAAAAGATAGAAGTGAAAGTTAATCTGTTCGGTCAATTTTTTTCTCTTTGCATTTTTTTTGAACGACCCTCAAGCGTTCTTTGGCATTTTTCAAAAGAAAGTAAATTTAATATTAAGTTCAGACTTCCGCAGCTGTAGGAAATACGAAAATCGAATTGAAACAATCTGAATCGTCTGCTACCTTTATTTATTATTTTTTTTTATTTTGTTTCCTTTAACTTTATTTGTCGGCAACGGTAAAAAATCACTTAAAACTGTTACTGAACTACATGATGAGCACAATTCCAGTTTCTTTGAGAAATTAAGCGCTTAAAAAATGAATAAAACCTGGTTTAAATGTCGTAAATTTTTTACCTCAAATATGAATGTAAAGAGGTTAACCTTATTAATCCGATGTAACGTTAAATAACTGATATCAAATGTAATTTAACCGGTTAAAATCTTCCCAGACTTGTGAAATATTCTAAAATAAGTACTTATTTGATGGAAAGTAATTAATTATCGTTATGCTTTTCAATTAATTAAATTACTTTTTATGTTATTAACACCAGAAGTGCTATTACTCTCGTAATGTACTTGAATCACTTTTGAAACTGTTTGCACCAAATGTTATCGTGTGCATTATTTTTAAAGAATTATATATTAAAAATTTTCATTATAATATAATGAAAATTTTGTATGTTTGTATATTCCTAGTATTCCAAAGACAAAAAAAGATGACACCCAAAACCACCAAATTTTGAATGCACGAAACCCTCCCCCCCCCAGCATATGCACCTGGTAGCCCGAATTTTGAAATTATTTCTCATTTACTTAATATTTTCTGCAAAATGAATTTTTTATTTGACTTTAAGAGCAAAGTTTCTGGTCAATAGATAACTGATAGTTAATAAATCTGGTCTGGTTACAGTGGCTATGTATAATAAGGCTCCGATGGCTTGTCTATACTTCGTATTGTACACTGGTGGAGAGACGTCCTCTTCCTTTGGATAAGAAGTATCCATTGGTGTGTAAGATGGTTTGTGGATATCTGGACAAAACATCATCTTCAATTTTTCTATTTTTGATTTTTGGCTCAAAGGAACTTGT
>KK118777.1:61513-76198 GCA_000611955.2 Stegodyphus mimosarum | reverse complement strand
ACACTTACTAAAAGAGAAATCAGAGGGATAAAAAGAAGCTTTATTGAAAAAGTAGCATGGAGCGCAATGCGACTGAAGGCCGAAACATCCCTGTGATGGGTGTCCAGCAAGAAACATCCGGTCTTTAATAGGGGATATGATCTCCTTTGACTGCTAGGCAGGTTTCACATCATTTGTGCATGTTGGATATGTGGTTGTTAATGAGCTGTTGAGACACTGCTGCTCGTTCCTCTTGTAGCACCAATCGCAGTTTCGGAATCGTTACTGGCGATAAGTTACGTGCTGCCACGGGTCTCCTTAGTAAGTTCCGTACATGCTTGACGGGCTTTAGATCCAGAGACCTTGCCGGCCAATCCATGTGTTCAATATCATCGCTCTCCAACAGTTCTTCGACAGTAACTGTGCGATGAGGTGGAGCGTTGTCGTCCATGAAGAGGAACTGAGGACCCATAGCCCTTGTGAAAAGACGCATGTAAGGAAGAAGAACCTCGTTACAATAGCAGTCCCAGGTGACGAACCTCCTTGGGAGATATGAAGGTCGGTCCGGGTACCAAGCATTATGTCTGCTCGAACGAGAACTCCGCGACCTTCAAAACAGTCTCTTTTGATGATGTTGAAGGGGTTATAGCGTGTTCCCCGCTCTGTCTAGATGTGTATGTGTCTAGAATCACAACTCAAACTAAATCTACTCTCATCTTTAAAGAGTACACGTCCCCATTCATTGTCTCTCCAATTCCGGTGTTCCCGGCACCACAGAGAACGCTTTCTCCGATGGGCAGGCGTTAGAGGTTCACACCGTACAGGGCGTCGTGCAAACAGACCGCCACCGTGCAGTCTTCTGGCCACGGTAAAACGCGATATCGGTCGTCCAGTCGCCTGTGTTGTGTGTCTAGCGATTTCTCCCGCTGTCTGCCGCCCTGTTTCTTCTGGCCTGTAAGGCAATATACCGGTCATCTGCGGGTGTGGTTTCTCGTGGACGACCACTACTAAACCCCCCGATAGCTGTTCCTGTAGTTTGAAATTGTCTCCAAAGTCGTGAAACGATGCTGTGAGCAATTCCAAACTTTGCAGCCACTCTTGTCACACTACGGTCTTCCTCCAACTTCCCAATGATTCGACCTCGGGTAAAAGCATCCAGATGTCGTCTAACAGATTGATTATTCGCCATTTCTCGCTGAGGCAGCAACTCGGTGTGATTTTAACTGCTATACGGCGTGCAATCTCTTTGCCAGAAATACTGATCTTACACCGACAGCATGCTTTATACAACTCAGACACTCCCCCCATTACGTCTACCTGCATATCTGCGCATGTCCTACCGTACATCACCTTACTTAATATCCTGATTGGTCTTTCTGTCCGCTCTGCCTCTTCGTTCAGCTGATATGCTAATTTTTCGACTTCGTCCTTAATTTTTGCACACCAGTGTACAGTGACGTCACATGAAATCGGTTACTTTCTCTAATGTCAGAACATGACCTTATGTAATGATAATATATTTAATGTCTGGCAATGCTATTTTATAATAGCATATAAAGATTATACATATAAAGATTCTTCTTTATGTAATTTTTTTAATTAATATACGTCGATAACTTTTGGTGGCAACAGTTTCAGCGATTCAAGAATAAAAGTTATACTCAAGGAGTTTAGAATAAATGAAGTAAGCCTCCTCCATCTGTTCCGAGCAATGAAAATGTAACCATGACACTTCACGGTATGACGTCACGACTTATCGTGGCCACTACCATAGGCGGAATTTTGGCTGGTTTTGTTTACATCTTAATCGGGGTTGCCTATATGTTAATTATACGTCATTGAATCTTTATAAGTCCCCCTTTCTAATTTTAATGCTTAACATAATGGATTTTCTACTTAGTATATAGAAAAGTGACAGGGACTGCAAATAACCGATTCAAATTTCATGAAATCTACGTACATAAAAATGTGTAAATGGTAACTGTAAGACATATAGATGCACGGTAAAACCTGGAAGATGAGCGAAAGTTTCAATGATATTTTGTGCAAATTACGCCTAAAGACACTTTTCTGAGCCTGCGGCCGTTGATGTTTGCTCTCAAACTCGGCACAATTTTATTTAACAATACTTTTCACGACACTGCATAGCGGCCATGATAAGTCGTGATGTCGCTTTGTCGACTTCGCTTTTGTGTCATCGTGCTTACTTCATCTATTCTAGCGTCGTTGGTTACACTTACTAAATGTGAGTTTTCGAGGCTAACTGAAATTCTGTTGTTCATAATTATCAAATTTGTTTCGGGTATTAAATAAAATTAATTACAGATTACGTTATAGATTTATTATGTTTGCCACCTAATACCTCACACTGAATTAAGTATCAATCGATGCCTAACAAAACAATTTTATTCCACTACAATTTCTTCTTCTAACATTGCGGGTCTTGTTGTATATGTCTATATTGAAGACTGTGGGAGCCACATTTTATAAACGTTCGAGAGCAGCAAGTCCAAATTTATATCGCTTCAAAAATAATGAGACAGGTTTTGAATGTAAAGAAACTTGGTGGCAGACATGAATATGTTAATGAATAATTACGGATATATGATTAACCTGATTATAAATTAATATGAATAAATACATCTTATGTCTACAGTTTTGTATTCCGAAAATTTTAACTCCCAAGAAAATTAAAATTTGTAACTCCTGTACTGAGCAACTGAGCATTTTTTCTTCAGGTACAGAAACCAAGTATTTTCTTAGCATTTTCTTTATACCTCTCCGTTTATAATGACTGTTGTTTCATTTTAGTAGAAGTAAAATGAATCAGAAGCATATTCATTGGTCTACAATTACATAAAAATGTTATCTGAGTAAACTGCAATTCATTATTTAAAAGAAAATTGACTATTTAGCTCATGAACAGTCTTCTGGAAAGGACAAATTAAATGATACACTTCAGCGCACACTGCAAAGAAACTGTTATTCGAGAAAGAATATTTAGTTGAAAATAATCTATTAACTTGTAGTCTTTTGCTTAAAAAGGTAATTTTGTTTCTCGACACAATTAATATTAGAACTAGCATTCTGAAGTCATTCGAATCTTTGTATTCTAACTTAAGAAATCCTTAAATCATTTTTTCCCAAAATTTTGGAATAACTGCTTTTACTGATGCCCAGTATAGAAGAACAACAGAAAGAATATGATTGCAATTTCAATAGTATTTGAGAAATCAGTATATGTCATGGCTACCCTGACTGATACAGTATTTCAGCAGAATCTGTCAGAAGTTTTTAGTAATCAGTACATTGCGCATCATTCAAAATTCTCGGAACTATCTCTGGAAACTCTGTTGATCTCTAATTACTTGATACGACGTTATTGATATGAAGATTTGATGCTTAAAGTTAAAGATCTCTAGCTGGAATAACAATATTTGATAAAATGGAAATTAAACATTTTGACTAAAATTGAAATCGTTGTCATACCAGTGATTCTTCCCACGATTTCAAATATTTCAGCATGCATATCCATTGGTGAAATAAATTATGATCTCTGCCTAAGATTAGGAAAGAATCATTACGAAAGATAAGAGTTTCATGTGGGAAAAGTGTTAATTAAGCACATTATTGTGAATGATTGCGAAATCTGTGAAGCAATTGCATAAAAATGCCTGACTTGCTTAGGGATAGGAAATTAATTTTGAAAGAGTTCCGCAGAAAATTGAGACAAGTCTCCAGAGTAAGTAAGACTGAAGCTCTCTGTACCAAAAATAAAATCTTCGTAAAATTCTTAATCAGATTAAAAAAGATCTATATGGATTGCAAGGCGAAACAGGTTTCTTCAGCAGGTACTCACGCCATTCAAGGACTGAATAAAAGTATTACCCTACAACGGATAGCAAATCTTCCAGGCGGATTACAAATATTGTAAACAAAGGAATCACGCAGAAATGTAAGGAGGTACTGCCTGAAGTAAAATTAACTTTATGAAAAAAGGAATTGGGGAGAATAATTAAATAAAAATATTTTCATTGCGCGCTAGACTAACTCCGTATTAATGTATTCCGAGGACCATTACCTGCTCAAAAAGTAATGTAACGGAAATAGTAATTACCAGAAATGGAATTATTTGCATTTGTTGTTCCGATGACATGCCAGCAGTCGACAGTTTTTAATCTATCCAATTTTTACATACATAATATCAGAAACTAAATTAGCGATAAATAAAGAAACGTGGCACTGCATGATTTCTATTTCAAATTCCATTTGTATTAAAAAATTAAACTATATTTATTCAAAACAACTCGCATTTCAGATAGCAAAGGATCGCAATTAGATCGCGAGCCGCAGTTAAGATGTCGGAGACTGCAGTTTGGCCATGTTTGGTCTATACTCTCAATGGTTATCCGAACAGAAATGATTCATGATCGTGATTATATGAACTCAAATGCGCACTATGTGAGATTGGACCCACGTATGTCCTAACCACTAGCTCCTATTTACCAATCACAGAGCAAGAAAATGCATGGGGGGGCTGGGTTCATTCTTTAAAAGGTCGCACAATTTCTAAGTAGTTTAATATAAACGGAATATTGCAATATTCCTTCATTAAGTTTCTAGGCGTTTTTGTATTTTTTAAACTGAAGAAAATGCTTCCATTGCATAACACAAAGTGCTTAATTAGAAGAGCTTAAATATTAACATATTATAATACTTAAACTTCGGTAATTACGATTTTAAGTAAAAAAAAGTAGTAGACAAGAAGCGAAATTCGTCGAGTAAGGGGAAAGTTACTAACCGTTTGGTTCATTGGCAAAAAACAAGACTACAATAACTTCATTTGCATACTTTGAAAAACAAATAAAAATCTGCAACATGGTTCAGCCTTTTCTGAATTAACAATCTAATTTTTGACAGAAATCCACTATGTCGTTCGTTTGTAAAACAGTAAATCTACTACCTATTGCATCAAGTTAGTGCTTTTGAATTGCTTTGTACCGTTTACAAGTTATCAAATCGGCTTTTACTCGAAGCAACTAAAATTTAAATTTCTCTGCTCTAAGCGAATTTATTCTTATTTCTACAGATGATTGCTGTTTTCGCCTCTCTTTAAATAAAAAGCAAATTTTTAGATCAAAGGGGCAATTTACCCGGAAGAGCTATTAATTTCGTTTTGGCATTTTGCGTTGAAAACTTTAAATGTCGGTTCACTTTTCAAACTGTTGCCACCAAATATTACAGCCCTGCATCATATTTACAGAAATTGAATTATGAAGGATCTTCATAAATGTATATATGTTTCTCGCATTGTGATAAAACGATGGTACCTAGAGCCATCCAATTTTGAATGATGTACGTTTCCATCCCAACAGTGGCATCTGGAAGCCCTAATTTGGAATTTGTTTTATTATCTATTTCATATTTTTGTAAAAATTTAAAGAATTTTTGATTAAGAGACTCAACGATTTCAAAGCCAGCAATGGCAAAATGGCACTGTACGAAAAAAAAATTATCTCCAACGCGTGAGGCTTTACTGGAAATTCTAAAGATATGCTGTTTTTAAATTATTTTGCGATATTGCTTTTGAATTGAATTTTCCGGTTTAAGTGCGAAGAACATTATATTCAATAAATAAAGGTAACACACAAAACGTTAAAAAAAACGCCCGTTTGGGCGTAATCTAAAATCTGAAAGCTTTCAGATTTTTTTTAATTAAATATGTTCTTCGCAGTCAAGCCATAAAATTCAGTTCAACAGCTATATCACAAAATATATAAAACGGGAAATCTTTAGAATTTCCGATAGATTCTCGCGCGCTTGAGATAAAAATGTTATTTTACGTAAAGTGTTGACATTGCTCGCTTCGAAATCATTGAGTTTGTTAATAAAAAATTCGGTAAAGTTTTACAAAATATGAAATAGGTAATAAAACAAATTTGGAATTCCAATTTCGGCCGTCCAGGTGCCCATGTTCGGGTTGAGGATTACTTTTTTCAAAATTGGATATCTCTGGGTACCGTCGTTTTCTCACATTGAGAGAAACATACATCCATTCATGCAGATTCTTCATTATTTAATTTCTTTAAATTCTTAGGGCGATTTGGTGGCAACAGTTTGAAAAGCAAACGGACATTTATAGTGAAACAACGCAAAATGCCATTTTGAAACTAATAGCCTTCTGGGCTACAGTCACTTTGGCTAAAAAATAAACAACTTCATTCTATGAAATAATTTTGGAATATTTTTGATTAGAGAGATTACGGATTAAACGCATTTTTGTTATTTAAATTAATTCGATTTAAAAGTAAGAAACAAATTTTCTTAAGAACTGCATTTATTGCTTTCAAAATATCTTAACTTTTTAATCCGCAGCAGACGGGTTCAGTTTGAAAGATTGCTACGTTTTGCCGAATGACAAGCGACTCGAACGAAAAGCGGAACGAAGCATTTATAAAGATTAAATACATACTCGCCTTTCCAGACTAGTCGGCCGTTTGACCTAACACAAGAATTCTAGTTAAACTATTATCTTCTTCTAAAGCAGCTATATTGGCCATATGTTTTACGTAAAGCGGCTTGTGATTATCGTTTGGTGTTTTATGTACACGCAAGAATGAATGGCGCACACGTTTCAGGCATTCTTTGAGCAGAATTCAGCGTCACTTGCTTTCACGGCGTCCTTCTCTCCGCTTCTTAGAGCGAGATTAAAATGTTTGAAAACATTCCGGGATCTGCCGACTATGAATATATATGCAATATTTATGTATGGCTATGAATGTATTGCAATATTTCGAGTTTTTAAGAAGAGAATGCAAAAACACGTTGAAGTTAAAAATAATTGAACGGCAAAAGTAAGTGCTTACCACATAATTATTGTATTAATAGAAGTAAATATTGCAATTTATTATCTATTTTGGTCTAAAACAGATCAGTGAGCATTACCAGTCATGAAGTAAACTATGTACACTGCGCAAAAAAAGAAAAAAAATGGGACAGTTCTATAGCTCCCTTTCTACTGGGCCGATTGACAAAATTTAGATTGCTTTTTTCATGTCTCGAAAGCCGGACGTAGGATATATATTAGATTTATACACAGTCCAGTCACATTAATGTGACCACCACGTACTTTCCATGTCAGAGTTAAATAACCAATCACAGAAGGCAGGTGGCAGCACAGTGCAGTTGAGCGTATATAAAGGGTGTGTGAGGGCTTCGGAAAACATTTCAATCGTTGGCGTAATGCAGAAACGAAGCGATTTATCCGACTTCCAAAAGGGCATGATCATTGGCTTTCGGGCCAAGGGTGGAAGCATTTCCGAAACGGCTGAGTTTGTGAACTGTTCGCGTGCCGCCGTGGTAAAAGTGTACCGTGCATGGCAAAATGGGACTGTCCAAAATCAGCGACGTGGCAAATGTGGTGCACCACGGGCCATAGATGACAGAGGCGAACGACGGTTGCGGAGATGCGTTCGGGCAGATAGACGGGCTACCGTTGAGCAACTGACCACCAAAATGAACCAAGGGGCTACCAAAAGTGTCTCCCAAAGTACTATTCAGCGAACATTGCTGCGTCTGGGCCTCCGAAGCAGACGCCTGGTTCGTGCACCTATGCTGACTGCTGTTCATCGACGGCGAAGGCTAGAATTTGCACGCCAGTACAGCAGCTGGACGTCCACTGAGTGGCGACAGGTTGCGTTTTCGGATGAATCGCGTTTTATGCTCCATCGGACAGATGGACGTTGGCGTATAAGGCGTGAAACCTCTGAAAGGAACCACCCTGCAACCATTGCCGGAACGGTCCAAGCTGGAGGCGGGAGCATTATGGTCTGGGGAATGTTTTCCTGGCATTCTCTAGGTTCACTGATCATTGTGGAAGGCACAATGGATCAATACAAGTACGCATCTGTCCTTGCGGACCATGTTCACCCCTACATGCGCATTGTTTTTCCTCAGGATGATGGCATCTTCCAGCAGGACAATGCGAGGTGCCATACAGCTGCCAGTGTACGTGCGTGGTTCGAAGAGCACCAGGATGAGTTTACCGTCCTCCCTGGCCAGCAAACTCACCTGACTTAAACCCAATCGAGCATCTGTGGGACCATCTCGATCGAGTTGTTCGCGCCATGGATCTTCAACCGCGTAATCTAGCGGCATTAGAGTCGGCATGGCTCAACATCCCAGAGAACACCTTCAGGGACCTATGTGACTCTCTTCCTGCACGTCTCGCAGCAGTCCGCTCTGCGAAAGGTGGTTATTCTGGCTTTTGACAGATGGTCACATTAATGTGACTGGACTGTGTATATAGCATCATTCTAACATAGATGTTTTGACACAAAATCGGACTTTTTCTGAAATAACATAGCAATTTTTTTCCATATTTCGATTCTACTACTCAAATTATGCCTAAATATTAAATTTTGTAAAATTTGGTGCGAAATTTAAGAAGAAATTCAAAACATTATCCTGGCGCACTTTTTCAGTTTGCGCCAAGAATAGTTCACTCGGCGATTTTCTTAATTTTTAGCAATCTATATTCCTTTCTTTTTTTTTTCATTGAAGACGAGGGGGGGAAAAGTCATCGTTCATATTTTCAAATAATTTTAACAAAATGGGTAAACCACATTTGGCGTTATTATCGCTTATAACAAACATGCCAGATTTCAAAACGCGCCAGTATGTAAATTCAAGTATATCTTTGAAAATTTTGAAAAATACAGCTCTGACCTTTTGCACGTTTGCCTAGAAATGCATATACTTTAAGATAAAGTTAAAAATCTCATAATAATTCAAAACCTTTTTTAGAAAATTTATGAAAATTATTTAAAAATACAAATTTAAAAATAAAGCTTAAAAAATCAACGAATTTTATTTGGAATGAACCTAAATTTCGAATACTGAAAGAAGGAATCAAGTAAGTTTAATTAAAAAAAGGATATTGATAAATATATACTAAATTCTATTATTATTGAAGAGCTAAATCTTTGAGAGCTAATTTTTTAAAACCTACTCGTGCGAATTTTACGAAACTTGGCAGTTTGGCATGATTTGAGTCGTAGAATGGAAATATAGAAAACAATTTGGCATATCATTTCAGAAAAAGTCCGATTTTGTGTCATAATACCTATATTAGAACACTGCTATATAAAAATCTAATACATATCCTAAGACGCGCTTTCGAGACATGAGAAATGCAACTCTGAATTTCGTCAGTCGGCCCAGTAGAACGAGAGATAAGAACTGTACTTTTTTTTGTGCGCCGTGTACTATTATTTTTGTCCTATTATATTTGTATTAGTTTTGTCCATTTCATATATAGGCTAGAAGGTATTTTTTCTAGCGCACTCAAGCCTCAGTAGATTTTGCCATTTGTGCAACAAGTGCCATTTGCCTAAGAGAGATGAAATGAATGGGTTCTTGATAACAGAAGAAAATTAATCTTCAGATGACCAATATTCGCATCCTACATTTGCTCTAAAAAACAATTATCTTCACATTCAGGAAAAAATGTTTGAACTACTTTTACTTCGGATTCAGCTAAACAAGTGAAATTCGGATATGAATAAGTAAAAAGAAAAACTAATTTTACTTTCTCTCTAACCTCATTTCTTTGATATATAAATTGAATTTCCTTTTAACGTTAAATAAATTGATTGGAACTTGGAAATTTGTCTTAACAAAATTTTCGAAAATGAATTCATTTTGAACATTTTTCCCTCATGTCAACTAAATTTCATTTCAACTTTAACTAGTTTTAGAGATTAGAGCTAATAGAATGCATCAGATGAGATGGCAAAAATGTGAGAAAACAAAATAAAAAAGGGAAAAAGCGACTAAACTTAATTACGTTTCCTAAATCGGAATATAGTTACTTAGAAAGATATCTCTTTTTAATTTTAAAAAGAGTAAGAAATTCTTCTCGCATATTCTGTTCGTCTTCCCGAACAAATCCTGAAGAAATTTCAGAGAGGAATCATTAAGTTGTGTTTAGATAAGTTAAAAAGTTCAGAGAGAATTTCGCGATAATAAAATTTCTTCTACCTTTCCCGGTGATTTTATTACAGCTGATGTTCACTTTAAAGAGAATGAACCATCAGGAATACCTGCCTATTAACTTGAATAAATTAACACGATCCAGAAACACATTCTCATTTCAACAGAGCACTAATATATAAAAGAAGACTTCTCACTCACAAGGGGGGGGGAATTCATAGATTTTGGGGGATGTGGCACCATTTATTTAGTTATTAAAAGTTAAGTTTTTGTTTATGAATATTTTAAAAAATACCTGATGATACACATCTTCCTTGCAAGAAATATTAAATTATACTCATTTTTTTCTGCATTTCATTCAAACGTACTTCCTCGAATTTCACTAGAGATATATTTCTTATTCAACAGTTTAGTTGCAACTTCGCGACGAGGCGATAATACATAAAAACTCAAAACGTCCTTATTAAAAATTTTGAAATACAGAAAAATCTGCTGTCTTAACCAAATACAGTTAAAAAAACAATTTTTGCAATTGAAATTTCTACGCGAAAACAAGAAATTCGGTCAACGGGCAAGAAGACCAAATTTTCGGTGTATAAATTTGAAAGTTTGAGCGAGCAAAGCAATGCAGCTTAAAAACTCTCTCAGTTTTATTATTGCGTTTTCGTGTTAATCTAGATCTTCTATATAGTATATAAAGAAGAAAGTCTGTGTGTTTATCCCCTAATAAGTCAGTCTCTGCTATAGCTGTCGTCAGCAAAATTTTTCTTCAAAAAAAAATCAGCGATTCTTTTATGGAAAAGGTCGATGTCTACTTTTTTCGAAACAAATAAGTAGCTAAAATCAGAAATATTAATTAAAAGCTCGGAAAAACGATCATTATCGCCCTCGTTTTTCCGAGTCAGGTTCGCAAGCTGGAGATGAAAATCTGCTTATTTCCAAAGTTGTTGCCACTGCTCGCTTTCATACCCTAGTGTTTGTTAATAACAAATTTCTAATTAATTAATTTAATTCGTCGTAAAAACGACGAAATAAAAATAGCATTCCCAAACATTAAGTACATTATTCCCGATTCAAAAAATTCGTGGGAAGCCATTTCGAGTATTCCCATCTTCGTACGACTTAATCAGCCGAAATATTAATTAACAGTCTGAAAGCGCTATTATTCGCATTCGCTGTGTCGCGCCTTAGAGATAAAAATAATTTATTTCGAAAAGTGTTGCTACTGCTCGCTTTCATATCGTATAGCTTGTTAATCAAAAATTTGAAATTTTTAAAAATCCCTACATATAAAGAAGAATGTCTGCGTGTTTGTTTGTTTGTTCGCGTTACTGATTTCTCATCAATTATAATCAATGTTTTGCCCCATTGAATAGACTAAAATTGAATAGAGGTGAAATATTGGATGGAACTTGACTTTTAAGACAAAAATCATTAAAAACTGAGCGCCATTATTGCTGATATAATGAGAAAGAATTAGTTTTTTTTTTTCTATGGAAATTTTTTTGTGAGTCCCATTTGGTATCCCACTGAAAAATGTTTGACTATGAATCGTAGTTTTTGTAACGTTATTAGAGAAAGATTACAAAGGCATCGTTCTCTCTGTTGCTAGATGCTTCCTCTCAATCTAACTTAACTGGCATCGGGTACTTCCGCTAGATCATTATTAAATTGGTGTTCGCCATACTTAATTGTCTTTGTTTAAAGCCCTGAGATTCTTTAATGATAGATAGGAATGTATTCTAGGAATTCTATCATTCTAGGAATACCATGTTTTCTTTCCTTCCTGAGATTAGGTAATAATTTTAATCAGGAAAAGGTTTAGCAACCGGTAGAAATTGCTACATTTTCTGCTGGAAAAAATTGTCAGGATATCGTACATTAATTTAAAATTTGCATTTATTTGAAGCATATTTTCCAGACTACAGCTCAAGAATTATATTATTTAAATAAATAGCCGTATTAGTTATAAATTTCAGTATCAGGTTAAACGGCTTGAAGATATTTCAGTTTAAAACTGTTTTACCGCTTTTAAAATTATACTTGCTGGCAAGCTCGCCAAATGAGCGGGTTGCAGCCAAAGCAAAATTATAAGTTCTATGTACTCCTGGAATGCAAACGTATAAAAACATTTCATTGTGAATGAAATAAGTTCATTCTTTCCCAGCAAAAACCAATTCGTAAATAATTTTTTATGGCCAAAACAGGAAACCGAAACTTTTGACACTTCAGGTTAATACGCATACATATGACGTCTTGATTTAAACTTAATGTAGTATAACAACTTTTTTCAATATCAATAAAACAATTAACAATAACATATCGTGTCAATTGTCCCAATATGAAAAAAGTAGCCGACAGCAGTTATTTATTTTAAAATACTGACATTAACGAAACATTTTCGACATGTAATGACGTCATATGCAATCACTTGCTTGCTTTCTTTAACATCAGAATATGACTTTATAATAATATTTTTAAGGTTAAGCAATGTTATTTTTGTTTCATGTTTTGTAAAACTTACAAATTTTCTATTAACAAACTCCACGATTTGAAAGTGAGTAGTAGCAAAACTTTCCGAAATCAAGCAGTTTTATCTCCAACGCGCGAGAGTGTTACCACTTAGAAAAACGAGTGTGAAAAACAGTGTTTTCAGAGTTTTTAATTAATATCTCGTCTGATTAAAATCGCACGAAGATGAGAATAGTCGAAATGACTTCTCACGAATTTATGGAATCCGGAATAATAGATTAAATGTTTGGCACTGCTATTTGTATTTCATATTTTCAAAAAGTTATGAAATTTTTTCAACAAATTTCACGATTTGAAAGCGAACAGTGGCAACATTTTCCGAAGTAAAGCATTTTTTTATCTCCAGTTGTCACTCGGAAAAATGACTGCGAAAATTAGCGTTTTTTTAGTTTTTAATTAATATCTCGACTTATTAAAGTCGTACTAAAATAAGAATGGTCAAAATGGCTTCCCACGGAGTTTTGGAATCCGGGGTACCTCTTTCGAAATTCATTTTCCCGCTGTTCCGGAGGAGATAATGCCACAGAGAGACAGACAGATGAGCACAGATTATAACAGTATAGATACAAATATTTACCCGCGCGTCTTTAATTTTCAAGAATTCTAATAATAAAACATAACTGGAAACTAACGAAATAAAGAAGAAATAACTAAACATTTATACAGTAAAAGATGTTCTGCACATTTTTGCAAATTTTTGCATCACAAGCCATACAATCATTGAAATCGAACAGAAATAATAAGAGTACTAAAGTTAGCAAGTGCCAGTTTCTTGATGTTAATAACCAACGTTTTGCACTCATCTAATTAATTTTATTTGAACAGGAAGTTGATTAGTTCATAAAAATAGTTAAAAAAAGTCCTTAATAATGGACAAAAAATCTTTTGGATTATGTGTTGAGATTATATCTTCAACTGTACTTTTCTAAGTAATACCAAAGAATCCTACAAAAATTTTGAAGAATCCAGTGAACGTAATTTATCATAATGTTACCGAAAATAATGTGTTCATTCATTTTTTGTTTATTACCCCAGAAGTGCTATTGGTCTCAAAACGGGATTTTAAGTCGAATCATTATAAACGGTTGTATCACTTCTCAAACTGTTGCCACCAAATGGTCTCGCCCTGTACTACACTCACTTCCAGAAGTTAAGCACGGAGAGAAAAATGCTAATTTCCGGAAGCCAGTCAGAATTAAAGAGGATGCAATTCATTGCAGAGGTAGATGGAAGTATGCAAATATGTTAGGTAACAGCCAATCGCGCTTTCATGTCAAGAAATATGCAAAAAGGCAGTCTTATAAGAAGCCAGCTTTGTGAAGGGTTACAGAAGTTGATTGTAAGTGCTGATAAAAGGTGTTTAAAACTTTCGTAAAATTTGTTTTCAAAACATACGTGTTTCTATGACTTTCAGAAGACGAATGGAACGTTCTGATCGCCGGCGTGCTGTGGGGCGCATTGAAGCAGGACAGTCAATCACAGATGTTGCTCTTTTCTTCGGCGTTCATCATTCTGTAATTTCACGTTTACGGAAAAAATTCCAAACCACACAGACAGTTGTCCGAAGGCCAGTAACCGGTTGCCCAAGGGTTACAACCCCCACGGAAGATCGATATATTGCTATTGTAGCCAAGCCGAATCGTAGAGCGACCTCCACACGTGTGACATCTGTGGTTACAGCGTCCATTGGTAAGGCGATATCTGCAGTTGCTGTACGCCGAAGATTACATATGAGTGGACTGTACGCCCGGGTACCTCTAGTTTGTGTTCCTCTATCCGTCCAATCAAGAGGGGCACTATTACAGTGGTGCCGGGAACATGTCAATTGGAATGTGTCTGACTGGGGCAATGTCATGTTTACTGATGAGTCAAGATTTGCTCTGGAGCCAGATGACAAGCGTATAAGGATATGGCGTGAACAACGAACACGCAATCAGTCCCAAAACATCACCGAACATCACGCATTCCGAGACGGAAGCATTATCGTGTGGGCAGGGATTTCATTAGGATACAGCACCGACCCGCACATCTTTAAACGGGGCTCTTTGACGGCTGTCCGGTATCGAGATGAAGTCCTAGAACCCATTGTGAGATTGTACGCTGCAGCAGTTGGCCCTACTTTTGATTTAACGGACGATAAAGCACGTCCCCGTAGAGCTGACATCGTCGATTACCTGGAGA
>KK118777.1:11141-54164 GCA_000611955.2 Stegodyphus mimosarum | reverse complement strand
ATCCAAGTATCGTTGGGCCGTCATAGTGCCCTGAATACGAACTAGAGGTGACCTGGAATCGTAGGCAGTAGCGCCCCAAACCATTATGCCACGTTGTCGCGCGGTGGGGCGTTCCACAGTTACTGCCGGATTAGATCTGTCTCCACGTCGACGCCACACACGTATGCAACGACTGTCACTGGATGAACAGAAGCGTGACTCATCTGAGAACAAGACGTTTCGCCATTCTGTCATCTACATCGCTCCAGTCCGGCACCATTCTAAACGTTGGCGTCTATGCTGTGGGGTCAATGGCAGTCTTCTTAGCGGACTTCGTGAGTGCAGTCCACGTTCAACCAATCGACGGGAAATGGTTCTCGTCGACACGGGAACATCCAGGGTATCTTGCACATGCTGCAGAATCGCGGTACAAGTGACTTGCGTGACCGCCACAGCTTGTCGGCGAATGCGTCGCTCCACGCGTGCTGACGACACTCTGGCTGCACATGCACTTCCCACATTCCCTTGTTCCAACCATGTTCGCCATAGCCGATGCACCGTGCTCGCATCCGTGTGGGTATCACCTGTGATTTGACGTAAGGACCAACCCGCCCTTCTCAGTCCGATCACCATACCCCTCGTAAAATCGGCTATCTGCTGGAAGTGCCTTCGTTGACGGCGGTCTGGCATTCTCTCCTATTACACGTATCCTCCGGGACAAAAAACCAACTTTGTTTGATAATTCGTCTGGCAGAAATAACGACAGGAATATTGCCCATTCTGCACGTTCCTTCCCTTATATCTTACTTCACGTGCGTCGGAGAGCTGCGCATTTCACATCATTCGCATAACTCAGTGACGTGCGTCTACTCTAAAATTTGCATAAATTTCTGACTACTCTTTCCTGGTGTTGCATTTTCAATGTCGTGCAGTGTATATCAAATTCAATTAACATTGAGGAGCTAAAATTTTGTGAGCTAATATTTGAAAAACTATTCGTACGTCTTTTACAAAACTGGGCAGTTTGGCATAATTTGAGTCGAAGAATTGAAGTATGGCAAAAAATCGGATGTCGTTTCAGAAGATGTTCGATTTTGTGTCAAAATACCTATATTAGATAAATAAATCTAATATATATCCTCAGTCGCGCTTTCGAGACATGAAAAACGCAATTTGAATTTAGTCAATCGGCCCAGTAGAACGAAAGATATAGGAACTGTCGCCCCCCCTTTTTTTACCTCAGTGTACCATCTAAAATCCTCCAGAATGGTGACATCACCAACGACTACCTAAATAGCATATGTTTGGACATACATTCGTGATTGGCTGTAACATTTAATATTTGATAATGTGATCCGCATTCACAGTAATTTTTAGTCATTCAACGGCGGCTTCAAAAATTGCTAGTTTGCATAGTCTGCTTGACTTTTGGAAGTCAGTGTCCCATCCTAACACTAACTAAATTCGAAAGTTTCGTTAACATAGGATTAAAGTAGAATAAAATTTAAAATAAAACAGGGTACTTACGGAAAATCCCGTCGACCACAAGAGACGGCTCCAATCGCGCCAAACCAAAAAATCCAATTTCCTAAACACAAGAAAAAATATTCTATTCTTATTTCGATTTGGGAAAAAGTGTGCGTGCTTGAAGAACACTTTTCCATTTTGGGCGAAAAATCGCCTAGTTTGGCGTCTTTTCTTTAATAAGCAAAAATGGTCGACGGGATTTTCCGTAAGTACCCAAAACAGTTAACTTTTTGAGCGAGAAATTCCATAAAATCAAATATATATTTTTATACAGAATTAACTACAAAACAAAATCAATAATATAAATAGTGCACTTACAAAATGTTCCATATCTCTAAGTGCAAAATTAATGGGATTATGAAAAAGAAATTGGATTATTTTTTCCTACATTTTACTAAAATAATCCAAAATTGTTTTTAATTGTAAAACAAAACAATGTAATTTACACCAACTAACTAAATTAATGATTCTCTCGTCAACTATACCGTATTCTTTACTAGTATTAATGATATTATAACTAGGTATGCCACTGCGATATCAGCAGCCAGAAACTAGATGGCGTTTAGGATTCCACTTTCACGTATAGCAGAGAGAAACAATATGCACCGATTCCTTGCAAAGGGGTTACTAACACCCTATAGGTTAGCGACTGCCTTTGACCAATCAGAAGATTACTGAATTTCAGCAGTATACTGATTTTTAAAATAAAATAAATCAAAGCACACTGATTTCGATCAAAGTAAAGAGAAGCCAACATTCCTAAAGCTGTATATCACCGGTAACCCAGACTTCGAGAAACTGCTTCCGCTTAAACAAATTTTAAAAGCGAGGATTAAATTCGAGTCTGGAAACTTCCGATTAATCTCCGTGAGCAAAGAAGAGTTTACTATCAATTAGCTAGGAAACAAAATTAAATTAAGAGCGATTTAAACATAAAAAATTGAAACATTAAAAAGAATGCTGAAAAAGGATTCTGCTCCACTGAAACAAAATGTGGTGCTAAAAACTTCTTTCGTCAATTACGAAAAAGCTGCTGACGTTCATAAAATTATCAGTTAGATATTTTAAAAATAAATGCATTCTCGATTATCCCATTTATAAATATATATATGTTACCGACAAAGTATGAAACGGCGGCATTCTATAAAATGCCTAGTCATTGTGTACAAGTATAATGCCGGACGTTTTTAGGAAAAGTATGAAATATGAGAATTATTACATACTTTCCCTAGGCATTGCATGTAATACCTAGGCATTCTATAGAATGACAAATGCTCTTTAGGCAAAGTAGGAAAAAAGGTTATGATAAGGCAGTTATTTAGAAGACGTTCATTCCTCAAAAATGCAGATATTATTTTGAAAAATTAATGAAAAAGTGCCGTTAAAAACCTGTTATTCGAAATATGTAAAATAAATTAGTGAGATGATCTTGATATAACATAATAAGTTTGTACTTTTTATCTGGCTGAGGCTGGGAATCTATAAGATCTACCTAAAAGGGGAAATTAAATTCAGAAACAATCATTAAGTTTCACGTTTTAATACCTTTTTGTTTTTTTCCGGCTGGGCTCACTAAGGTGGTTGTAGAGTTCAATATCATTACACGTAATGTTTTTGCTATTTGGTTGAAAATTCTTTCAACATTCTGTCACGTCGTCCATATGCAGTTCTCTAACGGAACATAACTCAGCATCCGTGACGCAATACTGTATAGTACTGACGCTTTCTTTAACAGGGTAAATGAATGAATTTTCGTTTCTCACAAACATCACATCCTAGCAATTCAGCAGCCAGTAGTCCCGTGATTCCTTCTGAGTAGTCATTTTGGCTTTTTTACGTCATTTACTAACTGCTGGTAAGTAGTTTCGGTTCTTCGAAACGAATCAGAAGTGTATTTCATACTTTGCCAGTTTGTAATTTGGCATTCTGTAGAATGCCTAGAAAATGCCTGAAATATGAATCGTTTCATATATTGCCGGCTAGTTTTAGGCATTATATGCAATGCCGGATTTCAAGCTTTACCGGTAACATATATATATATATATATACAGCGTGTTTCAGAGATCATGGGGCAAATTTGTAGGGGTAGTGGAGCATACTAAAACATGCATTTTTTATAGGAATGTAGGGTCTAAAGTGAAGGGTTAAGGCATGAACGCGAAAAAACGACACGAGAGGAAAATGTGTTTATGTACAAAATCTACGCAAAGCGCTTCTTTGCAGCAATACAGTATTCGCAATAAATGTTCAAAATTGCGACCACCAGCAGTAATACACGCTTGGTAACGTCGCAGAAGGGATTGACGAACATTTTGAAAAACGACAGGCATTTCGCGCACGCTTGCAGCCGCAATGGATAGTCGTACAACGGGTCCTCCAGTGAGTCAACGGGAGTCTCGTAAATGATGCTCTTCAGATGGCACCATAAAAAAATCCAAGGGGGATAAATCTGGCGAACGGGGTGGCCATCGAACGGGTCCACCACGGCCAATCCATCGGCCCGGAAATGTCCCATCCAAGTAATTGCGGACTCGCACATGGTTATGGGCTGGTACACCACCATGCTGGAACCACATGCGATCACGAACGTCACATATGTCAGCTTTTTCCCTGTCTCACTCATCACACTCGACATCAGAGTTGCGAATGCTCTGATGCATCGAATCGTGGTTTGTCCAACTCAGTACCGCCTGTTGAATAATTTGAAGGTAGAAAAACGCTAGAGGGCGCTGTTGCCCATGTTAATGGAGAGAAAGAAAGTTTGCTTCTGTTGAAGGCGGCGGCCTAAGAATACGTTCTGTATATAGTTCATTAAAAATTATGTAAAATGTATAAAGCTTTATGAATCACTGAACCACCAAGATTAGATTGAGAAAACGCATTACTACATGGTGCATGCGGCGAAAAGTTTGATTTAGGAAGCCTTTGTGTGTTCAAAACAAAAAGTGGAATGAAGTTATCTACTTTCGATTTGGATTCAAGATGGAAAGTTTATATGCAAGGCACAATAGAATTCCAAATTGAGGTAGGGAAATCTTAAATTAATTATTTAGTGATTATTTGTAGTAAATTAGTAAATATTATTGCTGTCTTGGGTGAATTTAAATTAAATAAAATGGAAGATAAGTTAGAGAAATTGAAACGTAAACATTCCTCATTGAGATCGTCTGTTACAAAGTTAATTAAACTGATTGAAGATAAATTAAAAATTGAAGTTGAGGAAAATTCGAAAAAAGAATTACGGGAATTGCATGAATTATTAATCGAAAAGAAAAATAAACTGAGAAAGCTTGACGATGAAATACAAGAGTTAATTGATGTTAACTTAATTGAAAAAGATTATAGTTTAAGTGAAGAATATAGTGACAAATGTGTAATTGCTTGTAGTCAAATTAAGCAATTTCTAGATGAGGTTACTACAGTACCACCAGCGCAGAATTCCCAAAATTCTGATTTAAACCAGTCTAGTGGTAATGGAATTTCACAGATAAGTTCCAGTTCTAGTGGAAATAGTACGCTGAAATTACCAAAATTAATGATTGATAAATTTTGGGGAGACCCCAAACAATGGCATGAATTTTGGAATAGTTTTGAAACTTCGATAGATAAAAACGAAACGCTCTCAAAAATACAAAAGTTTGCATATTTAAAAACATTCCTAACAGGACAAGCTTCAAATATTGTTTCAGGCTTTGAATTAACAGAAAGTAATTATGATAGGTGTGTAGCTTCACTAAAAGAGAGATATGGGCGAAAAGACCTGATAATTAATTCATTCATGAATAAAATTCTCAATTTAGAAGATGTTAAAAATTCTGCGAACGTAAAGGCTTTACGTAAATTCTATGACGAATTAGAAGTTTCCATACGTAATTTGGAAGCTTTAGAGGTAACTTCTGGCTCATATGGCCATTTACTAATTCCAATATTATTAAAATTAATTCCGGACGATTTAGTTTTGGAATTTAATCGGAAACGGGGATCGAAAGATAAAGTTGAAGTTTCGGAGCTAACACAATTTATTAAAACAGAAATAGAATGCAGAGAAGTTTCAAATTTAGTCTTAAATGAAAGAAAAAATCATGCACCTCCGCGATTCGAGCAATCAAAACATGAAACTAGAAAATATGTAAAAAATACACCCACGGCTGCATTTCATACTGCTGTTAACCGAAATTGCATCTTCTGTAATAATTTGCACGAGTCATTTAAATGCGAAGTAAATGTTCCTGATAAATTAAAGAAACTAAGATCCGAAAACCGATGCTATTCTTGTTTTAAAAAATTTCATACATCAAAAATGTGTAGAAATAAAACTAAGTGTAATAAATGTAGCGGAATGTATCACAATGAATCAATTTGTACTAATAAATCCCCTGTAAACAAAAAGTCAGAACTAAATTCCGAAAACGAAACTGAATCTCTGACTTTGAATTCTGAGGAAAGAAATAGAGTTCAAAATTTAAAACTGATTACGTCTGTTCCTCAATGTAATAATAATAATGACTGTAATGCCAGGGAAATATTATTACAAACTTGTTCAGTTTATGCTTGTTCTAAATATAAATCAAAATTAACTAGATTAATTCTCGATCAAGGCAGTCACAGATCTTTTATAACGAAAAAATTGGCCGACTATTTAAAACTTATTCCAATCCGTTATGAAAGACTTTCTGTTTATTCATTTGGTGCAACTAAGGCAATAAATCATTCCTATCCGGTCGTTGAAATAGAAATTCGGAATTGGAAACAAAATAATAAAATAAAAATTGAATGTTTGATCTCGGATGTTATTTCCTCGGCGCCTATCAATGTACCTAGTAAGCAAATTGCAGACTTCATGGAGCGTTTGGGTTTGCAGATCGCCGATTGCTCTGGAAGAAATAACACAGATGTTGAAATATTAATTGGAGGGGATGAATTCTGGAATGTTGTTTATTGCGAAAGAATTAAAATATCTGACGGACTGTACGCAGTCAGTTCTATGTTTGGTTGGGTGGCTGCAGGAATCGAGAAAAATAAAACCAATAAAAATTGTTCTGAAAATTTAGCGATAATGACAAACACTGTTGTGTTAAAAGATTTAAGAGGTTTTTGGGAATTAGAACACATGGGAATTAATGATTCTAATGAATATTCCGATATTGACTGCGAAATAATAGACCAGTTTGAAAGAAATTTACAGTTTAAAAATGGTAGATATGAGGCAAATTTAATCTGGAAATGCACTCCGAATAATCTAGGAAATAATTTTGAAGTAGCAAAGAAACGATTCGTGAACCTTCAAAATAAATTAAGTAAAACTCCGGAGACCTTTCAGGAATATAAAAAAATAATTGAAACCCAGATATTAGAAGGAATTGTTGAGGAATGTCCTAATAATGATACAAATTTGGGATATTTTATGCCGCACCAAGCAGTGATACGATCTAGTGAAACCACTAATGTAAGAATTGTATATGACGCTAGCTCAAGAGCTGTGAACACGAATTCGTTAAATGATTGCCTTGAATCGGGACCTAATCTAAATCCCAATATACTAGACGTCATGTTAAAATTTCGTAAATTTAAGATAGCGTTTTGTGGAGACGTTGAAAAAGCCTTTTTGATGATAGGAATTGCAGAAGGTGATAGACAATTTCTAAAATTTCTTTGGTTTGCTGAAAATAATGACTCTTTTAAGATTATGCAAATGTGTCGCGTAGCTTTCGGCTTGACTATATCACCTTTCATTTTGGCTGCTACTATAAAATATCATATTCGGAAATATAAAGATAAAATGCCGGACAGTTTCGAAATGTTAAACTCTTCTATCTATGTTGATGATCTGTATTTCGGAGCAGGAACGGTTGAAGATGCATATCGGTTATCTGCAGATGCGGTTAACATATTTAAGGATGCTGGGATGAATTTCAGAAAATTAAGAACTAATTCTAAAGCATTAAATGATTTATGGGTCTTAAATGGAATAAAGGAATTAGATAAAAAATTAAATAGTGAATCAAATTTTTTGGGCATGATTTGGAATTCCATTGAGGACAGTATAAAGTTAAATTTAAAAAATTTAATTGACTTTTCTACAGAGAATTTTACTACGAAAAGGGAAATTATACAAAGTATCGCCCAAATATACGATCCATTTGGATTTATTGCACTCTTTGTTATTCGGTCGAAAATCATTATTCAAGATATCTGGCGTTCTGGTGCTGACTGGGATGAGGTCCTTCCTGCAGAAATTAAGGACAAATTTAACATTTGGAGGAATGAACTTTGTGATTTAACTGAAATATCGATTCAGCGAAATTTCTTTGATGATGATTCAAAGAATGTAAGCCTTCATCTATTTTCGGACGCTAGTCTTAAAGCATATGGGGCTATCGCATACTTCAGATATTGTACGAGTGATTCAGAAATTAAAACTTCTTTTATCATGTCAAAATGCAGGGTTGCACCTTTAAGATCAATCACTCTCCCTCGTTTAGAGTTGATGGGAGCACTCGTGGCTGCTCGAATGTATAAATATTTAAAGAAATTGTTTGGTGATTTAATTGAGAATGTTTACTTTTGGAGTGACTCTGAAATCGCCATTACTTGGATTAAAGGTTCGCCAAATAACTGGAAACCATTTATTGCCAATCGTGTTACGGAAATACAAGGTATATGCCGCACAAAATGGTGGAACCACTGCGAAGGGAAACAAAATCCTTCAGATCTACTGACTCGAGGAATTAGTGCTCAGGCACTAGTTAAGAATGATTTGTGGTGGCATGGGCCACACTGGTTACGTTTTCCTATTGAAAACTTTCCGAAACAAAAGAAACTACAACCAAATTCAGAATCGTTAGAGTCAAGAAAAGCTGTTACTTTGATTGCACCCGTAATTGGAAACGAATCCCCAATTTTGGATATAGGAAAATTCAGTTCTTTACGAAAATTACTCCGAATTACTGCCTACATGTTAAGATTTATTGGGAGGCTTCTGAAAAAGTCTACAGAAAATGGACCTTTAAATGCGTCTGAGATTGAAGCAGCAGAACTTTATTGGGTAAAAATCACTCAACGAGAATTGTATCAAGTGGAAATAACTAAGCTAGCAAATGGAAAAACAATTCTCGATTCTTCTATATACTCCCTTAATCCAAAGCTTGATGAGGAGGGGGTTCTACGATTGAAAGGTCGCATTCAATTTGCAGACTGTCACGAGAATTTAAAACACCCTATTCTGTTACCTTCTAAATGCAAGTTCACCGAGTTGATCATCATGGACTCGCATGAAAAGGTATTCCATGCTGGAGTTAATTCGACGCTAACTCAGATCAGAGCCAAATACTGGATCATAAAAGGAAGGCAACGCGTTAGGACTGTCATCACCAAATGTCTGATCTGCAGACGTTATAATGCTCGTCCTGGGGTACAGGATATCGCTCCACTTCCTCCGGACAGCATTCAAGAGTCGCCTCCATTTGCTGTGACCGGGTTAGACTTCGCAGGCCCATTTTATACGAAAGATAGCCAATGTAGAGTTTACATGCTATTGTTAACATGTGCAGTTACTCGTGCCTTACACATAGAGATTGTAACTGATCTGGGCACTGAAAGTTTTTTACTAGCTTTCCGTAGATTTCTAGCTCGAAGAGGACTGTGCACACACCGTGTATTCCGATAATGCCAAGACTTTTAAAAAAGCTGATAAGGAACTTAAACGTATTTTTAAAATTTTGAGTGACTTAACTGTGAAGGAACTGTTTTCTGCTAGAGGCATTAATTGGAAATTTATTATTGAGAGGAGTCCATGGTGGGGAGGGTTTTCGGAGCGTATGGTACGAACCATAAAATCCAGTTTACGCAAGGTTATTGGTCGATCATCCCTTACTGTTAAAGAACTTGAAACAGTGCTCATTGAAATCGAGGCAATGATAAATTGTAGACCAATTACCTACGTATTTAGCGATCCCAGTGAACCTTCTCCACTAACGCCTTCTCATTTTCTTTTTGGTAGACGATTGCTATCTGTACCTGGTAATAAAATAACATCAGATAACGTGATTGAATCAAGAAGTTCAATTACCAAACGATATAAATACAATCAAGATATTTTAAATCATTTTTGGAAGCGTTGGAGAAAGGAGTATCTTTTGAATTTGAGATCTGCCAATATTTGTCCTCCAAACTCGAACGCATCACAGTTTAAAATCAATGATATTGTCTTGATTCATGACGATAAACTTCCCAGAAATCTCTGGACGATAGGTAAAATTTTGGAATTAATGCCAGGCAGAGATGGTAAAGTAAGATCGTGTATAATCAAAACACCTACTGGTACTTTAAAAAGGCCTGTACAATTGTTGTATAATATGGAACTTAACTAATGTTTGTATTTTTAATTTTTAGGTTTGATTTTCCTGATCTCTCTGATAGGTAACATTTAATGTTTAGTAAAATTTATATACTTATATTTATGCATGCTTGTTTGTCATATTTAACCATTTTTCTATGATTAACTGTCGAAATATTAGTTGAATGTTTCAGAATATATTACTGAAAGATGAACTCTCCACCGAGTTCAGGTGGGGAGTGTTGAATAATTTGAAGGTAGAAAAACGCTAGAGGGCGCTGTTGCCCATGTTAATGGAGAGAAAGAAAGTTTGCTTCTGTTGAAGGCGGCGGCCTAAGAATACGTTCTGTATATAGTTCATTAAAAATTATGTAAAATGTATAAAGCTTTATGAATCACTGAACCACCAAGATTAGATTGAGAAAACGCATTACTACACCGCCCTCTACCGCTGCATTGCCAGCCAATCACAGCTGTAGTTCCTATTACTGTTAGTGTTGCCTTTTTTTGAACATTTATTGCGAATACTGTGTTGCTGCAAAGAAGCACTGTGCGCTGATTTTGTACATAAACATATTTTCCTCTCGTGTCATTTTTTTTGCGTTCATGCCTTAACCCGTCACTTTAGACCCTACATTCCTATACAAAAAAATGCATGTTTTAGTACGCTCTACCACCCCTCCAAGTTTGTCCCATGATCTCTGAAGCACCCTGTATATATATATATATATAATATATATATATATAGTAATAAGATGATTTGGAGTAAGCTGCAACATGTGACGATGGTTCTCTGCTTTCCAGCCTGGGGTGACTTCACTGCGTAGTTAGAAAGATAACACTCAGAAGGAAAGACTTGTAGACGGACGTGACCGAATTGAATACAGCTTTTATTGGTGGATACGAACTAATTATGAATTTCTGAAGAAACTATTATCGGGTTATTATCGGGTGTTGCACACGTACTGCTGCTAGCACTTTCGTTTTTGTCTTTTTAGCTTTATTATACTTAAGTACCGTTTTCGTCGCACATAGGTCATAAGCAGTTCAACAGCAAAATCACAAATAATTTAAACGCAGCATACGTTTAGAAATCCCGATGCAGTGTTAAGTGTTGTCATATATTTTTATAATTTTTTTGTCTTTTATCAGTGTATCAACGTTCAGTTTTCTTAAACTTTTTTTGGACTTTATGTTATTGACGTTTTACGCCTTAAATTTACTTATTAAATACCTCGTTCTTCGGTCTTACGCCATATAAAATTCGATTCAGCGGCAAAATCACAAATTATTTAAAGAAGCGTGTGTTTAGAATTTCCGCTAGACAGTGTCGAGCGCTGTTTATTAAAGTGTATGATTTCGAGAAGCGCTGTTACGTATCGCTTTCAAAGCCTTGAGTTTGTTACTCATCAAAGTTTTACAAAATATGAAACGGATCATAAAACCAATTCGAAATTCAAAATTTGGGCTTCCACGTGCTCATGTTTGGATAAAGAATTACGTTATTCAAAATTGGTGATGCTAGGCGACGCCGCATTAATTTGAAAATTCATACAACGCTTACAGTGAACCGACGCAAAATAGCATTTTGAGATTGGTAGCCCTTTTGGACTTAAATAAAAATAAATAAAATAAAATCTGAAAGATACACCCAAAGGGATTCACGCACACGTTTCGAGAGCCTTTAGTCAAAAAATATTTAAAAACAACATATCTTTAGAATTTCCAATACACGGTCTCGCTCGCTGGAGATAAAAATGTTTTATTGTCAGCTTTGAAATCCTCGAGTATAATAATAAAAAATTCGTTAAAGTTTAAGAAAATAGGACACAGACAACAATAAATTCTTCCAAATTCAGGCTTCCAGGTCGTCACATTCGAGTGGAGGACTACGTTATTCAAAATCAGATGGCTTTAGATACCGTTGTTTTTTCACAATGCGAGAAAAATATATATATTTATGCAGATTCTTCATTATTAATTTCTTTAAATATAATACAGGGCGATAATATTTGGTGGCAACAATTTAAAAAGGTGATACGCCATTTATAGTGAACTGATGCAAAATGCCGTTTCGAGTCTTCTTCAACTATTAAACTTCAAACTATTAAAATCTTTAAGTCTTCCTGAAATTTTCGCATATTTATTCGTTTAATCTATCTATTTTCCTTTGAGTGTCAGTCTACTGATAAATTGTATTCGGTTCATTATATTTATTTTAATTATGTGTTTTCAGATTGTATTTGCATTTTCCCATTAAAAATATCACATTCTTTATTTTATCTTGTACTTACTATTTTAAACGAATTTTGCGCAGATTCTTCGTTAACCTACTCTCGTACGGCAGGTGCTCTTATATGATGATTTGTATTTGCTTTGTGTTTTGCTTGCTTTGGGTAACACATCACTGTTTGAACCGCTTAGTTTTGGACAACAATGTTTTATTCCGCGATGTTTTGAACCGCGTTATTTTGGACATTTTTTTTTGTTTGTTTCGGGTAACTGTGTTTTACTTCGCCGTAAGTGATAGCCATTTGTTTTTCTCCGCGATATTTTCCGGCACCCAAACTGCAGGTGCGTGTTTACGTTACGCGCATGGAGGGTTTATTTGAATTATTAATATGTTTTATTCTTTCCGATCATTTGCAGGTACGTGATTTTTTTTTTTTTTGTATGGAAGGTTGTTTGAGTTATTAGTATGTTCTATTCTTTTGAGTCGTTTGTATAGCTAAGATATAGTTTGGCTGGTTTATTTAAATTAATAGTATGTTATAGGATTCCGGATCTACTTCAAGTGCGCTTTTTCGTTTGGAATACGTACTTGAACTGTTTTTACTTTCTATCTATTCTTTTGCATGGTTTGAAGGTGAATGTCATTGTTTCTCAGGAGTATTTAAATTATTAGTATGTTCTAAGATTCCTTATCTTTAGCAGTTTCATGTTTTCCTCTGGAAGTTTTATTTGAATGAGTAACGTATTCTACTTTTTCGAATTATTAGTAGACGCGTTAAATCGTTTGTAAGGTATGTTTGAATGTTTGGTATGTTCTAGGCTTCTGTATGTTTTGTAAGTGGATGTTCTCGTTTGGAAGGCTTATTTGAATTATTTGTACGCTCTATTTTTCCCGTTCGTTCGTACGCTTGTGCTGGCGTTTATCAGGTTTGCATAATGTATTAGTATGTTCTATTAGTTCGTATCTTTTACAGGAGCTTGTGCTCCTTTGGAAGGTTTATTGTATTTCTGTATGCTCTATTTCTTCGGATCTTTAGCAGGGGCACATGATGGTCGCTTGGCATTTATTTAAATTATTAGTTGTAGATGTTTAGTTGTTTTTAAGATCTGTTTGAAGTTTAGCATGTTCGATGATTTAGTATCTTTTACAGGAGCATGCTCTCCTTCGGTAGATTTATTTGAATTATTAAAATCTGTCATTCTTCCGGATTTCTTTAAATATAACACTGGGCGATAATATTTGTTGACAACAATTTGAAAACTGTACCGACACAAAATGCCAAAACGAAAGTAATAGCCCTTCTGGGTAAATTGCTTCTTTGGACTAATAAAAAGCCTCAAGGAGTTCAGATTTTAACGATCGCCCAAACGGTTATTTTTAAGTTTAATATGGTTTATCTGTAGTAAATATCGATAGAGATGGCCGAGATGGAATAACGAAAGTTTTACAGGATGAATATGCATCCAGAGTAACATGAAAAAGTTATACATCTTCCGTATATTTAAAAAGGGAAAAAATACGTGATGCAATTCGATAAAAATATTTTATGTTTCTCGTAGATTATAAAGCACCTTCCAGCTTGCCTTCGTGGTGTAACGGTAGCACAGTCGGCGCGTATTCGAGAGGTCCAAATTCAAGTCCCCGCGAAACGATTGCTCATTTTTCATGTACTCCTTCTTAAAAAAAATTCTAATGACGCTACAATGGCGCCCGAACTAAAAAGTTGCTGGTCGATAATTCGTCACCGCCAGGATTTGGCGATTGGGTCCCTTAATACCCGGTCGTCCTTTAAAAGGGGAGTATATAAGCCATTTTCTCCCTCCTTCCAACATGCCTTTGTGGTGTAACGGTGGCACAATCTGCGAGTATTCGAGAGGTCCAGAGTTCGAGTCCGGACGAGCGCACTGCTCATTTTTCTGTTCTCCTGCTTCAAAATAACCTAATGATTCTATAAGATAAATCATGAATTAAGTGCATTTTTATTTAAATCTGTAGAGTCATTAGGTATGTTTGAAGAAGGAGACAGGAAAAATGAGCAATGCCATCGCCGGGACTCGAACCTAGACCTCTCGAATAAGCGCCGAGTGGGCTACCGTTACTGCCCTTTTTTGCTATGCAATTCTGGTCCACGAATGTGGGCTTGGATTCGAATCCCACTTCTGACACCAAAAAGTGTTGCGTGCCTACGGGGTCGTAAGAAATTGAATGCACAAATCAGATAAAAAGTTAATAAATTTTTCTTATCACAAGAATAATAACAAAAGACTCAAATTTTCCTCAGGGTATTCTTAAAAGTGTACACAATATCAGGCATTAATAATCAGTAAAGCGCAATACAACCAGTAGCTATACTTTAAACTATTAAAAACATTAAAATACAACGCAGTTCAAAGAGAAAGCGCTAATTCAGATATTTCAGTTCGCGCGGGACTAAACAAATCGCATTAACAGTGCCTAAGCAAATGAAGTGATATATTTTCTCTCTGGCTTTTTATAGCTTTATATCGGTCGCGAGATCTTTCTAATAAATTCTGCTTCTCGAGATTTCTGGAAACCAATAAGAGGTTGGAATTACGATTAGAGGTAACATAGTAGTCAATTACATTTATTCAATTTAAATATAAATTACGAGATATCTACACTGCTGGCCACCGTAAATGCAACACCCTGAAGGAAGCATGCAAATAACATGAAATTTACAACATGCATTAGCGGACGTGAGATATGCAAATAATTAGAATTTCAGCACAGACGCACATCACGCACGCCTGTGGCGCCACTTCAAAGCGCTATTTAAGGCTTGGAGTTTTCAACGATTTCAAGTTCGGCAATTGTGTTTTCCTAGTGTTTTTTTCAGAAAAACGATCAATTCTTCCCCTTAAGCAGAATTGACATAGTAAACAGCGATCATCGTTTCATCAAGTATCCGAGTTCGACAGAGAAAGGAGAGTGGCCTAACAAGAGTGTGGATTATCTTTAAGGGAAATCGGTAGTCGTGTTGGAAGAAACCAAATAACTGTAAAGCGCATATGTGACCGTTGGATGCAGGTGAGTACGACGGACCGACGTGTTCGATCGCATCCACCTCAGCGCACCACTTCACGTGATGACAGGAACATTGTGCGCATGGCAGTCACGGATCGCTCAGTCACATCACGAACCATAGCACATCACATTCAGTCTATAACGCATCATCCAGTGTCTGCGCGTACCATTCCATGCCGTTTAGAGTCCATGCAGAGTGGTCCGTCCGCAAGACGTCCATTGCTTCGTCTACCCTTCATGCAGAACCACAGACCTCTCCGCCGCCAGTGGTGCGATGAAAGAAGGATGCGGACCACAGAATGGAATGAAATTGTGATTACTGATGAATCACGCTTCTGTCTTCAACACCAGGATGGTCGGATTCGAGTCTGAAAACACCGTGGAGAGAGGATGCTGAACAGTTGCGTTATGCACCACACTGATCCTGCACTGGGTAGTATGGTATAGAGCGGTATTAGATGTCACTCTCGCACTCCTCTAGTACGCATTGCCGGTACTTTAAACAGCCAGCGCTACATCAGCGAGGTGTTGGAGCCAGTTGTCCTTCCTTCACGACTTCACGGCTTGCCCACAGCCATATTTCAACAGGATAATGCGCGACCACACGTGGCACGCATTGTCCAAGGGTTCTTCGTCAATCGCCAGATTGAATTGCTTCCCTGGCCGGCTCGCTCTCCGGATCTTTCATCGATAGAAAACATGTAGTCCATGGTTGCTGAACGATTGACCCAGATTGCATCCCAAGCTGCCACACTAGATCAACTTTGGCAACGTGTGGATGCTGCTTGGCCTGTTTTACCCGAAGAACACATCCGAAGTCTCTTTGAATCAATGCCGAGGCGTGTGGCAGCGGTGATCTCCAACAATGGCGGCTACTCCGGCTACTGATTCTGAAAAGAACCACGCTTCACAGAAGTCTATAAATTTAATCATTTGATACTTGGTCAACATGTTATCTACTAAATAAATTTTGTTGTGATATCTCTTGTCTTTCTTGGTTTTGCAGTTTAGGTGGCCAGCAGTATATTTATTAAATGCACGTACTTCTGCATTTCTACTATTCCGGCGTAGCTTCCTCTTAAAATATATCGCCTGCTGTCTCGTGCACGGGGAAATGAAACAATTTTAATTTTAATTCTACTAAAAATATCTAACTAGATACAAAATTCGTAACAGTATTTTGGAGTTGATAATCATTTATTTGAACTGTTCGCTTGTCAACATAAAAAAAAAAACTTGTAAATTTACTCGATAAAAACGACTTTTCATTTTACTCTTCTGTTGCGCCCTGTATAGTTTTCTTCGTACTTGCTATATGCATACGCATTTCATTAGTAGTAGCTCATAACACATGGGAAAACTAAGGCAGAATTATACTTGAGCGAGCATTTAGGCCTCGAATGGAATTAACGCGAGCACCCAAGTCCTATTCATATTTGGTCACCGTAGAACTTGTAAGTAAATCAGAAAACATAGCGATATGACATAAAAAGAAAATTCATAAACATAGAAAAAGCGATTAGCAACACAGTGCGTTCTAAAATACAGTTTAGTACTGAGTTCTGTAATAACAGCGGAAAAGCTGGAGAGATATGGCTATACCTAGCGCGAGTGAACATTCATACACTCGACGTATCGTCCGTTACTAAAATGGATGATGACATAACTCCCAAGCGGTATACAACCAATACATTCGTAAGCAATCCATGACCTTCTCACAAAGGAGCTGAGCTAGTTACACGAAAGAAGCTGCACCCATTCATTACCACTGAGCTATTTATTAATCGTTTGTGACAGACGAATAATGTACTTTATTATCCGTATACATGTTTCGAGCTTTTCAGATAATCTTGCCTTTCTAAATGTGCCCTTGAAAGATGATATGGTAGAAAAGCCGGTATCCCTTCTAATATATTACTCTTCCAGCTACAAAATATTTGACATTAAAAATCTCAATTTCCGAAAGGCATACCTTAACCAGACACTTGCGCGGCCAGCCTGAAATAATTATTGTAAAATAAATTATAAGTTGAATTAAATCCATCCAGCTAGTATAATTTCGAGGAATCTACCGAGAGTAATTTCTTTAAAATATTTCATAATTGTAATAGTAATAACGATTCATTCAATTAGCTTAAATAACTAACTTTGATGCAATTTGTATGGAAAGATTGCTTCAATTAGTAGGATAGTAGGAATAAACTAATTGAACCAATCCTTTCAATCCAAGTATTCTATACTTTAGATGCAAGAGAAATTAAGTATATAATTTCTCTATAATAGTTACAAGAATATCACTCTAAAAAGGGACAGGATGATGAAGAAGCTTTCAAAGCAAGGTTTTTAAAGGAGTTCGGAATTGAAATTTTATACGTGAACCACTGAAAACATTGAAAATTTATATAATAGTTTGCTCAATATATTATATACAGTGGAAATCGTTTAACTGAGGGGACTGAAATATTTTTTCGTGTTAATGAGTGTATCTTTAGAATTTCTGATACACAGTTCCTCGCGCTTTAAATAAAAAGGGTTTTTTCCCCTTAGAGTGTTGAGTGTTGCCATTGTTCTCTTTTAAATCATTTGAGTTTGTTCATCAAAAGTTCGTTAAAGTTTTACAAAACATGAAATAGATAATAAGACTAATTCCGAATTCGGGCTTCCAGATGCGCCTATTCGGGTGAAAACGTACGTTATTCAAAACTGAATGGCTGTAGGTGCCGTTGTTTTATCACATTTGGATAAATATACATACATTTATGCGGATTATTCATGATTTAATTTCTTTAGATATAATACAGGGCTGCAATATTCTGTGGCAACAGTTTGAAATATGATTCAGACTTTTAATGTTTCCGACGCAAAATAGCAAAAACGAAAACAACATTCCTTCAGGGACAAAGCCCCTTTGGACTACAAAAAAAAAATATAAGTAAAAATAAAAAAACAGAGTACATTTTATTTACATAGATATGTATGTGCGCATGTATTTAAAAAATCAATTAAACTAAAACATCCACAAGAACTTAATGAAATTTAATACAAAATTTTCAAGTTTTTCGAAAAACAAAACATTTATTCAGTTTTAGGAAAAAATAATCTGATATTTTTCTTTTCATTGTTTTTTTCTTTAGCATCCAATTGTTCGGTGTCGTCCGTTTTGTTGTTCATTTCATCATTGGAACGTGCGTCTAAGTAACTGCGCATACTTTTCATGATGTTCCTCATTTCGGATGATGTGGGAACAGGAGCTGCATTATTCATTTTCATTATCGGAATCTGCACCACTGATTTTTTCTTAGCTTTGAACAAACTCCAAAATATCTCTGTCTGTCTGTCATAATTGGGGTTGTACACATATTGTCATCATTTACGGCAACGAATTCTTTCGATGATACAGTACAGTCCAATAATACTGAAACTTTCTCAAACATTTCATTAAGTGTCAACTCAGTTTCAATATCCTCCTTCTCCTTTTTTTTTTTTTTTTTTTTGTCGCCAACGAATCTGATACTTTTGAGAATCCTGCATGACGAAAACAATTTTCAGTCGTCCTTGGAGTCACTGAATTCCATGCAGAATACAACATATGAAGAGCACCTATTGAATTGCTTGAGAAATCTTCATTTGCTTCGATTGCGAGTAAATATTTTCGAAGCACTTGCTTCCGGCAGAAAAATTTCATGTTTTGTATAATGCATTGATCACAAGGCTGCAGGACATTGATTGTATTCGGACGCAAAAAAGATAAAAAAGATAAGCTTTATAGCTTTCAATGAAACGTTAGAGTGAGCCGAACGATTATCAATTATCATTGCAACCTCACGCTTTTCTTATAAGAATCGCTCATCTAAATTACGATCCAATAGGTGAACATCGTTCATTCCAAGGCCAAATGATGAGAGACGAGATGCTTTTGTGTGGCGTTTGTAAGGGGTGGAGGGTGAAACTGGCTTAGATAAACAAAAGTGGCTTGTGTCACATGCTATTCCTAGGGTATTTCAAAGCCAAGTTACCCTCCTTTCTCGAAACATGTGACCCATCTTAAATCTCACCTGCGCGGCTCGTGTTTTCCGTATTTTGTTCATTCCCAGAAGGGAAATCTTTTCCTGTTAAGCGATTTTCGTTTCATGTTAACAGAAAAAAATGGACGCAAATCCATAGTAGTTTGTCGGGATCGTTGTATTATTTCGTGTTAACCGATATTTCGTCTTAAGAGTTTTCGCGTTAAACGCGTTTCACTATACATTATATAATATTTCAATGTATTATATATTGAAAATAAATTACGTAATAGTTCAGTATATTATATATTGAAACTTTATATAATAATTATATACGTTGAATATAACCATTGAAACCATTGAACCATTGAAATTTCATAGGTGGTTGACTCGGGGTCGATAGTCGAATTTGCAACTTCAGTTAATCAGCATAGTCAGGATCCCCTTAATAACAAAAACGCACGTGCATGCTAAGTTTTGTATTTTAAAAATTAAACCACAGAAATATTCAAAAATAAAAGTTGTTACCGAACAAACTTATTCTAGGACAAGTTGGCTTCAAACCAAGTCAGTAATTTACAGCGGAAAATAAATACACAGATTGAATGTTTCTGAACGAAATATTTAAGAATTATGCAGTTTTGTACCAATTATTAGCAACATTATATGAGTACAGCTATTACATTCATTGAAATCGAGATTTTATGCAATAAGAATTTATGAATTTGTTTCTGAAACTTGTTTATATCTGAAAAATCTATATATATATAAAGAAGAATGTCTGTGTGTTTGTTCTCGATTAAATCAGTCACTACTATAGCTATCATCATCAAACTTTCTACAATTCTTTTCTGGGTCCTGAAAAAGTTCGCCTTTTCCCCAAAATAGCTAAAATCACAGATATTAATCGGAAACGCTGAAAACGCTAATTTTCGCCCTCAGTTTCCCAAGTGTCAACAGCATATTCACAAAGCCTACAGACCTTTTGCCTACGGTCTGCTCTCATTGGACGAAACATCTGCTTGGCGGTCATATTTGGAATAGTGAGTTATCGCCTTGCAGTCTTCGTAATTAACGCCAAACATACCTTGTGGGCTTTCCAGTAAAGCGAGGAGAAACAGCGTTTATTTTATTCGATAATTTTTTTATTTTATGAATGAAAGCTAAGGGGAATTGTGTGTAATATATTTTAAATAACCTACTGATCTTATTAATAGTTCATTTGTATTTGGTTAAAGAATGAATTTAAACTGTTAAAGGTACGATAATTGTTTTGCAAGAAAAAGTATTTACATGGAAATGGGATATGTGCTTTTTTCGTCATTTCTGTTAGAGAGAGTCTGTTATGTAAATTTACATAGCGCATTTATTATACAAATAAAAGAATATTAAAAAAATAAACCAAATGAAAACATTCTATAAATATTTAAGGGCGTCGGTTATCTATTCTTTTCACTTAAACTATGAGTTCTCATAGTTTAAGTGAAACTAAAATTTAAGTGTATAACTAAAATTATATTTAAGTGTATAACTAAAATTATATTTTATTCCATTATGCGCTATTTCTATTGTAACGCTATTCGGGATCTTAGATCGTAATCTTGCAACTAGTATCTACTACAAAGAGTACAAACCAGTGAATAAAAATAAAAAAAAATACCCTTAACAAAAATAGAGAAAATAAAAGTGTTAAATTTTTAACTCTGCACCCGAAGGCGAAAAAACCAATAATAACAAAGCCATTCAATAAGGTGAGGATAAAAACAAAAATAAGTCCGTGCAGTGAGAGTTTGTAAAAGATACAAACGGGATTAAAAACCCCGATCTAGAAGTCCAAGAATTTTTTTTTTTTCTCGTGCTCTGTACCTTTGAGCTGCGGTTCCTTCACCGACTTTCACACGCTTTTCGGTCACCACGCTGATAACAAATAGCGAAGGCGATGAAACAAAAGTCGCCAAGCACAAGATTCTGTAACCCTACTTTTCCTGTTTCAACCAATCAGAGCAAACAATAGCAGAAACGGTCTGTAGGCTTTGTGAATATGCGTGTCAACAGTCTCGCACTCTGGAGATAAAAATCTGCATTATTTCGAGAAGTGCTGCCACTGCTCATTTTCAAATCGTAGAGTTTGTTTTTAAAAATAGCTAACTTTTACAATGAAATAAAAATAGCGCTGCCAAACATTAAATAGATTATTCCCGATTCTAAAAACTCGTGGGAAGCTATTTCGACTATTCCCAACTTCGTACGACTTTAATCAGCCGAGATATTAATTAAAAACTCTGAAAACGCTATTTTCGAACTCATTTTTCAGAATAGCAACAGTCTCGCGCGTTGGAGGTAAAAATGTTTTATTTCGAAAAGTGTTGCCACTGCTCGCTTCCAAATCGTAGAGTTTGGTAATCAAAAATTTGTATGTTTTACAAAATCTCAATATATGAAGAAGAATGCCTGTTTGTGCGTTTGTTTGTTCACATTATTGATTTCTGATCAATTATGATAAATTTTTTGCCACCTTTAATCGACTAAAATTGAATATAGGTAAAATATTGGATGGAGCTTGAGCTTTTACGACCATCTGATTAGAAACGCGAAAATTATCAAAAACAGTGTGCCAATTTTGCTGATATAATGAGAGAGAATTAATTTATTTTCCTATCGAAATATTTTATGTGGATTCTCCATATCGCATCAGACTAAAAAATGTATGACTATGAATCGTGTTTTTCGAATCGTTATTAGAGAAGGATTATAACGATATTGTTCTCTCTGTTGTTTAGATACATTACGTTCAATCTAATTTAACCGGCATCGGGTATTTCTGCTAGTGGAAAAGCAATTATAAAAAAAAAAAAGCTTTTAGATTACGCCCAAAGGGGTGTTTTTTAATGTTCTGTGTGTTACCTTTATTTATTTTAAATACCATGTTTTTTGCACTTAAACCATAAAATTCAATTCAACAACAATATCGCAAAATATTTAAAAAAGCATATCTTTAGAATTTCCGATACACAGTCTCCCGAGCTGGAGATAATTTTTCCCCCGTACGGTTTTGCCATTGCTCAGTTTGAAATCGTTGAGTTTGTTCATCAAAAATTCGTTAAATTCGTTTTATTCCAAAATATGAAATAGATAATAAAACAAATTCCAAATTCAGACTTCGAGATGCCCATATTTGGATGGAGACGTACGTTATTCAAAATTGGACGGCTAGAGGTACCGTTGTTTTATCACAATGCGAGAAATGTACATTTATGCAGATTCTTCATTATTTAATTTCTTTAAATATAATATAGGGCCATAATATTTGGCGGCAACAATTCGGAAAACGATTCGCCGTTTAGAGGGAATCGGCGCAAAATGCCAAAACGAAATTATTAGCCCTTCTGAGCTGACGCTCCTTTGGGCTAAAAACATAAATCATTTTCAAAAATTTTTGTTCATACTCTTGTCTGATTGTCTTGTTTGATCTCTGTATTATTATATTATATGCTATCAAGATACTTATAGAAAAACTGCAAGTGGGTCGATCAAGAAACCCTTTTTTTAAAACATGTCGTTGTAAGAAAAAGGTTACGAACCGCAGTTTTAATGGATTTTAATTTCAACGCAGAAAAATATCTAATTGTTTAAAAATTAAATACGGCGAATGAAAAGGCATTAACTTATTTCTTTTCTTCAAATATTCGCAAATATAATTATAATATTCTAAATACGTAATTTAATTCAGGTATAGATTGTTTAATTTTCTTCTGCTTTTGCGTATACTGAAGAAATCTTTGCGTTCAAAAAAACGTAAAAAGCCGTAAAATTTAACAAAAGGATAGTGGAAAATATTGTTTATCGTTTAAATATCATAGGACGTGAGAAATTTTTTTAAAGCAGAAACAAGAAAATATGAATATTCGCAACAGTTTTTAAGTAAATATATCAAGAATTGTATGCATTTTACGTAAATCCGTTAGATTAAAATTTTTAAAAAATAACACGAAGAACAATGTTATTTCGTTTAAATCAGTAGTAGACAGATTAAATTTGAAAGATAAAATAAACATCTTAAGTTTTCCTGAAGGGCAACACAATGACGAGCGAAGAATAAAAATATTTTACTTCATGAAGTGTCATCATACTACTTTTAAATTTCTGAGTTTGTTGCCCAAAAAATAATTTTAAAAAAATTTGAAAATAATTTAAAAAAAATTTAAATTTGAAAGTCAAGCTTCCATTCGGGGAGCAACAGCACGTGTATTCAAAATTTAGCGATTTTAGATGCCTTTATCTTTTCACAATGCGACGAACAAACGCACAGCAAGATCACTGAAATCTCTGAGCTACGCGCAGACGATAAAGTGACAGAAAAAAAAATTAACGGTTATATTTGAAAATCTGAATTATTTTTAGCCTAGAAGACTGTTTTTTATTGGCAAACTGCAAGTAGTTTATTTAGGCAGAGGAAAAAATGGAACTGACGCGAGAACGTAAACGCGGTATGATTTTAAAGTGGCATTAAAGAAGAATGCGCTCAACGTGTAGCATTTGGAAATGAAGGTCCATCATATGCTACTGTGCTCAGATGATTTACAGAATTTCACAGAGGTCGCAACTCTCTTCAGGATGTAGAACGCACAGGTAGGCAGTTATCAGCAGTTATCCCGGATAATGTGTCTGCATTACGGAAAATGTTAATTCATAACAATCACTGCACCTACTAACATACCAAGTGATACAGAAAAAGCCTAATATAGGATCTGCCATCATACATAAATTATTCATGAAGAATATTGCATATGAAAAAAGTACTTTGTTGTTGGGTTCCCCACAATTTAACTGAAACCTAAGAAGGGGGGCGTATTTCAATCAGTAAAGAAACTCTTAAATTACTTACTGATCGTAACCACCACATTATTTCTAATATCGTAATTGATCATGAAACGTACAGGGACAGGAAAGAACAATTCTATATATCCCGTTCTACTGGGCCGATTGACAGAATTCAAATTGCGTTTTTCATGTCCCGAAAGCGCGACATAGGATATGTATTAGGTTTATATACATAGCATTGTTCTAATATAGGTATTTTGACACAAAATAAGACTTGTTTTGAAATGACGTGCAAATTTTTTTCCATATTTCGATTTTAAGTCTCAAATAATGCCAAACTACCAAATTTTGTAAAAATCGTAAGAGTTGTTTTTAAAAAAAATTATCTCTCAAAATTTTAGCTCCTCAATGTTAATTGAATTGCCGCCCAGACGGTATAGTGGTTAGAGGAGCCAGCCACGATACCAAACAGCCTGGGCTCGAATCCTGGAGAAGGCACGACTGTAACCGACCGTCCCTTCATAGGAGGCAAACGTGGCCCACCTATTAGGCGCCTACATAATAAAGTGATCACCACCTCTGGCCTTAGTACACTCATGTCCATAAATTAAGGATAATTCAGAGTCACGCGGAAATCAAACTTTAAAATAAATATGTCACCTTCAAAATCACTGCACACATCTTCAAGAATCATTTGCAAATTTCAGGAAGTAACTAGATGACACCGAGGGTACGTCACAATGGCGAGAGTGTAAGAGAGTGATATATAAGGAATACAGGCAAAGAAGTAAAATTCTTCGCAGACGCTTTATAAGCATTTCAGTGCAATAACCGAATCGTTATGACACAAAGGACGCATTTAGATGATTTTTTACGTGGTAGAATCATCGGCCGTCTGGAATGTGGATGCACCCAACTGGAAGTATCAGACGAACTTGGAATTGTCCAGAGTGTCATCTCCGGGCTTTGGCAACGATTCCAAGATGATGGTAATGTGAGTAGACGTTACAGCACAGGTCGCCCCAGAGTTACAACGCCGAATGAGGACCGGTATTTGGCAGTTACTGCCAAAAGAAACAGGCGGAGCACAGCCTCAGACCTGTCTCTTCAGCCACTGGTACAACAATTACAAGGCAGACCGTGTACAGACGCTTAGGGCAGATTGGTGTATATGCTCGTAGACCTGTCAGATGCGTTCCACTTACTGCAACTCACTGTCGCCTGCGGTTAGCCTGGAGTAGAGAGCATGCATTGTGTACACCGCAACAGTGAGCTTGCGTGATGTTTTCCAACAAGTCCAGGTTTAGCTTGCAGTCTGATTCTCGCCGGACTTTCACATGAAGAGCTCCAGATACCCGTTACCACCAAGAAAACGTCATTGAACGACACCGTTACAGTGGTGCAGGAGTGCTCGTTTGGGGTGGAATTATTTTGGGTTTCAGAACTGACGTGCATGTTCAAATTGGAAACATGACAAGCCAAATCTATCGGGACGTCATTCTGGAACAACATGTACGTTTGTTTCGGGGCGCCATTGGCGCACAATTTGTGTTTATGGATGACAACGCCCGTCCTGACCGTGCAAACATCGTAAGCGAATGCCTTCAATCGGAAGATATCACCCGTATGGACTGGCCAGATTCTCACCGGACTTGAATCCAGTACAGCACGTGTGGGACATGCTCGGCCGACGAGTCGCAGCCCGTCAACCTCCTCCTACATGTCTACCGGAACTTCGGAGAGCATTGCTTTTTGAGTGGTGTAATATCCCCCAAGATCAGATCGATAATTTGATGCACAGCATGCCTAGGCGTTGTACAGACTGTATTGCATCGTCTGGGAGACATACAATGTATTAACAATCATTCCAACCATGTAATATTGGTTTTTTGTAAGTAGGTTTCTTTTTGTAATTTGCTCCAGGGAGAAAAAATCGCTAATTTTTTTAATAATATCAAACATATGGCATCTTTTTTTGCTCTTTACCTTTTGTTTAATAAATAAGCTTTAAAAATAAGTCAAATTTGTTTTGCTTCTAACTCTACCTTTGCCTGATTTTGCATTATCCTTAATTTATGGACATGATTGTCCTCAGCCAAGCGGAAGGCGGCTGAGGCCCTCCATTGGAACAAAAAAAAATGTTAAATGAATTTCATATATATTTATTAATATTATTAAACTTACTCGATTCCTTCTTCTACATTTCGAAATTTAGGTTTATTCCAAATAAAATCAGCCTATTTTTAGGATTTTTTTTTAAATTTATATATTTAAATAATTTTTATATATTTTTCGAAAATAATTTTGAATTTTAATCTATAAAATTTTTATCATCATATTAAAGTAGGTGTATATCTAAGCATACTTGCAAATGAGTTTTTTATTCAAAATTTCCTAAGATATACGTGAATTTATATACTTGCGCGCTCTGAAGTTTGGCAGGTTTCTTAAAAGCAATAATAAAACAAATGTGGTTAAGCACCTTGTTAAAATTATCTGAAAGTATTAACGATAACTTTTTTTCCGCTCGTCTGCAATTAAAACAAGAAACGGAAAATAGGTTGCTATAAATTAAGAAGTTCGCCGAGTAAATTATTCTTGGCTGAAACTGAAAAACAATACGCCAAGGTGAAATTTGAAATTTCTCCGTAAATTTCTCACCAAATTTTACAAAATTTTATATTTAGTCGTAATTCGAGTCGTAATATGGAAAACAAGTGGCATGTCATTTCAGAAAAAGTCCTATTTTGTGTCAAAATACCTATGTTGGAATGATGCTCTATATAAATTTAATATGTATGCTAAGTCACGCTTTCGAAACATGTAAAACGCAATTTGAATTTCGTCATTCGGCCCAGTAGAACGGGAAATATATGACTGATCCCCCCCTCTTTTTGTTTAGTTGTACATACTACTTTTGACTTTCCAACACGTCAAGGTAGTAAAGTATGGGTCTTTAAAGATGATCCAAGCAAACAATGGTGAATAACAATACGCCATGAAAGAAGTAATTCATGTCCTTTTCTCCAGATGACAAGACTAGACAAAACAAATATTCTATTTCCAAAATTTAACTGCCCGATTGCCCCTTGTAATATCTACTTATTAAGATTTCAGTGTGACAGCTGAAGTAAGTGCAGGAATCAGAAAGGAGAAGGGTTAAAAGAACTCTTTATTAGACTCTAAAAATTCACAATGCTTCAACTTGACGCTAACAGACTACGACTCGCTCGGGCAGTAACTCAACTAACAAGTACTGAACATAAAATTCAAAGATATTAACACAATAAATGAATATAACACAATAATAATAATAATAATTTTCCCGGGGCTCAAATAATCCTGTTACCTAAAACCGCGTCGAAGTCTCGTATTCTCGAACTAGCAATAAATGCAGAATCAGAAGCTCACGCTACAAAGGTACAGTGCTTGCCGACTCTTTCTAATTTTCCAATCTAGAGCTTAGTATTTAAACCTATGCTCCTAATAGTTACATTCCTTCACGCGCGCTACTAAATTTAAATATTCTGGTATTGACAATTAGGGGAATGAAGGCTTATAGGAAAGAAAGCATAAACTTAAAAACTTAACTGGTTAGTGAAAATAACTATAAATCCCTACAACCTCTATTTTCTTTTCTTCGTAAGATGCTTCCTAATATTTGCACACATTTCAAGATGCATGTTAATGTATTTGTTAAAAGATGCTGATGAATATATAGGCATTGACAGCAGGAAAGCTACTTAAATTGGTTGCTGCTTTAAGAATACAGTCCTAATAAGCTGTTCAACGCTTTGGTGTTTTAGAAGAAGTTTGCCAGTGGCGAATTCTTTAGGTCAAATCAGAAGTGCGATGCGAGACAACGCTTTAGACTTGAAGGTCCTGTAATCCCTGAGTCCCAGTAATGGGAGCGAAATATTTTACCTCATCACAAAAGAGCTTTTCGGGGAGGAATTCAAGCAATTCATCTCTTTCGAATTTGGTAGCCATACACCCTCCCCCAGCATCTGTATGCTAATAAGAAGGTACGAATTATTGCCATTTTTTCTAGCCGATGCGTTTGATGTGGTTGATCGGTGCGTTGGTTGGCTGTGTTTAGGTCTGTTAGTTGGACGTCTGTAGTTGGGTTCGTTAAGCATTTGTTGGTGGGGCTAATGACGTAGTTCGTCAGCATTTTCACCGGTGAGCGGGTGGAAGAGGTACGTGTTTCTATCACGTCCGAAAGGGCACCACTGTAACGACTGCGAGGCAGCGGTGATTTATTGCCCGCAGCTGTTCAACGTTTTGCATTTCAGCGGAGGCTTGCTCATAGCAACTCATACGCGTCGAATCAGAAGTACGATACGAGAGACCTTGCTGGCCTTGAAGAATAAAACCTGAGCTCAAATCATGAGAATGAAATAAAGAGTGTTTACAAATGAATGGTGCGGTTTTAAACATTAATAATAAATCGATGTATTACTTTATATGGGCAAATCTGAAAGCGTAAGCAGTGACAACTGCGCAAGTTTTGATGCATTAATCACAGTACTTTAATGTGCACTCTTGGTCGCACGACACACAACTACATGGTAATCAACTTCCCATACTCGGTGTAGCGTGTCCGCCGTGACGGTTTGCAATGAATGCTTTATCCGAACGCAAACTTCCTCGAGGGACACGGGCATTTGCGGTACACAAACTCGGTCTTTAACAAAACCCCGAAGAAAGAAATCGCATGGTGTTAAATTCAGCGAACGGTCTGGCCAGGGGAGAGGTTTGTTGGCTGCTGTTGCGGCTAGTCCAATCCAACATTGGTGAAGAACAAACCAAGAAGCTCCCTTTAAGGCCCGTGAAAATGAGAAATGAAAAATGAGAAAAGAAACGGGAAAATGAGAAAATGAAGAAGAAAATTAAATGTAAAAAGGAGACAGTGATCACTGTCTTTTCTAATATCCCTCACGAAATCTTCATATTCTGCACGAATATTGATATATTCAGAAATATTGATATATCCTTCAAAAGGATGATCATCAAACTTCAACATCTTCATTCTAATATGAAAAAATTCACCAAAAACTTACCACAATTGGATTAGATCTACTCAGAGTAACCCCGTCTACAACAAACGAAATATACAAAATATTGAATTTTTAACCTTTTAGAATTTTGAAGAACAATTATCGATCTTTGTCAAATATACTTACTTGTACTGATTGTAACAACGAAAGACCTTGCAAAATCCGTAATAAAATAAATGAAATTTGAAACTTGAGTCATGACAGCAAATTAGAACTGGAAACGTGAGTCATGATATTGATTGCTGTGTCATGATAAAAATGAGTCATGAATATTGCATGAGTCATGTAAAATATACGAGGTTAAACCACGAATTCTTTTATATGAACTCTATAGTCATGAACACTTTAATGACTCATGAACTATGCTTAACGAATACTGAAAACTATTTGTGATCAGGAAATACAATATTATTCTCTTTTACATTTTATATTTCTATTTTATTAACCTTATTATATGATACATCATGTATTATCCTATGTTTTTAACATTTTATTCTAAATTTTATTATATGATATATTACGTATTATTCTATATTTTATGTATTACTCTATATTTTATTTTCTATATTTTAAGTATTTTAAATTTGTCATATGATATATTCTATGTTTTAGCATTTTATTCCAAATTTGGAAAATTCAAAATTTTATATGACACATTATGTATTATTCTATACTTCATGTATTATTTTGTATTTTATTTTCTGTTTTTTCCTATATTAAGTATTGTTCTAAATTTGGCATATGATATATTCTATGGTAACTTAATGTAAAACTTGTTTTATTAGATTCCCCTTCTTTCCCAAAGGTACAAAGTGTTCCTGTTTTCTTCTTTTTCTTATTCTTCTAATAAACCTTTCTCCCTTTTTAGTCCTCCTCTCTTAATAATAAACTTCTAAACCTCCCCTCTAAAGAACTATCATCAGCTATTTTCTTCTTCTTATAGTTGGTTAATGATTGGGAGCTACATCTGTTCGATTTTAAAGAAGTTTCTGGTGCTCCCAACAATTTTACCTGTACCTGTGAAAATGGGGCGGAGCACTGTCCAGTTGCAGAATGGAATCATCATAATTCATGTTCAGCTAGGGTAACAACTGAGTTTCCAACATGTTTACAAATGAGTCACATATCGCAGTTTCTTTTTCGGAGAAATACGGGCCGTGCACGTTCTCGTGGGACAGCACACAGAATACGCGCACATGAAACTCACGCTGCACTGTAACCACAGATCTGGACACCTCAAAACGGAGCACACAGAAAGCCTTTTGCAGTTGCAGCGTCATCTTGGAAACTGATGTTACGGCTGCGCAGTAAGCACGACAAGCAAACAGCACATAGCAGACGAGAAAGTTGGGCAGTCGTCATTGCTTACGTTGCAGGTTTTAACATCCTGTACTGTCTGTCTACGAGAAGAACAGATCCCGCCACAGTTTCTGGCGGGTCAAATAGAGGTGAACCAATAGTCGCCAATTAATGTTTAAATGCGCCAGTATCTAAAACTGAAAAGTAAATCTTCAAGAGGCCCCTACGGAAAACGGGTCAAGGCTCATTTCTACGGCAACAGACGGCTGCAGACCAACTCGCGAGAGCTTTTCTTATGATAGGCAGACTGTACTTAACCTCGTCTCAAACGAGCTCTTCGATTACGAATTCGATTGCTCTTTGGAATATGAGAGCGTCAGCCGGATCCGCGGCGGCTACAATCTGATTAACCGTAGGAAAGCACTTGATCGCTTCGCTCTCGAAATAAGGGGGGGAGGCAGGGAGAAAGGGCGAAGGAAAATAATTTTAGCATGTAGACCGTTCGTTGGTTGCATTTCAAACGCATTTAAAAATTAGAATTATTTTATAATCGAGTATAACGTAATATTGCATTTGTTATCCTTTTAAAAGTACGCTGAATGAACACCGCGTGCGTGGTAACTCATGACGCATTCATTAGATCCTTTATTGGAGCATGCTGATTTATATGAAGTTAATGAAATGAGTATGAAGCTCATTTCCGTGATTAATATTTATGAATACACGCTGCTACATATACTACTTATTTATAAGTTCGTATATTAACAAACGCTCGTAAGTAAATATTTTCCATTTTTCTCTTTCCATTTAATGTGCCTTAAGGAAATCAATAACACAGAGAAAATTGAAAGAGCAAATTTTCCCGAGGCTTTATTTTAGTGTGCGCTCAAATTAGAGAAAGCTAGTTAAAATCGTTAAATTGAGCCTTTCGCTTTCAGTTTATCTATACTCGAAGCATGGCTGTTTTCGGAGATCTCAAATTAAAAATAGATCTGGAAATTCCAGAATCTGCGATTACTCCCATGGGATTGGTGATAAAATTTGTTGTCCAATGTTATTAGAGAATAGATTGGAGACCAAATAAAATTTACTCATACAGTTAAATAAGATCTTCTGAAGGAACGTGCATTCGTACACATTCACTTAACTTGCATTTAAATTTGCAGACGAAATTGTTACATTTGTTGTGGTATTAATGGGCAGAACTAAACATTCATTTCAGAATTACCATGTTAAATATATTATCTAGGTAACACCGTTCATTTAATTAAGAAGAGTACGAGAGAAAGAAGACAGGACGAATAAAACATGAGTTGTGTATACACTCTTAAAGAGTCACACCTTGTTAGAATCAATTTAGAATTTTATAAATTATGATATACATATTTGGAACGGAAAGTTGCTTGCTTGAATCTGTTAGTGGCTTGAATCCGTTCAAAATTTCAGCTTATTAGCTTAATTCCTTTGAAGTTTTATTAGAACTTTTGAATTTCCTTTTTAATATAAAAATGATTTTTATATTAGACTTCTTTTCACAAAATTCAATTATTGTTTATGCTCATTGTATGCACACTGCGCGAAAAAAAAGGGGGGGAGGGACAATTCTATATCTTCCGTTCTACTGGGCCGATTGACGAAATTAAAATTACGTTTTTCATGTCTCGACAGTACGACTTGGGATATAAATTAGATGTATATATAGCGTCGTTCTAATACAGGTATTTTGAGACAAAATCGAGCTTTTCTGAAACGACATGCTAATGTTTTTCTATATTTCGATTCTACGACTCAAATTATGATAAAGTGCCAAGTTTGTAAAAAGTCGCACGAGTAGTTTTTAAAAAATTATCTCTCAATAATCTTTAAGTCAATCTTTTATGTTGACCTCCTCCATGTTAATTAAATTTGATACATATTTATTAATATCTCTCTTTTAATTAAACTTACTTGATTCTTCCTTTCGCATTTCGAAATTTAGGTTCATTCTAAATCAAATTCGTCCAATTTTTATGACCAAGCTTAATTAACTTTGGTCTTCGGTTGCTAAGTTTGCTCTTCATTACGGATCCAACATTTTATGTTCTACGTTATCAATACTTCTACATTATTGTATCGAAGTCGATTGATTTAATACAATGCAATTTATCTTACATATATATACATCTTACACACACACACACATATATGTTTTAAAGGAGATGAGGGAGTTGAGATGGCTCGTTTACCGTAAATTTCTAGTAAAGGTCCTAATCATTTAGAATCTCGAAAAAAGTCGCGCCCTAAGGTAGTACAAGTAAATATTGGACAAATGGAAGTCATTGCATGAAACAAATGTAAAATATTTTAAAATTAAACAACGATCTCCCGAGTTCAACGCTTCAAACAGAACTTATCAACGGAAAAGTGATTTGAAGCCTTGTACCTAGTTGATCATTGACTTTCGAATGTAGGTTTCGTTTCTCTGAGACATTTGAGATTAGGCTCGAAACAATTGAAATATTGTCTCCATTTGGAGTGCACCTTTTACAGTCTTTCAAATGTTTCAGTTCTCTTCTCTATCCACATTCGCAACTCTCAAAAGGAACTTAAACGCTAAAAAGCTCGGTAAAGTAAAAATCAGTAAAGCAGAATACATATAAAACAATGAAAATTAATGTTAAAAGGGAAATGGAGGAAAAAAACTACGCTACTAAAATTTCAAAAAAGATATACAATTATTTACAGGAAGTTTTTATTAAAATTCATGAAAACCTTCAGGTAAAGTCGATATATAAAACCTAAAAAAAGACTGGTTCGAATGTGTGAAAGATTAGCTTTAATTCGCGCTATGTAAAAAAATTTTCTGTTATTGAAAAACTGAGGACATATGAAACGGTTCAATAAATTGGAGTCGGTGTGGAGAAAATCCGTTGCACTGGAGAAAAAGCGGTAAAGATGCTTCTTTAAAAAACGGATAAAGAGGTCGAAAAATTAAAGTCGTAAGTAAAACTACGTTGTTGAACTAAATCATTTTAGGAAGCAACCTGCAAGAAAAGGTACCAAAGAAACTCAGATGGAATGAAGGTTCAGAGATGTTCCAAAAACTTGAGCTGATGTAGAATACAAAAGAATTTTTAAAACCGGAAACTATTAAATCCTCCAAGCAAAAGTTAATGAGCTGAAACAAAACAATGACTCGAAACTAGAAAAACGGTGGAAAAAAAAACCTATGCAAAACAAAACTATGATGCAAAACAATAAAACGGTAGAAAATAAAAACTCATCGCGGAAATTCCTAAGATTAATCTAAATCATTTAAAGGAGTTAACTTCTAGAAATAGTGAAAAGGCTCGCAAGTACATATTAAAAATAGAAATTCTCTAAGTCATCCTCAATATTTCTAATTTGCAGGTAAATTAATTCAAAAATGAAAGAATGAAGCTAAACTTACCCTCGTCGAAATTGGAGGGAAAATGATGAAAACATGTTACTAGAAATTCTTCCTTGCTTAGGAGGGAACTCAGAAAGGGGTCTGAGCTGAAGGTCATGAACAAAGCGAATTCTTCCGTGGAAAGAAAGGGGGAGTGAAGTACGGGTGGTTGAAGTAGGATGCAACGGGATGACCTAACGGCTACTTTTCTTGCTGTAAATTGTAAAAGAACTTAATCCAAGATGGCTGCCTCAAAGTTGAGAAATGATTCTGAATTGGCAAAAAAGTTTTGAAACAGAAAAAGCGGTTAATAATAGTCGTAATTTTTCACACAAACGAGATATATTTGTGTCTGACGAAAAAGAAATAAGCTTATTTTTTAGTCACAGTAAGAGGAGGATTTGCTAGAAATAATTAGGAGTACGCAATTAGTACTTTAAAAATTTTTTGGCAAGAAAGCTAGGAGAAGAGCAGTTTTACTTGTATATTCACATTAGATTACTCGTATTGGTCATCCATAAATTACCTTCTTTTCAGATTTGGGTTAAGTATATCATATCACCTGCTGCAAGTTATCTAAAAACTAATATTAATGCCGGCCTTTTTTAAGGAGTTTTTAATGATGATTTTTTGGGATGTGATTTTCTAAGAGTATTTTAATAAGGTATTCCTATTTCTTCAGTAAGATGTTGTGCTTTATTGCAAATGTGTTTGATTCTAAGAATTTGGTTGTGAATGGTATGAAATTGAACTGAAACCTAAAATTAACCGATCGTCGCTTAGCTGTACATATGCTCCTACCTATTATAAATAGCTACTAATTGCGTAATCTCTCTCTCTTTCTCTTCTTCGCCTCTATACCGAGAGCGCGTCGCTCAGCCTAGCTCTTCACCGTTATTTAAAACGCAATTGCATATCCAAAATTATGGGACGCTTTTAGCACCAGTAGTCTTCTGTCAGTTAAGATCTGTGTTAAGAAATTTGTTATTCAAAAATAAACTATCAAGCTGGTCGTACTTCTTCTAAATCATTCGGATCATTCCACTATGTCGAAATTTCCGATCATCTACGCAGCAGTATTTTCAGCCATGACTGGAACGTGAATTGTTTTCATTTTCCGCCAAAAGTACAACGTTACAACGAGTATGTAAAATATAAAATATCTAATCTATTTTTCAAATAATAAATTAATAGTAGCCTTTTAATAATAACAATAAATTAATAGTAGCCCCGTCTTCATTCTAAAAATAACAAAGCAATAATTTCTCCCTGCAGTTCTAATGCCAACTTATCGATGAAATCTGAACCCAATATTTGGACATTAACCTATCACGTGATCTGAAATGGAATTCAATATTAAAAGGGTAATTGCGCGGCAACTCCCAATCTTTTCTCTTCTCAGCCCTTCTCTTCTGCTGCTTTTCGCTGTGTCGCCTTCCCGCTAGCCACGCAGAGTTTACTTTTTTAATTTCGTGCATTGTTTAAGAAGATATTAAGCTGTATTAAACTTGTGGGTGCATAACGCACCTATAATGATGATTTGCATTACCAGGGAATAAAAATTATATTTCGAAACGGCTACGTCTGGAAGTTTTTTGGTTTATGCATCCATCTTTCTAACTACGCAGTAAAACCTTTCCAACGCAAATGCATTGCAACTTACTTTCTTCAAGTCATCTTATTACAATAGTTACATCTTATTATTATATTATTTATTATTATTACAATAATATCCATCTTATTACACACACATATATGTATATGTAAGAGATAACAAAATACGATGGCTGTGCTGTGAAATGATTGGCGACCTCAAAACCAACTATTCTAAATTTGGATTCTCCCAAATCCAAGATCTTTCCACGTTACATAACAACCTAAAATTAACCAGTAGCAGTTTAGCTGCACTTGTACGTGTACTTAGTATAAATACTTCTCGCAAGCAACTACATCACTCCTTTTCTTAACTTCTGCCATGCAACAACTCTACTTTCGCTTCAACTCTACTTTCGTTGTCAACTCTACTTTCGTTGTCAACTTTACAGGAGCGTCTTGCCAGGATTCAAGTGCTTACTTGCCTAAAATGACGTCGTTTCTGTGTCTTGTGTATATAAAAGTTATTGCAATTGTTTATGATCAAAACGTATATTGCCTATACCAAAATGATCTCATGTGAATTATCCTGGAATAAAATTATGTTTCGAAACGGCCATGTCTGGAAGTTTTCGGTTTATGCATCCATCTTTCCGATTACGCAGCAAAATATGAGATAAATATATATGAATGACACCATAATAATTAGCAATTTATAAGAACATATGTTACTGACTTTTAACAATTGTTAATATAAGGAATTTTATATGCCGAGTATATAATTTATATGCTATGTTTTATATACTGAGTTGCAGATTGATTAATAAAATAACAAAGAATGTAAATATTTATGATATTAAAGGGTACAAAATAACATAGTTTTAATTTTTCTGTATTATTTTTTTTCACGAATTCCTAATTCTCCCTGAAACTTATAAAATAAAGAATTTTTCGGGTATCCAGCATTTTTAGAAACTATACCGATATATTTCTTTCTCTTTAGGAAAGTCCAAACGTTAAAAGAATGTATCGAAATCTTTGAAGGAAAAAATGAAACTTTTTTATACTTTCGACTCTTGCACATAGCACTGCATGGTCGTAGAAACTCGACAAAATACCTGGAATATAATGACGGGCAGAAACTCTTTTCAGATCAATGGGACAGGAAGGGTATATTTTTAAAAGACTAAGGACACTATTTCAAAGACATTTCTCTCGGTAACTGGTGCAGTCTGGTTCAGACTGGAACGCTCTGCCTCGGTAAAAATTGGAAAGAAAGTATTTATTTCGTTTTCTATTCCAGGAAAGGTTGAATTATTCACACGACTATACTTTTCAGCTGTCTCAGTGAACGGTTATTTGGGTTACAATTTTTTGCATTGAAGTAATCCCATACCTTCACTTAAATTTTCGGCTATTTCAACGTAATTATTTGAGATAGTTTCCAAAACGTGGGTAAATTTACTTTAATTTTATTAAGTAACAAAGATTTTAAGCTAAGCTTGCTATTTTGCTCCCTTTGCACCTCCATAACACATACTCCAAGGAAATAATGTACGGCAATTAATTCATTATAAAAAAATACATCGTTTTAAGCAATAACAGCTTTAATCGAACTAAGGAATGTAGAATGTTTAGATTATACAGATATCAATATATCATACACAAAGATCTCATCCGAATGAAATTAAAAGGCTACCAACGTGTTTACAGAATAGGAGAGTCTAAGAAAATTACCAATACTTTAGTTAAGTACTTTGAAGCCATATATGAAACAGTTCATCATATGTGAGTATATTATTCGAATAATGTAAGAAGAGTGTCAGGCTACAAGTAAAGTTTTTATAGAAATGGACTCTTATGATAGAACTAGAAATCTGAAAGAAAATTACCAGCATTTTCATTAATACGGTTTCAGATTAAACTATATTAGATTGAAATTGGTGAAGTAACTGAAAAATTACGGTTTCAGATAATGGAGCTGATAGATAAATAAGGCCCGCATCTAATTCATCCACTTTTGTGTTTATAAATACAGAGTCTTTATTGTCTGCTGTGTTTATTATGTTGTAGAGTCATTAGGGTTTCTTTTTTTTGAAGCAGGAGACATGAAAAATGAGCAATGCCCTCGAACCTCACGAATACGCGCCGAGTGTGCTGACTATTATACCACAAAAGCATGCTAAGAAGGCGAGAGAAATACCTTATAATGTAATCACTGGTCTACCTAATTTACTGAATTCCTTTGTTTTTTATTCATCTTTTTAAATTACTAACAGTAGGACGCCCCCTCATCAATGTACTTTTAGTAACGACTGGGTTGTTCGGATAGTAATTTCTTTTTTTCCCAACAGAGGGCTTAATTATATTTTTTACAGCCAACTTCACACTTAAGCCGCATATTCATTATGTATTTTAAAAGTTGATATAGCAAAGCTTGTTTGTGAAACCGTTCGATTGATTCTACGCAGTAGTTTTTGGTTGGTGCCCTTTCAAATATGGAACGCCAAAAGCTGCATTTTCGACATATTTTACTTTTATTACTACCGAAAAGGTCAAAATGCTGTTCAAACACGAAAAAAATTATCCGATGTATATGGAGAAGATGTATTGACAGAAAGGCAGTGCCAAAACTGCTTTGCAAAATTTCGATCCGGCAATTTTGATCTTGAAGATGTGGAGAGCTTAAAAACACGAGGAACACATATGTCGAGTTTGAGATTATACCTAGGTGTTTCAAATGACCACGAATGGTGGATTCAGTAAACCACGTACCCGTTCGAACACCAAACTTTTTTGTTGACAATTTTTGACGTTGCGTTTCCAAAAATATCCTGAATTATAAAACTTCATATCAAGGCCGTTTTACAAACGCGTTCATTGGGTAAACTTCCAGCCTCTTTGAAAAATTCTATCGCTTATTCTTCATTTGAAGGGAGCTGGAAAATGTTGATATCCATTGGTAAAAAAATAATCACAAAAAGTTTCATGCGTTTAACCTAAACGTAATAACCAGCGTAAATGTAGCAAAAAAAGTTGTGGCAATAGCAAGTGTGGGACCAGCGCGATTTACATAATATTTATGTAATACTCTTTATTTTAGGTAATCGTCATATTTTGTTTTTCAGGTAATCGTCATATTTTTTTTCCGGTCACCAGTTTTGGCGAGATATCTAGGTAGTCTTCATCGTACGTAAGTACCCAATTTTGTCCTTAAATCCAGTAAGAGCAATGCTGATTTCTTCTCTTGTACATTGTAATTCATTACATGTATTATCAAGTAAAATAATTTCTTCAAATGCAGAATTAACATAATTTTCTTCAAAATACAGAGTATATTATATAAGTTGTTTACAATGACAACAGAAACACAGAGTCAAAACTTCAAAATACAGACCTTTCCGGAGCTCCCAGAACCACTAGGTTCATAATTTATATACCCCCGTGGCCGAGAATGCCTAGGTACAGATGCTAGCCAGTAGCTTCGCAGAGTTCTCTACGTCGACCCTCGGGGGGGCACTAAATGAAACAAAATATGCATATAATTCAAAATAATTACGTGAAATATTCAGGAATTGCTATGTACACTATTTACACGGTGAAGAAATAGCTGCAGCAATATATTCCAAATATCCGAAAAATAAATAAGCAAATAGCTGTCTCTTGCTGATTGGTTAAAAGAAATTCAAACGGATTCTTCACGCAAAGGGAAAATAAATCATAAGTTTATCGACATGAACAGCTGGTCATAATTTAGTTAATAGGACATGATTTAATCGATAGGACAGGTGAACCACTTGTTGACGCATTTCCATTTAAATAGGTATTCGACGGTATTACTCAAGAGCAGATAGCGTTTACAACTTCGGGAGGTTTAGTATTATCTGACTAATGATTACAAACCGAAAGGGATTTTAATAGCGAGGAAAGGGACAAAAAGGATTATTAAGAGTGTAGGTGTCTCAAACTGGTAGCCTGCGAACGGATTTTAATTACATATTTGTCACAAACATGGTGCTACAAAAATTTCAAGATGTTGATTAATTGAAATTCGAATAAACAATACATTCAGATCTTGCATTCGGCACGCATACATTTTGGGTATGAGACCACTGATCTGATGTGGTAGGACCATGATTCTCAAAAATTTTTTTTGTTACGACACACTTTTAACGATTTCAAAATTTGACGGCACACAAAGAAAAAGATAAGTTGTTTATTTACCTATAATACACTATGTAAAATTGTTTAAGATAATAATTTTGAATATAAAATCAAATAATGTGTACTTCAAAAACAGCAGTACGTTTATTAAGGGATTCATTACAATTTCATAATAAGAATACTTTTACTGAAATTTGAGCTTGATATTTCTTCATAATTTCATTTATATTGGGTCGTAAAAATGACAATGCTACTCTCATATCGTCTCACATTTAACAGTCTCGATCTTTTATTCGTTTTTATGTCGGTTAATACTGAAAATCCGAATTCACACAAATAACATGTAGAAAATTGTAATATTATTTTTAAAGCCTTTTTGGCCATCGTGGGATAACCGCATTGAATGTTAATCCGAAATGAATTAATGGATTCTTCCGAATATTTTAAAATTAAATCTCGATTATTAGAAAGCGAAATTAAGTCTTCTTCTTCATTCAAAGTTGTTTCAAATACAGAAGTATTCGTTATCACAAATGGATTACGAACCCAATCAATTTATTTTATATCTAAATTTGGGAAATAATGAATAATTCTTTCCTCTAATGTTGTCAAATGGTGAATAACTATTTTATGAATAATTTTATTAAAATCTTTAGGGACTGACTCAAACTTTTCCAAGTTGCCTTCGCGAGCTTTATAAAGTAATATAAACGTTGTTCTCGAGCTATATAAAGTTATTTGTTTTCGAAATCCCACCAGTTTATCTGTTGAATTTAATATATTTTCATTCGGTCCTCGCATACTTGAATTTATGCTATTAAAATTAACAAAAATGTCTGATAAGTAAGATAGTCTCTCATCTGCACCCATCAGAACTTCTCGATTTAAATTATGTACTGAACATGCACGAAAATGCTTCGAAATGCACTCTCCTGCAGAGCACCAAAATCGGCTATCAAACAATTGCCCCAATTGTTTGATCCAAGCCGATTTTTAATGTCTTAAAAAACGAATTTCGCCACTTCTCATATGTACCGTATACTAGGATTAAACTCATTATAATTTTTACTATATAAATTTCTAAAATTTGGCGGCACACTTTAAGAATTTGGCGGCATACAGAAGTCCCGCGGCACAGTGGTTGAGAATCACTGTGGTAGGATATCTTTTCGTCATAGAACACATCTTAAAGGAAACACGTTACAAAGACAAAAAATCATGATTATTTTCACACAGCCAGCTTTTTTTTAAATGTTTGAACACAGGTCAAACTACCAGTGTTTGGAGATATTCTGCTCAGATCACTGGCGGCCTGTAACATAAAAATGGTTGCTGTATATCTTAAATCGGTTAAATGAGTTACCTTACATTACATATTTCCTATTCTCAGCTAATTACAGTTATTATAGTCTATAAAAGTTTGAAATTAATTATTTAATAATAAGACTAATTAATCTGTGAATTTCACATAGCTACTGATAACCTTTTTCTTGCGTTGTGTATTTGGCACCGACCCCTTGATCTTCATTGATTCGTTTATAAATTCATCGATTCCCAAGGTTGAATACCTACCCATTGTAATTCCCTAATTCAAGACCGCTATCTACTTCTTTACAATGTTAACTTAGCACAAAGATACGATTCAATTCAGTTGAGTATTTTTAAGAATTGATTATTACTCGCCACTCGGGCTTGAACTTATAATAATAATAATTTAAACTAAAACTAGCTTAACTAAGCTCTTTGAAAAGTATAGCCGAAGCTATCGGAGATCTAACTAGTTGGCCCCTAAGTATTAATGAAATCGGCCAAGCCAAGCAAGGGCCTAAGGTATGGCCGAGCGTAGCAACAGCTAAGAGAGACGTAAAGTCAAACGCGCGCTAGTCAGGGAATCACTCTCTCTCTCTAGAAGTCGATGAAGTATCGACTTAAATAGTACTCTTTCTCATTTGTATTTACTGCGTTTCTGAATTTACATTCTGGCAGGAAATTGTAAGCTGAAATTAGAATAAGATAGGAAAGATACAAAACTTAAAATGACTGTTAATAAACTTAAGATAAACCTTACAAGTTTATCAATTTATATATCAAGTTTATCAACTTGCATATTGTTATGGGATGACTAAAAGATTATTCGCGAACACAAGATAACTATTCTAATTACAGTATGCAGTGAATGATAAAAATACTGTTTACAAGTTACAATTTACAGTAAATGATAGCATGATTGCACTACGTTTGGGATATTCAATATTAAAGCATGAGATTCGGAAAAGAAAACAAGAGTCTAGGGAGAAAAAAAAAGATATATTTATCGAATATAAAGAGGAGAATCTGCAGAAAGAAAATGTTTTCTTAGTTTGTATAAAATCTGTTTACTGCTTAGGCCCACAAAAACCACAGATTAAGAGTGGTAGAGTCATTAGGAGATTTGGAGCAGGAGACGTGAAAAATGAGCAGTGCCCTCGCCAAGATATGAACCTGGGCCACTCGAGTACGCGCCAAGTGTGCTACCGTTACATTACGAAGGCATGCAGAAAGGAGGGAGACACTACCTTATATACTCACCCTTTTAAGGGCAACTGGGGATTAGGGGACCAAATCGTCAAATTCTGGTGGTGAAAAATCATCATCCACCACATTTTTTAGTTCGCACGCCACTCTAGAGTCATTGCATTTTTTGAAGTAGGAGACATGAGAAATGAGCAATGTCCTCGGCGGGACTCGAACCTGGACCTCTCGAATACGGCCTGAGTGTGCTACCGTTACACCACGAAGGCATGCAGAAAGGAGAGAGAAATGCCCTATAAGGCTCTAGGTTTCAGAGGTCGAACATAATTTTATAATCCCGCATAACGCTGTTTTTCTGTTATGAAAATAAGAATTTGGTCATTGGAGGGTCACTAGAAAACTTTGTGTCAACAGCCCCAAACTGTCATAATCAGGCTGTTAATACTGATTGTTCCATGCATGGAAAAGAAGCCATGAGCACTTGAACTTTATGTCTTGTAAACTTCTTACATATTAATAGTATCTATGTTTCCCTTTTGTTTATTAATTTCGGTTAATGTATGACATAACTACTATTGAGATGATTCTGAAAATACCAAAATATTGTTAACGAAATTCAGAAGCTAAGATATTTTGCACATATATACATTACGATCAAAGATTGGTTTGGTTTATGTGATCACCGCAAATCCTTGAGGGTTGTCTGCCTAAGGGGAGGGATACCTTCGAGGAGGACTTTCTAAGGGGGACTAGTTAGAATACACGTTTACGCATAGGAAAAATTACGAAAATGCCTACGCAAAGGCAGGTCCGTTCGCGGGATTCGAACGACGGACCGAACTACTAGTGTTCAGCGACTTTACCACTCGGCCACTGGTGGGCCTCTAATCAAAGAAAACATATTTTTATAATATAACAGCAAATGGCTTACTATTTCAAAAGCCTTATTTTGTGCTTGAAGTTTAAAGGAACAAAAAAAAGGAAGGCAGGTTATTTACATAATAAAAACGTTATTAATTTTAACTGAACTATTTTTCTCCTTA